>JAOXYM010000020.1:9015277-9032376 GCA_028567055.1 Leptatherina wallacei | reverse complement strand
CTGTGCGTTTTTCATGATGTCAACTATTTCTTATAGCTCTTCTGTGTTTTTTTGTAATTGATCTTTCATTTGTATTTCATGTATGGTAATCACTAACTGCAGTTTTAAATCTCCGTTTTTCATCCTTAGGGAATGAAGGAATTGACAAGGCTTGTGGAAAGTCTACCTCCAGTGAACTACAACCTCCTCAAGTACATCTGCAGGTACTGCAGAGGTGGATACAATTCAAATTGTGACAAATGGTTACCAGTAAAAGGTTAATTTTTTGCCTTTTGTTTTAGATTTCTTGATGAAGTCCAGTCATACTCAGGAGTGAATAAAATGAGCGTCCAGAACTTGGCAACAGTCTTTGGCCCAAATATCTTGAGGCCAAAGATTGAAGACCCAGTAACAATTATGGAAGGTCAGTGTCCAGAAGTATCACTTACATATCTTTCTAATACATTTATTTTAGTGCCGTTCTGATGATAATATACATTTTTATTTGTCAGGAACTGTTCTGGTCCAGCAGCTGATGGCTGTTTTGATTGGCCGCCATGACCTGCTTTTTCCTAGAGATGAAGACAGCCCCACCACACTTGAAGTTGCCAACAACAATAACATTGAACTGACGCGGCGACAAGCCGCCACAACTACCTCCGCCATAGCAGCAGTGTCTCAGAATGCTGAGAACAACAACACTCAGGTGGTGCGGCAGTGTGTTTGGGAAGTACCTGAGTCTCCACACCGACAGCATGCAGACAACAGTGGCTCCCCGCGATCTGCAAGCCCCCGTAATGTTGTCGCAGGACGCTTTGACATCGCCCGCAGTCCACCGCTGACTGTGAAAAAGAACCCAGCCTTCAGTAAAGGCAGTGGGATCGTTACAAACGGCTCCTTCAGCTCCTCACCCTCGTCAGATCCCACTTTAGATAAGAGCCAGGCTCTGACCGGAGGCGCTTGTTTACCAGTGCGTCGTAGTGGGACACTAAAAGGCTCGGGCACAAAAATGGGCACCAGTGGTGTGACGAGTGGAGGCAGTCCTGCAGGAAATGGGACTAGCATTGTGCGCTTGGGCATTTCCAGCTCCGATGTGGTCATGGGGAGTCTAAACAGTCGCAACAGTCTTTGGCCGCAAAGTGGCTCCGTCATGCTTCGGGAAGGCAACAAAACACGTGACTGCTCCAGTGGGGATCAAACAACCAATCAGAATCGTCTGTCCACATATGATAATGTTCAATTAAACCATCAGAATCTGCAGCAGCAAAATCAGATCCCCAACATGTGTCTGAGCAACAGCTGTGAGGACAAGCAGAGCGTGGACAGCGCCACCTGGTCCACTTCTTCCTGTGAAATCTCTCTCCCTGACAACTCCACTTCCTGTCGCTCTTCCACCACCACCTGCCCAGAGCAGGACTTCTACGGAGGCCACTTTGAAGACTTGGATGGACCTGCACAGGACAGTGAGGCCTTCCAGTCTGGTGGAAGAGGAGAGGGAGGTGGCAAGAGCAGCAACAGAGAAGAAAGTGAAGATGGAGCAGGGGGCAGCAGTCGGGGTAGCAGCAATAGTGATACCAGTGAGGGTTTCATTGTTGGTAATGGACCTGGCAACCACAGTGCTCTGCACAGTCTCGTGGCCAGTCTTAAACAGGAGATGCATAAGCAGAAGACAGAGTATGAGGCCAGGATAAAAAGGTAAGGATGCATCTGTAAAAAAGCAGCATTTTCTGAGCTCACTGGCATCACGATGTCTGCCTTTTGGCACGCAGTGAAGCTTTCTCTACAGTTTATCAATATTTCCATCAGTCACAATATCGTGTAGCGATTATGGAAGTCAGACCACTGCGTAAAATCTTCTCCAGCACATCCAAAGGTTCTCAATGGGGTTAAGGTCTGGACTCTGTGGTGGCCAATTTATGTGTGAAAATTATGTCTCATGCTTTCACAATCTGAGCTCGATGAATCCTGGCATTGTCATCTTGGAATGGAAAAAAAAACATTGATGGAATAACCTGGTCAAACAGTATATTCAGGCTGTCAGCTGACCTCCTTCTTTGGACACATAAGAACGTAGACCAGACCAACTGCAGCAACCCCAGATCATTGACTGCCCTCATAGGCTTGTACAATAGGCACTAAACATAATTGCTGCATCACTTCATCTACCTCTCTTCTTATCCCGATGCACCCATCACTCTGGAAAAGGGTAAATCTGGACTCATCAGACCAATCTTTAAGCTCTCTGGCAAATTGAAGCCTTTTTCTCCAATTATCCCCACTGATTAGTGGTTTTTCTTATGACTACACAGCTGTTCAGTCCCAATCCCTTGAGTTCCCTTCACATTGTACAAAAGTACACAATTGGCTCTTACTTTCACCATTAAACATAGCTGTGAGTTCTACTGTTGTTTTTTTACCATCTGGAAGACAATGGTTCTCACTACTCTTCCAGTTTTTAATAATGCATTAGACGGTTCTTAACCCAATTTTTATAGTTTCAGCATCTCCTTTGATGTTTTCTTTGCCTGATGCCAATAATTTGATCCTTCTGAAACAGATTAACAGATTTCCCACAACCACCAGATGGGTCTTTCAACATGGTTGTTTTAAGAAATGAAAAGCTACTCATTGCATCAGTTTGGGTTAGATAATTTGTTTCCAGCTGAAACATAATCATCCATTGGTGACTTTTTTGGACCTGTAGTGTATATAAACTAAGAAAAACACTATTACCCATTCTAAATCAGCTCTGTAGCTCAGTATTAAGTTCTAATCTTTTCTTGGCGAAATGAGCGAGTCTTCATAGTTTGACCTTTTTGGTCAAAGTCTCTGAAATTGTAACCATACCCTGTTAGTAATACATGAGATTTGCAAGAATCCACTGAACCTAAATGAAAGCGGACAGTAAAAGCTATGAGGAGCTGGCACTTCCAAAGTTGCCATGGTTACCATGCGTACATGACATCCTTCTCTGCAGGGAAGGGCTTTGGAAACAAAGCTGATGCCCAGCAGAGATTGCTTGATATCAGTCAAAACTGTGATTCCCTTGCCTTAGTGGGTAACCTATCTCAGGTCAAATAATGGGAGAAAAGGAACAAACAGATTATTTTCAGTATGACTAAAACAAGAAACTAATGACATTGTTGCTACACATAGCACTGATTTCAAGGAAAATGTTCGCTTCTCTCCATTCATTTTCTCTCTCATCTTCTCTGATAATACAGCATTTCATTTTTCCAGATGACTTTTTATAAAATTCTCAGTGTATCTCATTCAAATCTCCTCCTGTTGACTTGATTTCGGCATAATTTCCTGTAATTTGACCAAAAGTCTAAACCACCCAATCATTTCTTTTTCACACAAGAAACACACGAAAGCATGATCTAGTTTGATGAAGTTTGGGACCGACTTTGTTAATCCTAAAAATATTTGAGTGTTGGATCCAAACTGTGAAACAGTGAAGGTAGGCCAGGCCTATCAGATGTCAAGTGTCCTTAAGTCACAGCTAAGTCGCTGTCTACAATTAATAACCCTCACAAACTCCTGCTGTTCCCCCAGTATTTTGTGCTCTCAGGCTTCACTTTTCCCTCTGCTAATTCAGTGTAAATCTCCATTGCAGCTTGGAGCAGCGTAATCTCGAGCTGGAGACAGAGATGGTGAACCTCCATGAGGAGCTGGATCAGGAGAGGAAGAAGTACACCATGGCGGAGATCAAGCTGCGCAATGCTGAGCGTGCCAAGGATGATGCTGAGCGGCGAAACCAGATGTTACAGAAAGAAATGGAGCAGTTTTTCTCCACGTTTAGTGACCTCACCGCTGCTGGCAACACTGCCGCCACCGATCCCCGCCGACCAGACCGCAACAACACCATCTGGATACAGTGAAGGAAGGCTGAGAAATGCCAATGCAGACTGGAAATGTTTTGTAAAATGATGTGAACATTGAAGGGACTCCATACAGCATCTGGCTGCTAACAGCATGTTAACAGCATGTTTTAACTGAAGAAGTAGGACACACAAGGTTATTGAAAGCAGACATCACCTGGAGTGATGTCAGAGTAACTTTTATGTATATAGCATTATTTAAAGAGCTCATGGACACTCTTTAGCCTTCTCATAAAAAAATGTGGTGCTCACTCATCTACCTGGAGAGAGGAATAAAAGACCTATTGGCTGTAGTCTGTGATGATAAATGGTACTTACTACTACTTTACATTAGCTCCCAGGGCTGGATAGATGGGGGAAAAGGCTTAAAATGAAGAGTGAAAATGTAAGAACCTTGGACCTGAAGATGCTGACAGATTTAAGCCAAACTTCTCACAGATTTAGATCAATCTTACCATCCAACCAAAAAAAGAACAAATAGAAAACCTTAATGTCAATGCTCTGTGTAATTCTGTATGTGCTCATGTACAGAGGGAAACTGCAGAAAAAAATTTCATATGTTTGTAAAGTGAAATGAAAGTAATACTTAAATGTTAATGATATTTAAGCAAAGTTATCAATGTGTGATATTTTATATTAAGGTATTCCCTTGCACTTATGTCCATTTAGCCTCTGCAAGTTGGTACTGAATGTTTCGTCAATGTGTGTACCATTTTAAATTGGAGAGTATGCTGTATATGTGCCTGTGCTTCTGTGCCGTTACATTTACTCATGACCAAAAAAAAAATAAGGAGCCTGTTCTGTAAATATTTTATAGGTAATCATAGACACTACTTGTTAGTCTGCACTGTGGTTTGACCCATGTTCAGGTGGATATGGCACGAATTAAGCTGATACTGACTGAAGTTTTGTAGCTTGTAAAAATCTGTTTGAAAGTCTTGCACAAAGGGTCGTTGGTATAAATCCCAGATGAATTAAAGAAGATGTCCGTCTTGAATTCAGAATTTCAGGTGACAAATTGTAGACATGTTTAGCTGTTATTATGATTGCTCTTGAGAATCATTGTAACTTAGCACGGAATAACAAGCTGCAGCTAAAATGTAACACCACAGAGCTGTGTTTAACTGTGAAAAAAGGCACGTGGAGCATCAACCTTAACACTATGGATGTAAACAGTCTAGTTGCAAGATTCAACAGTGAGTTGTGGGTGCATGATGGTGCATGAGTCCATGAGGGTCAGCGTAACAACAGATTGTCTGTAAAGTAACTTTGTGTTAATGCAGTGTATTTATGTAGCCTTAAACCAAATGTCTACACACACACTGTGGATTTGCTAATGGGTACAAAACAGGAGACATCTGAGACCAGACTGGGTCTGGGTGTCTGTCAGAGGTTTATGTGTGTACATGTGCATAAACCTGCTGCTGGCTGCTTCTTCACTGGAGATAAACTCAGATTTATAAACCTGCTGCTGGTCATTGCAGGACATCTGGAATGTGCACATGGAGGGGGGGGGAGTGCCTGGACAACTAAAGAAGGGAGGAGAGCCTGTGCTTTTCATTTTGCACCCTTCACTGGGAAATAATAGGCTTATGCCACGCTGATAGTGTCACTTTGTTCTGTGAATTCCACACAAAAGAGCAGATTATGAACAAGATGCAAGATGGAGAGGACTGGGATTGTGAAATATTTTCAAGATATGATACTTGATACTCAAAGGAACCTTAAAAAGACATGACAATATGAATAAAGATGCATTTTAATGTGAGTCTCATTTGTTATTTTACTTCTGGGTATGTGTTTCAAGGGTGCAGTTGGTTTGCAAACTCATTTACTGTGTATAGAGGCATGACACTAATGATGACTAACAGAGCTTAGAAATGTTTTTATATTGTCAGGCTAAGAATTCAGTAACAATTGGAGACACTGATGGAAATAGTAGAATTAGTTCATAAAGGGTTACAAATTTTTCTTCCCTTTGAGTTATTTTTCACTACCTTTTGAAGTGTATCCCGGTCACATTAGTTTCTGGTCTTAACGTTGTAAACTTTTTTTCTTTGCAACTCACCCAGGAGTGACCAAACATGGATGTAATAGTCACTCTTCTTCTGTCGGGACCATTGTGAAGCTTTTCAAGGATGCTCCTAGAGGCATTTTTCCTTGTCTGTGTAGTCTTTTGACTTATGTATCTACCAGATGTGCAACCCTTTGCTCCCTCACTCATTGTCTTTTGAAAACTTGAGTTTAAATTGAAAGTGAGGGATGAGGAAACATCTGATTGAACATTTTAGAAGCTGCGGTTGCTGTTTTAGGGAAAGTTGATTGTGAAAAGATGAAGAAGCTGAACAAATTGCATGAATGGAGGGCTCATGGCTGGGAGAAATTTTCCACACCTATATCTCCTTCAATGTTAGCTTAATATCTGCTCACTGAAAAAGACAAAATGTGGAATTTATTTCTCAGTTAGTCCTCAAAATGAATCCCAAAGGATGAAAGTTGCCTGATAATCGTGCATTCAGTGCATTTCGTCCACTAAGTGTTTAAAAGCGTTCATGTTGCCTGAGAAAGACCAGAAACAAATGTGGAAAACTCCTGGAAAAATGGGGGGAAAAAAAAAGGTCGAACACAGTCCAAGATCAAAGGTTTTGTTTATTTTCAATCACATACATATACTATTTGTACATACACAGTTCCTTTAAAATGTTGTTTACAGTAACAGCTTTCAGTATTTTTTTTCTTTTTCATTTGCATTTGTTTTGACTTTTACTTGAAACGCTATAGGCTGAAGCTTTGAGATCAGCGTGAAACAGATACAGTTTCTTTTTTTTCTTTTTTTTTCCAACCTGACAATGTCAAAACAATAATTCATTAAAACAGCACGGAGTAAAAGAAACAAGAGAGAAGGAGTCAGAAAAGAACTGAAGAACAACATCACCTGATTCAGATGAGCTATACAGGGTTTCAGTCGTTGTAGAGTTCCACATTTAAGACTCTAAACATCTTAGCATCACCTGACCCTTGCAGTAGCTTGCCTCCCTGTCTGAGTGCAATAAAATGTTTATTGCATTGTTGGATTCTTATTATTTACAATATAACTTGAGAGAAAGAGGTGAAAATCAACAAGTTGGGGATCACTAGTACTGAGTCCAAAGATTTTATAGTACAAGACGTATCCTAACATGACATGTAGTCATTTTTTTCATTTTGGCAATAATATGGCTAAATGACAAGTCAGTCATCCTCAGATTGTAAATAATGGCTGAAAGACATGATTTTTTACTGATCCTGCATACACAAGAGATCACTTCAAGATCTTCTTGACAAAAATTAGGAGCAGGATCGAAAGTTGACTTTTCTTATTCAATGGTTAATGTGACTGAACATCAATAAACACATGAACAACTTCCAAACACAACTGTGTCGACTCTCCATCAACATTCTTAAAAGCAATCGCACAAAAGTCTTACAGACATGTACTGGAAAGTCGTTGGTACAGATGCCCGATCATCAAATGAACAGATAGTTTGTGTTGAATGCTGGTTATTTTAAGAACACACACACTGATGAGCAGAGTCGCAATGGCATGCTTAATTGTGAAACCATTAATTTCTACATTCAGTGCTGACAACCCAGCTGTTTGTGTGTAAGATTCTTTTATTTCAGGCGCATTAACCAGGACCAAAAGCACCTTTTACCACAACAGAATTGTCGGGAGGGATGTCTTATAAAAAAGATTAACAGCTCACATTCAGAGAAAAAAAAAAGACATTATTATGTGTCAATACTTCTATTCAGTGATCGGGAACATGTCAAGATACGGAGAGAAGAGTGTGGATACATGGTTCAAAATGCCCTGTAGAAAAACTGCAACATTAATGTGTATTTGTGGTGAGGGGTCGATTCCAACTCTGGACCCCTTTTGTGAGAAATTCATCTGAACATTTTTAAAACACAAAGAATTTAAAAGTTGCACCCTGTTTTTTTGAAAGATTGCCCTGGCCAGACCCTGAACAGAAAGCCAAGCTAGCCGTAGCTTATTCTGGAGACGCCAACCTCAGTCACCCTCTTAGCTCTGTGACGGTACTGTTAGCCTGTGTGTGGCTGAAAGAGTGTTAACAAAGTAGCTTGTTTAAAGTGTATAATATGGGGAGGACTGTCATAGATTGTATCTATATGTTTCCACAACAAGAGGATCACTGTGCTGCAACAACAGCTAGACTGTCCAGATTGACTTATATGTCTTTACAGTCCTGCCTCCTCTTCTCATTACCGTCATGGTTGGGTTTGAGGATTTATAATTAACAAGTGGGCACATGAGCAAGTAAGAAAAATAGTGTTATTCACAGAAATGGCTGTAGGTGTGGTGTGGTGTTTTCATGCTGTTCTAATACACAGACGTCCACATGTTTCATTAAATGTAAGCACATTCGTCATTGTCATGAGTTACAACATGATGACTCAAGTTATTTCATTATTTCTGCTAACTATCCCTGTCAGGAGGGAGTTATCTGTTTAACTTGTTCTAAGAAATTAAGCTGAAAGTTCTTAATTCATCACATGCAGTGAAATTAATTTCGGTGAATTTTCAAAAAAGTGTCTTCTCGACCAGTACACCCATCGCTGGCTGGCTCTTTGGTCCTTTTTACAGACATAAGGGAGGGCTTTGAAAAGAATGAGGTTGCACGGTTCTACGTTAGCTATGATCTCAAGTAGCGGATAATATCCGAATAGTTCAGTGAGAGAAATTGCACACAAGGTCTGCTATAAGCCTTGCAATGCAAAACGGTGCATGCAAAAAATTTGTGCCTGCACTTATGGCTCAACAGGAGGGAAATCTGCTTACTCAGAGACAAATTCTGCTTTAGCCAGAGAAATCAAATCAAATCAAGCCAGATAATCTGAGGAAATCTGTGTTTTCTTACTAGTTACCACTGAACTTTACAGTTTGGGGACATTTTAAGGACAGTTTTAAGGCAGAGAGAGGAGAAGTTGAGGAAATTCTACCAAAAAATAATATCATTTCTGCATCTGCATGCTTCATTCCAAAAGGCACTTGCCATATTCAGGTTCCATCTATCAAAATAAATAATTAGGTGAGTCATCCAGCTGAGAAATCAGGCAGTAACCCATCCAGTTGCATTTTTATGATAAAAGATTGTGTAGTATGTAGCAACAAGATGCACAATTTTGCTGATCAAGAACTCTTTGCTACAAAGTTAACACTCCTCACCGGCATTTAAAATCTCCACTCTATCACGTGTTTTGTTCAAAAAGTGTTTAAAGAGTCAAATAAATAGAGAGAAGTCTCTTTGTGGTCATACCACACTAGAAGATATCCACCCCCTTTGCTTATGAGGGGTTAATGGTACACAATGACATACAGGGCTGTGGGTCAGCCTGTGAGGTCGAGGAAGGGCCGCTCATACACTGCCAAAGGGAATAAAAGGGAAATTATTCACAAATCAGACTCCTCTTGGGAAGTCTGAGCACAATCAAATTAATTTATTTCTGAGTGTACTGACCCCTTAAGTCCTGAACACAAGCCTGATATTAAATCTTTTGGGCTTGCCTGTGCTTCACCAACACACATACACACTCAAATGCCTTACTGTGACCAGACACAACCCCGCATGTCTGGAGTTGAGTTAGTTTACATGGTACATAAACAAAAAGTTTCTATACAGACTCTTTTTAGCATACAGTGAGAGATTAGCGCTGTTTAAATCTAATCATGCAGGACTACAGCAATAGGCAGGGGCAACCGAGGTGGAGAGTGGTGATGTGGCAAGGTGTGCTATAGTCAGGAAAATTTAAAAAAAGTAAAATAAATCCCAGTGTACTGGCCATCAGTCCCACTCCGTCTGCCCTTCCGCTGTACAGTATTACAGTATTTACAACAACACAGAGAGCGCCGCTGTGGGTGAAAGCGACTACACGTCCCTGCAGGTTTACCACATAAAAACACAAATTAAGCAGCCTTACATTTGAGATTTTGTTGTATGAGGGAGAAAGCCTCCAGTTTAAGATGCAGCAATGTCATTAAATCAGAGCTGAACACAGAGAGAGGGGAAATTTTGTTTTTAGTAGTTATGAGCACAACGGATGCCCACCTTGCCACAATGATCAGTGCATAAATGCTTTTGGAAGGAATCAGGAGAACAGCAGCCAATATGCACTTTACAGGAGATGCAAGTCTAAGCACTTGGTCATTTTTGTTTGGATGCCATATACAAGATATGTGGGGTTATATAAGCAAAGCAACTAGAGGATCATTAACATATATCTCAGCTCATTTACTTCAGTTTAAATACCACTGCTGTTTTTGAATGACAATGCACAGGCTTTAAATTTCATCATTTCAGATTCTGTGTTTCCATAGCTCATCTTTTTGTTCAGAGTATTTTAATTTGATATTTACTCTTTTTTTCTTCTTTTTTAATTTTTTTTTCACTATTAGTATGTTTTTTGTTGGTCATATCCATTGGGTTCTTCATCTTTGGAAGAACATGGGGTTGCGCAGGCAGGCGGCTAGTCACCTGCAACACCCCAAGGGTCCCGCGGAGGTCTCCAGGCTGCTGTCAGTGTCTGAGGCCAGGGTCTGGTCGGTAGACATGGATGAGATGTCGTTGATGGAGGAGGAGGGAGGGGGGCTCTCGCTGCTGTTCACGGCTGCACCTGTGCTAAGGGAATCAACAGCAGCGGGGGGTTACAACGTAAAAGAGTCCTAACAGGGGCAGAAATACAGACAGCAGATATAACTTGCAAACGCACACAGAGGGCAGGGTTACTTTACTAAGATTGAGACATCAACAACATTAACAACAGCTGAGGGGCGCAGTCACAATCACAGTGTGTGTATAATGAGACAAAAGTGATTAAGTTTTGGGTTCAGAGAGCTCCGCAGGAGTTTTCATTAAAGGTTGCCGTGTTTCAGCAATCCATGCAGGAGCTGTATCATTTACATGTTAACAAATAGCTATTTTATGGTTGTGTATAATATTGTAGACTCATACATTATTATGACTTATGTCTTTATAAAGATACCATTTAATCTATCATATTTGGGTATCACATGCTGGTGCGGAAAACAGAAAATAAACCCAAATGCAAATTCCTTTATTCTGTCTGCCATAAGGCTACTTAATGCACAATTGCAGAATGAACTGTGAATTCTTATAGTGATCTGTGACCTTACCTCACCACTGTGAACATACTGTGATCTGTGGTTGTGCTGATGTGATGATGATTGATAGTGGATGGTAACTGTTGCATTGTTGATGTTTTTTTGCTATATTTTGCTATATTGTATTTCTGTCACTACGGACAGGCTGACTGCAGAAATGAATTGCCCCTTTGGGGACTTATGAAGTTTTCTGAATCTGAATCTGAATATACTGGTACTTGTCACGAATCCAATTTTCTTACACTGACCTCATTTTGAAGTTTGCAGAAAACTTCTGAAACCTCATTGAAGATATGTTAAGTCAATCAGCTTGGCTGTCATTTTGCCATAAACAATGAGTCAGTGTTCAGATTAAGGGGATCCAGTAGTAGTGCTTAATTCCCACAATTGCAGTTTTGCTGTTAACGATTCTATAAATTAAAATGTATAAAAATCAAATCAATATGTGATATGTGTAACATGACTGAATGCGTATATGCATGGGTTCTCTCTGGGTACTCCGGCTTCCCCTCACAGTCCAAAAACATGCATGTTAAGAGTGAGTGTGGCCATGAATGGTTGTCTGTCTCTCTGTGTTGGCCTCTGCAATAGACTGGTGACCAGTCCAGGGTGACCCTGCCCTGAATTGGACTAAGTGGTACAGGAAATGAGTGAATGAATGAATGTCTGAATGTCTGAAATAGACAAATGGCCTGTATTATCATTAAACTATAGGCTTATCTACATTAATCATGTATCATTTTTTACACATTTGTGGAAGGAGAGCACATCATCACAGCAAGTTGAGTTCAGCAGTTCTGCTTCAGAGCTGTGTTTCCACTCAATCGTTATGAAGTAAAGAATTCACTGCCTTTCTCTGTCACCTCACCTTCATCAAAATCCTTTATCAGCCATGAAAAAAGATGTCAGAGCAGACTGGTTGTAGGAAACAGCCCTGATATAGTGATTTAAACAGTTTGTGTCTGTCCTGTAGGAGGCAGCTGCTTAAAGTGGACCAGTGGGCCCTAAAACATGTAACTGTTGGAAACATTTGTGCAAGCAAACAAATAGAAAGAAAAATGAATCCAAACTTTTTGTCGTAATTCTGATTTGGGAAAACTCTGAAATAAAGTGTCACCCAAAGAGTCATTAAAGCTCATGAAAAAAATATACAACCAGAGAGTAAAATCCGTTTCATCTGCATTAAGGATGTCAAACTGAACACACACACACATACACACAAACACAGGTTCTGGCTGAGTCATGTGTGCTCTCAGCTCCTCAGCTTTCCTACTGCAGTGAAACACTGCCGTCTGCAGTTCGTCTGCACTGCGTCTGATATTCATCAGACCTTACAGACAAGCCCATCCGCTTAATTACTCGCGGATGGAGGGATGAGAAAAGATGGAGGTTGTGAATTTGCAAGAGAAGGACAAAAAAAGGGGGAGGATTTAAAAAGCTTTTGGTTAATGGGCTAAAATCATTTGAAGTGCAAATTTTTTTACTTTGTTATATTTCCGCAAAGATGTAAAGAGGAGGATGATGTTGTTTGAATGCTATATGAATTATAATTCATCAATAATGGTTTTAGGTTGAGCTAAAAGAAGAAGATACCTTAAAAGTTTTCTACAAGAGGGAAGTTGTAGAAAAGTCAGAGATGATTGTATCTCGGTTGAATCTTTGTTGTCTTTGTGACAGTTATCTCTTCTAAACAACAGATGCGGCTGTCTCTATTGTATGAAATGTCAGCTGGAGCTGAAGAATTGCATTTCCAGGGGACCATAGAACCCAAAACTTAAATCACAGTATGTTATGTGCACATTCACAGTCATATAAAACATTTGCTATACAATATTCTATGCAAGAAAGAATTTTAGCAGATACACAGACACACAGCTTTTTATATTATGATTTAACAAATAGACCAAAATAACACCACTGAACAACAATTAACTGGAGATGCAAGCAACACAGACACATGGTGAACAGCACAATGGGTTTCTCTATTTACAAGGGAAAACTCCATTAAGTTTATAGTAAATTCACTTACAGAGCGATTAGGCTTATGCACTGAGAGTACCTGAAGGTGAAGGTTGTCCCTTCACAACGCCATTCTTCGTTCTCTCCTCAAAGTTCATCACCTCTTTGTAGATAAGTTCTGGCAAGTTGTGCAATTATGGGAAAAAAGTCAGTAAAAAAAATACATAAAAGAGTCAAAACTACACCTTATATTACCAGTAAATAATATACATATACAGGAAAATAATACTGTAAACACACAATCTACATGTATTGATCATACACACAAACTTCATTTTTTACTTTTTCTTAAAATGAACAGTGCTTACCTTTCCACTCTTCAATAGAGTGTTCTCGTTCATCCAGTTGCTTGTCGTAGATCTGAGGAGGAGGCTAAAGTGAAGAGAGAGCATACTCCATTTTAGTAAGTTGAGAAAACAGTAAAGGAAAAATAACCAGAGTAGCCGTACAAAAATGTCTTCAGCACAAGATTTTACAAGGTTGCATCAGGATTTTCAATATTGGAATGTATATAAATTTATTTTAAAGAATATGGAGATTCAAGAAATCTACAAGGCAAAAGAATGCAAGAATATGCCACCCCCCTTTAACAAAATCTTTAAAGAAGATTTATTCCCAATAAATGAAAGCCAATTGCGAGATAATGCAACCATTGAAATTTGTGGCAAAAAACACACACACAGAAAAAGACAAATATCTAATAAGAAAAAAAAGGCTTTTAAATTTGGATGCTAAACTGAAAGCCTGAAACGTTTCCTGCATTTCTGTAAAAACAAGATTTCAAGTAAATCTAACCTCAAATAAAGTTTTTATGATGTTGTGTTTGTTCAACCATAGTTTGAATTTTGTTTCACTTTTTTAAAAAAACATGTTGTTTGCGGCACAAACAAATACAGAAAAAGGCCGTAATTACTCCTTATAATTTCTCCAGAAAGCAGGAAATGAAACAATGTCCCAAATTTTTGGGTGAGACAACTTGCACCCAACATGCTGGGTTTTGAAGGTCAGCACATGTGGAATATGAAGAAAACAAAGAAGGTCAATGAATTCAAATAAACATCAAGCACCTTATAAACTTTTAAAATACATTTCCAAAACATTCAGCACAAATTTTATCGAACAGACAGTTGGGACTAAAACACCGACAGGCAATGACATGATAAAATTATTTGTTGTATTGTCCTGCTGAAGTGGCTTTGTGCCTCTCACACATGGTTTCCATTTCATCGACCGGGAAGCAAATATGCTGTCTGGCATCCAGTCAACACTTCTTATCACTCATTCATAATGATCCTGGCCTAGACTCTAAAACCATTATCATCTCCTCTCTCAACCTCTGATATAACCTTGGAGAGACAGTTACAGGTCAGCATTGAGGAGCCACAGCAGGACAGATGTTGAATTCTTCTTGAACATTAAATGAAATAACTTATAAGGTAGATATTAGATTCTCTAAGATGGTGTTCATGCAGTTTTGCAGATATATAGACAAACAGTATCTACACCTTTTTAACTATAAGCCTTTGGATTATATATTCTCTTATCATTTGTATGACATTTACACCTCCTCCCTTTTTATACTTATTATCCCTTTTATTTGAACTTTTTCATACACGCCTGCAGGGAGTCTTCAAGGACTGCTGAAAAATGTGTTCAAACATGATATTTTCTTTTTATATGCAGTCTAAGAAAGTCCAATTGTACAGTTTTCTTCAATGTAGGGGCAGTTGTTATTTACCATGGATATTTGGAAGAGATCTCTGTCCTTCATCTGCATGAGGTGACATTAGAGAAGGGGAAAACAGCAGAAAATGTGTTGAAATGCCATTCACAGCCATGCTACACATGCCACATCATTGAAAAAAAACATAAACAACCAACAACTTGACAAGGCCAAATGCATGAAATCTTCTTAAAATGAGTTATAATTACAAATGTTGTCATTAGCCTGCAGGTTGTAGTATTTCACACAGCAGAAGTTATAATGGAATCCATTCACTGTTCATGCACCAGTGAGCGGCTGCATGTAGAAGTGGTAACTCTACAACTCTGTCAACCTGCAGATGGCTTCTTTTTTTATTCCCAATCTCAGTGTCACCTCATACTAATGAGGTCCAGATGAAGACATTAGACTTCAGCAAATGAACCAGTAACACCACTTCTCTGACAGTACAAGACAGAACAATGCACTAATCAGCAAAAACTTCAGATTACTTTGCTAAATTCACATATTCTGATCTAATGAATAAAACTAGAAGTAAAGGAAGAATGAGAATGAGATGGGAACAAAAATATAAAACGCACTCATAGATGCAGCATTTTTAATGTGATCCAAGTTGTTTTTGTTCTGGGGACAAACGAAATAATATGGGAGTCACATTTATGCACAAACTGAGACTCAGTGCTAACCAATCAGACACAGAGGGATAGGAATGAGCTTGGACTCATGACTGATACACATCGGCGCCTACTCACCGCCTCCACCTCAGCTGGATCGTACCACACGTTGATGTAGGGGTGCTGTAAGGCTTCGTCCACTGATATCCGTTTAGCAGGGTCAATGATCAGCATCTTAGACAGCAGGTCTCTGGCCTGGCTTGCTGTGGTTTAAAAAAACACAAAGCAATGGCATCAGTTAATTTCATGAGAAAAGAAAATATTACTTTCTGCCCCTGATGTGGAAAAGAGGAAAACTGAGACACAACATGACAGAAAATGAAGAGGAGAAATAGGAAAGATTGAGACTTGGCAGGAATGAAAGTGAATAATTTAATCAGCAACTTATCAAAGAAAATCAGCACCTTGCAGCAGCTTTAATTTGATCAGTGAATTTATCATTATTTTCTCTTTGGAGATGGAGGGGGGGCTTTGCAACTATATCCAAGATGTTTATCAATCCTTTCTTAATCAAACACATACTCACATACACTGCTGAGATAACTGTGGTCACATTAGAGATACATGAGAAATAGAACAACTTTACATCAATGATCTGGATCACTAATTGAAAATATTTGCAACAAGTTAAAAAAGGTCCATTGAAAGGTGAGTTGGTTGTTTAGAGGTGCGGTGTATGGAGGTTAATGTCTGACCACCATGACTTGTGTGGGGAGCCCTACGTTAGGAACTGTCAGGGCTGCTGATCGACACCGGGCCGGGGCCGGGGTCTGTCTTGATCTTAACTGTGTCCTTAGTCTTTAGAAAAAAGTCAGAAATATCTCCCTTTCCCTTCATCATTGTATCTTCCTGAACAAAATCTGACTGGTTACAGCCTATATTTCTAAACATTTTGATCCCATAGCTCACTTTTAAATCAACTACCAGCCTTGGTAGCCTCCTGTTTAAATTAAACTGGATTATGTAGCTCTACCTTAATCAGTGCTAAGTAACGTGGATACTGAGGTATTCTTTGAGCATTCTTTATAGTTTATTTTCAACACCAACGTGAAAATCTTGATTTACTAAGACGATGTCATTTCCCCACGTTATCTTAAAACTTATGTAGTGCTACCATCATGCTAACATTATGTTAATAGCCTTATATAACATTAGAAGCTGTACAAAATCTCTTCTAGAAATGTGCAGCCTGATGTCAATATTTCAAAAGGATGACTACTTTAATATTTACTTCCAACTGGTATGGTGATACTGGTGATCCATGTGTGTCTGGGAAGACTTTTCTGTCCTCCTCCAGTAACCTACCTCTGCCCCTGAAGATGAAGTCACTTATGTCACTGAACTGTGACATCTGGCAATTTTCGGATAAACTAATGATTGAAAAGTAAATCATTTTGCAATACTTCGTTAACTCCAATGATATTTTCACATTTTGATCTCTTATAATTAAACACATGCTTTGTCCCATATCTCCACTGTCAAAATAAGAAAATAATAATAATAGTAATGTTTATCATTATATTACAGTTAACAATAATGATAACAGGCTTCTTTCAAAATCTTTCAAAATGTAGCTTGATATGTAAAATAACACTGCATATGTCCAAACATCTGAAACCGGGGGGGGGGGGGGGGGG
>JAOXYM010000020.1:8986363-9014671 GCA_028567055.1 Leptatherina wallacei | reverse complement strand
CCACCAACCAGTGAGCTGAGAAGTCTGCATGCCCGCAGGTTCTCTTGGACAGATCTGAAATTGAGTTGAGCGCTCTTAAAGCAAGCACACACCACTTCTCTCCTACACACACTGACCTTTTCTATAAATAGTTCTATGGCAGCTAAGAACTGAAGAAACTCAAATGAGAACAGAGGGATGGAAATGAGCTGAGTCCAGCCTATTTGTTATGCCTGTCAGTGTGTTTTTTCAAAGAAAAAGACAAAGATCTGATCTATAAAATCACTCCTTTATGACTCTAATTCCACCTATCTTCTGCTTCCTACACTATCTGGCAACCAGTGTCTGCTTTTTTCTCCTCCTACAGTTTCAAACAAGCAAAGCACAATGAGTGTTTCCTTCATGTCTGACTCAGTTCCTGCCTGAAACTGTACAAAACAAACAGAAGTACTTCAACTGGCTCTTACACCTTCCCACTCTGTCGCTCTGCGTTCATTTCCTTTAACATCCTCACTCCAGCCGTGTTCAGCTTGAATACGAAAGCGATTCATGAGAATTTTACCAGCACTAGAGCTTTAATGTAGGAACCCAGTAATAGTTCAAGTTTATTGAATCATATAAAAGGATTTTCTTGTTTTACTTTTCAGGTGAGAGACCAGAAAGAGATGATGTGCTGGTTAATATTCTGCAGAGGAAGTAGAATGAATTCAGCTCTCAGAGTGGAGATGATACAATTAAATTCAGTATAGCAGGTCAAAGGTAAGATTTCAGTCTTTAAGGTAAAATGCAAATGAAAATAGAGGGAAATGACTGGCAAAATCAATTAAACTGATATTGAAGATATGTTCATTATTGAACACGTTCAATGTTGAAACTGAGAAAGTCTCTTTTAGAATTTGATGGCAGCCATAAAGTTGAAAATGATGGGATGAACATAAAGCCTGCAAAGCTGTATTTGTTGTAACAACGCATGCAGTCAGTGACGACAGTTCACCCACAAATATGAATTGAAATTTGGCCATCGGCCATGACTCAGAAAATTACAAGCGGTCTTTGTACTATTTATATCTATAGGGTTTACATTACTTCCAATTCCTTGTATTTTGGATTCATCTAGATTTTAGTTGTTTTTTTTGTTTTTTTTTACTGCTTGAGTGGAAAGAAGTGCTTATGAGTTGCTACAGAAATAAAGCTGGGGCTGATGGGGATTGTATTCATTTTGCAGATATTTGGTAATAACACTTATTGAGCACAGTTAAAATGACTTAATGACATGACGTGGCATATGAAAAAACATGTCAGACAGTAACACCTGCAGTATCATGAAAGAATAAACAAGTTAATAAGCAATAACAGCTTTACTAAGAGGGCAAGGTTCTGTGCAGTTTATAGAAACATTTTAATAGATTTTTGTTTCATGTTTTATATCATGAATTAATAATCAAGCCATGCCTTTTTGTCACTCAGTCACCATCATTTGATAAAATGGCTAAAATAAAGCACATTCATGCCACAAGGTCTCACCTTTGAGTTTGTTGTGCTCAGAGTCAGCAGGGAAAAGGCAGTCGGGGAATAGTTTGGGAAAGGTGAGGCCTGCGTACTTTGGCCGGTTCTCAACGTAGTTCCTCACTGTGGGCTGGAGCTTCTTCATGAATTCTGGTGAGGGCGTGCCCAGCTGCTCGATCACCTTGTTCCACTGGTCAATGTCTGGTGTGGCAGTTAAGGTTAAGAGAAACACAGCTGGAATATGTGGCGTCCTGTCAGCCTGTATGCCGAGTCCACTTCCTTCATACAATGTTACTGATTTCATTTCGGATTTCATTTTTTGGACCGCTTAGTAAAAATTCAACTTACAGTAATGGCCTCTTTATAAATTAAATAAAGAAAAAATGAACATTTTCGAGCTAGATACTCTAATGCCCTCAACAATCATTGCAAAGATTTCTTAAAATCTGTTTCACTGATAAATATCATTTTTACTTAGTTTGAAGTCATTGGGCTTCTCTTAGAAGAAGTAAATGAGCTCATATAAGGACATACCTGATGATCAACCTCCTAATAACAAAATGTGTTTTTTTGATTCACGAGAGATGTACAGTATACAGTGTACATGTACAGATGTAGCTCACAGTGTTTTCAGATGCTCTTTTGGGTTCATTGACCACTAATATTCTCCTTATTTTTGCCTCCAAACACAGCAACAAAAAAAAACTCTCCTCTCCATTGTCTCACACAGGGTGCCAACTGAGGTAGTACACTTCTAGGGCCACCAGAGACCCCTATTACTTCATTTTGCTGGAATGCCTCACACCTCCTCCCCTGCTTTGTCTCCCCTGGACACTGGCCAAGATCCACCCAGTGCTAAAAAACAACTTTTTTTCATCCTCAACAGCTTTCATCCATGGCTCTTTAACAAGAGGTTGGATTCACTCAGACAGCTTGAGGTGTTTTTCCACAGTGTCACTGCCAAAAAGCATGATCGTCCACTCTCTTTTGGAGCTCTTCACTCTCTGAAATATAGCCTTGTGCACCTGAGCATGAGCACTCCAGATTTAATGCTGAAGGGTTTCTATGTGAAACAGAGTGAGGAGGTGGCTGAAGGTTGGAAGGATACGGTCAGTCCCTGGGAACAGCACTGTTCCTCTTATCACTTCTCCAAAGATGCAGCCAACTGACCACATGTCCACTGGAGTCACACACACAGACACATACAGGCACATGCACAAACACACGTCATGTTTTCTAACTATAATCAGGGTCTAAGATATGTTCAGCTGAGAAATGATCCCCAGCTATTTGATGCTGTGTGCGCAGATGAAAATGGGTTGATTTGACATTTGTGCTGAATAAAGCTCCCTGCTGCCAATGAAAACACACCATGAAAGCAAAACAGATGGACAAGGAAATGGAACACAATATAAAGCTCCAAAAAGTCAAAGGAAGCAGATTTGAATGATTCTCTGTCAAATGGATTAGGAGTTGCCTCTTTCTCGTTGTATTTAATAAATACATTATTCTTTGGGAACTTATATAAAATATGACCAAAACACTCACATCAACTCCAAAGCTAGGTGGTAGGTGCAGAGAGATGTGGCTGAACCTTCACACAAAGATTGATAAGACAGCTTGCACACTGCAGGGCTTCATACACAGCTACTTTATCGCTCCGAGGTGACGTTTCAAGCGCAAACAGCTCTTCATCAAAAGATGACGAGCTGGTGAGGTCTAATGAAAAACCAGTGGGCTCAAAATGTCACCTTGGTGCAATAAAATAGCCACGAGCAAAGCCCTACAGAGTGTAGGCAATCTTTTAGATTTTTGTGCAATGATTCAAGAAGTATAATGAGGGCACTTTAATTAGCAGCGCCTTGGCGGGCGCAGTACATCCTTAAACTCGAATTTCTACATCTAGAATATCAAAATACATCATTTCTAGCACTTATGTCAAAACATAATTAGGTTTTAACACTGACATAATTATTAAGTAAGGTAATTCCACAGGTGACACACTGTTGGTTTGCACCAGGTTACATTTATTAGTGAACTGCTGTGAATATGTAACTCAAAAAGCAGCTCATTTGATTTAGTGTCAAAAACGAGGTTAGCACAAAGGATGAAAATGTTGGAAGAGGCTGTGAACACTCACGTGTCTGAACAAGAGGTGTTTTGTGAGATTATAAGAAGCCATATGTAATTCAACATTGTAAAACCATTCTCACACAAGTTATTTAACTCTGGCCTGATTAAAACATAGCTTAAATAGATCCACAGACATTCATTCAAAAACACAAGAATGTAGCTCCTAGCAGTTTTAAACAACAAAAAGAACCAGGAATTTTCTTAAAAGCTGCAGGTAATGGTGTGTGACATGATTGCTGGGGTGGGGAATGAAAAATAATCCTCTTACAGGTTCATTGATCACTAAAGACAGTGTTACACTCACCTTTCCTAGAGAAATAATCCACACACTAAAAGAAAGCTTACTTTAATAACACATAAGAAGGTGTTAACAAGAATTAAATACCTGTGCATTTGACCATTCTGCTCACCACAACAACCTTCAGTCTCCATCCATAAAAACTTCTCTAACAAGCTTCTGTATGAATCCATCATCAAACAGCCACTAACCCTACAGCCTACAGCGCTGTGACCTGGCTGTGTGGACGAACCACTATTCCATATCATCATTTGTCAAACACTCAAGAAGGTGTAGATAACTTTAGCTAGGTCAATACTCTGGTTTGAAAGTGACGTCAATTAGGATAACCAACAACAAGGCACCATCTATGGGAAAAGATTGATAGTAGTTTGCGTAACTACTCTTCATTGATCTACAGTAAGAAAAGATGGAGTATTACATGAGGGGGATTTCAGTGAGTGCAGAAAGAGAGGGAGCGAGATGTTGCTGAGCTCATTGCAGGATTTTCTAGTTGTTCAGAGCATTAATCTTTTAGGGGCAGCATGTTTAGAGCTGAAGAGAGCAGAGTATTCCTGAAAACATCTGCGCACACACACACGGGTGTTTCTCACTGCCTATGTAAATCTTTACTACTTAAAATCCCAATTTTTAAGGGATAAGGCTGGTTATTTTTCTTATTGACAACAAATGCCATGAAGGGACCCCCCAAAAAAATAAATCCCTGAGGGTCTTGCATGCTGCCACCCACATGTGAAGTCTTCTGCAATGTGTGAATCGATTGCCATTAATCTCTTTTCTCTGTCAAACACAGTGGGGGGTGCACAGGAGTGCTGCAGTAAAGCAAGAGGCACAATGCTTTTTGTTTAAAGCATTTACAGGCATTGTATGAGGCTGCTGTTTGGCATATGTGCTGTTTTCAGTTTGTTTTCATTTTCATCTAGCCATTAGAAATCCACTAGTTTTCTGAATGTCAGTGATGTTTCGAAGGAAGTGATTCATGTTGTGTTCCAACAGAGCAATGAGCCATTGATCAAGAATGAGCTGCACACATTTTGCACTGCAACAGACCATGATATTTCAAACTTGAAAAGTTTTGCACACACTAGTCACAACTGAAAAACTGCTGAAACTGTGGGGGATGCAAAAAGTTTGATCCTACTGAACACATAATTTTTTTTTTCTTTTTTTTAATAAAAGGCCATAAGTGCATAGTGTCAGTCGCAGCAGTTGGGTACACCAACCCTTTGGGATTATTTTTGTCTGGGTTTGAGTCATGAATATGCTGTAGGGTGTTGAATCTATGTTCTTCTCTGAAGTCTAGTGCAGTGGTTCCCAACCTGGGGTCCCTGTAGCATGATTTCAACATGGGGGGGATGGGTGGGGGATTCACAGCGTTTTGGCAGTTGCATAGGGGGTCCTGAGGGAAAATAGGTTTGGAACCACTGGTCTAGGGCACAGTGATGTCACCTAAATAGACAGTAAAACACATTAACAGGATCACTTTATTGTTAGTTTCTGTCTTTCTATGGGATAAGTTGACATTTAGTTGAACATTGAATACCCAACAACATATGCCCATCCTTCAGTATAAAAATATATAACACACAACATAAGGTAGTAAACCTCTGTGATATATCCCTTATATGTTAAATACATTGTGTATTATTTCTAAGCTGAACAGTAGAACATTTTTTTATATGTAGGACATTTTTTTGGAGGTAAAATCATATCTCTACAACATCTTTTACATTTGTGCAGCCCCATATCATCACATTCCCAGCTCTGTGCATTCACTGCTCTAGTCCTTTCCAGGTTAATGTAACATCGTTAGCCTCATGGCATAATTGCCAAAATTCATATTTTGGCTAAATTGTGATATCTGTCTATCTGTACTCTCCTAATATTGCTGATTGACTGTGCATCAATGCCTATAAAACATTAAAATATGAATAAGGGAATGAGGCTATGAGGCTAACAATATGCAAGACCCCATCTGAGCTGATGACATTTACTTTGACCTCATCTAAACAAAAAAAGAAACTCCTATTATTAATTTTCTTTAATGTTAAATATTTATATAGAAGGAGCAAGTTACTTTTCTTTGAAGCTATTCATGGAATCTCCGTCATGGTGTCAAAACTGGCACAGAAACTCAGATGATCCTTGTGATAAGTTCGCAGCACAAGCTCATCTGTACGTCAGAGCTAGATTACACAAGTGCAATGTCCATGACATTAGAGGTCGTCCTCTGGAGCTCTGATTAGTGGCATTACAGTTTATTCAATGTACCCTGATTACAGCTGCAACTGTCCTTCCAATGAATACTAGCTAGTCCAGGACTTGTAATCTTTTTTAGTTCCTCTGATAAAGTTTTACTACACTGTGGCCTGAATATTTAGTATAAGCTTTCTGAAGTATTTCTCTTTAGTTTTTCATAAGAGGGAACTCATCCACTTAAAAATGTTAGCACAAACACGGTGCTCAAAATGAACATTTGGATGCTTTGAATCACATGTGTAGCCCCTGTCAGGTGGCAAGCCGTACTGCATATTTGTGAAAACACCGTGTGAGGGCTGTTTACGAGCACTACTGACAGAAGTCTTCTCAGGGATGCGATTACAGTAAGAAAACAAGATTCCCTTTTGCCAGAACATATGAGACTGAACAAAAAACTCACGGTGTTACTGAGGTTATATGAAAAGTGTTAAGAGAAGATTTGTTGGTGTTGTGTTACAAAGTCAGTCAGATGCGAGAGTGATTTAGTTCACCTCTGTATCATACAGCAAACATCAGAGTCTGAATAAAGAAACATGAAATTATGAAGTTTAAGAAAAAATGTCAACATTTTTAACAGACTGCCCACACACTCCAACCTCAGTATTTTAAAATCTGTTAAATTAATCATGTAACCCAACATGTATGCTTGTATTTTTAAAAAAAAGATGTTTTCACTGATGAGATCCAGCAGAGAAAAACAAGTAAATAAAGTTACCAGCAGATAACGTTTCTGCGTGTTAACAAGGATACAGTCCCGACCAGGGAAAAGGATTTTGTGGCGCACCATTTCTCCCATAATGCACCCCACCGACCAAATATCCACTGCAAGCACAGAGGTGAGGGTGAGACGAAGAAGGAGCCAAAGAAAAGAGGGGAAAGCAAAGGTTAGTGTAATCCACAGTGAGCATCAGAGATTAGCTGTTATTCAATGAGAGAAATATTTATTAAGAAGCTTGTTACATATGAAATGCACATTTAGACAGAGAGCTATAGGAAAAATGGAGAAAGATCAAGCAGAGCTTTAGAGGAATTAAATAATTGCAGGAAAATCAAATCACTGGAGCCCATATGGCTCTAATGTGTTCTAGTAAGGTGGCATTCTGTCACGTCTTGATATTCTTGAGGGTTTATCAGTGACTCATACCGCCAAGACTTCAGGTTACTTTAACTCAACCAAAACTGCTGAAGAGGTTGTAAATTTGTCTGTTTTTCCGGATGAAACAGGAGTAAGAGTAAGAAGATTGTGCTATCTGTTCCACTACAGTTATTACTACAAGCAAGACTTTGGGTCCTGATGTCCTAAAAATACAGATGGCTATCCGAGACGTACAGCTGTGTGTGAATGTGATCTGCGTTTGTGCAAACAATTATCAGTGATTCTCACCATTCTCTTTGTATCCCATTCCCAGGATGACCTCTGGGGCTCTGTAGTATCGCGTCACCACATACGGGGTCATCATGAAACTGGTACCTGCAGTCCTGGCGAGACCAAAGTCCAGGATTTTCAAGGTGCAATCTGACTTCACCACTATATTGCTTGGTTTGAGATCCTGGAAAGGGGGAATAAAAAGTACAATTTACAAAACCTTTCTTTTTCATACAGTTCCCGATGAAGTCTTCTTAACAGCTATTTGACTTGTTCATTACTGTTAGATTTTATTTCTAAAAAATGGCAAAAATCATCTTTAGTGTTGTCATGTTGACAGCATTTTCTGACAAAGCTTTAATATACAGTAGATCAAAAGATTTGAATCTGGCTTAATTCATGTTTAGATTTTTGGTGCAGCATTATGCAATTTTAGGTAGATACTGCCTCATTTGCATATTTACAGATTACATTTTAGAAAACTGAGATTTGTAATAAAGTGGCAAGGCTGGTAACCATAGTGACTGCAGGTTTTACAATTACTTCAAATTTGTCTAACAACAGTTAAAAGCACAAAACTTAATCCAGATTCAGCTGGTAAACCCTAAAAATGACCTAGCTGAACTGCTTTCTTACCCTGTGAATTATGCCGGCTGAGTGCAGATGTTTGATGCCACACAGCATCTGGTAGAGCAGGTAGGACATTCTCTCATGGTCAAGCTCCATCTGAATCACCTGACACAAGTTGGCATCCATAAGCTCCATCACTAGGTACCTGAAAAATATGATATATTCATGCATGAGTTGTAGAAAGACATGTTGGCTGAGTAATTGATGAGTTATTTGACATTTCATGGGTTACATGTTTGCTACCAAAATTTTAAAACTGCAGCGTCTGTAGCATTTCCGGCTAAACAAATAAAAAAGCTCCACTGAGATGCATAAATCCCAGAGTGGAGAGAATGCTCTAAAAGTGAAGACATTCTCATTTATCATTCAGCATGACAACATGATACCTCCAGCAGTTTCAGATTACACCAAGAGTACTTTCACTGACTACACTTCAGCAGTTGTTTTCTCACAAATGTAGCTGCAAAGGACTAACAAACACATGATGTGTGGTCAAATCAATCCCTTTCTTTTCTATGGCATCTGATTTATGGATTAAATAAAATGTCTATTTTTCTGGTGATTGTTCCAATTAGATACATTCTTTTTTACTTTACTTACACATCTTGGAATTCCTCTAATGATTTCTGTGGTGTGAAGACATTTAATAAACTGATTATCTGAAAGAGAAAAGAGCAGGTAGAGGATTATTATACTATAGTTGAAAAAAAAAAGAATCAAAGCAAGGGACTGCAAAGCACTGTGAGTTGCCAATGACCCCGGTGAAGGACACTGCTGAGTGAGACAAAGAGAACCAAAGAAATGAGATGGAACCAAAGAGGAGGGAAAAATGTGGACGACAGGAAGGGGTGGAAAAAGACAAACTGCGGCGGTGATTATTACACTCATGCCTTGAAGTGCTCTCTGTTTCACTCTCTTGCCAGTTTGGTATATTTCTGTGGGCATGGAATTTAGCACGGCCACAACATCGCTGGGCCTCGCCTGCGTTTTGTTGAGGAGGGATTTAGCGGGAGCCAGAAATAGACACAGACTGGGGTACGGTTTAAAAATCGGTTTCATTTTGACAGAGAGAAGATTTTCCTTCCTTTTCTCAAAAAAGCAAGAAAAGAAGAAAAACTTACATTTTTGTGATTGACACATTTCATGAGCACCAACTCCCGGTATGCCCTCTTGGCATGAGTCTGGTTCTGGAAGGGTCTGCTCAGCTTTTTAATGGCAACATTCCTGTCCAGGACAGCATCATAGCCCGCACTGCAGAGTGGGAAAAAACACAATCAGTATTCCTTTAGCATATCATAGCTGGCTGACTGCCCGTTTCTGTGTGTGTCTGTTTGCATGACACTCTGATAATCCATGGTAAATGTCATTGGTCATAATAGGAAGATTTTCCACATCTCCAAGGAAACAAAAGGAAACAGATGGCAGATTACAGTATGAAACATGAATTTATCCATTAAAGTAACATAGCTATAACAGACATAAATTCGCATGGACAGATTAGATTTGTTCATTTACTGGCTGTAGGTGAGCTGGTACTTTATATAAAATCAGGCAAACAATCTTCCAATGTTTCTAGTTCTTATGTTACACTGCAAAGCTCAGCTTGTTTTTTATACAATCAAATGAAATCAAATGCAACGTTTTTTTTTTTTTTTAAAAAGCTGGGTAATACAAAATTATTTATAAATCATTTAAAGGGGATATACGGTATTAAGGGGGGGGGTCAATTATTCTATACTTATAGGCTACTTGAGAGTGTCTGAAGTCACTACCGTCCCAAAATTTCAGAAAAAAAAATGACCCCATTGTGGAGTTTTTCTGGCTGCAAAGGTTTAAAAGTTACGATTTTTCAGTGAGCTATCTTTATCCCCACCCACAACTTCAAAATCATGCTGCATTCACTGTGCTACTGCTGTGTATGATAGCAGGGGTGTTGCAATGTTTCAAGGTTGCAATGGGCGCAGAGTGTGTCCACATCAAGGTGACACATCACTATCGCCTGCACACCTATCACAATCATCCTTGATCCAGCTGGCAGTGTGCGTAGCTGATATCCAGAGAATCTTTCAGGAACTGCACTCTTGTGTCTCTATGTCATTTATAACAAAGTTTTGTTTCCACTTAGGCAAATAATAATAAAAAGTCCTTTAAATTAAACAGTTTCAATAGCTTTTTCTAAACTGGAATTAATTTACATATAATACTTTTACAAAATGCACAGGCTACAAACCTAATTTAAAACCTCCAGGGAAGAGAAAGAAGTTTGCTAGTTTCCTTCACCAAACTTTAACATCTTAAAGGAAAAAATATCTGAAAGTTACATTTACTATCTAAAAGATAAATTAATATCAAACAAAGTCTTGTTCCTATGAGAGACAATGAGAAAAGAAAGACTGAGGCTGCAGGCTAATTCATTTTCATCAGTGAAAGCTATAGCTAACTGGTCAGATTAGCATGCTTCCCGTAGCTATTTACTTTGACACACTGCTCAAACCAGCAACGTCCTGCTGAGAAATATTAAGCTAGTTGTCTTTATAGTTTAATAGTTTTTAGCATGCTCTTTAGCATCCTCTCAGGCTATAGCTACTGGGACAAGTCTACTTATCAGATATATATCAAATACAATTTATGAACAAATTCATTTTTGCATACTAGCTTAAATTTCTTACACTTTAAATTTCTTTTGTTAAATATTTTCTACAATGAATTGACTCCAAGAATTGACAAGAATGATTTTAGATGCTGCTGTGTTGTGAGCAAAAACAAACAACGCATCCAATAAAGTCCAGAAGGGAATGGGAGTCATATGTCTTGCTACAAAGTCAATCAAGCCTTTCAGTTGACCAATACAGCAAGATGATTGCTTTGCTGGATCAACACAATCCCAACCCCTGATAACCTCTGAGATTTAAGCTTTTGTTCATGTTGGCTGTCAAAGAAGAAGAGCACAGAAAAGCAGCCATATAGATACCACAACATATTAAGTAGCTTTTCTGATAAACTCTCCCCACAAGACGCTGTAAACTAAGTTTCATGGCATCTGTGTGCAGGCTTACTCATGCTGGCTGGAGTAGTGTGCTGTGGTTCATCGTGTCTCTACAGTAACTGCAGGCCAGGGATGATGTGTGACCATGGAAACAGTGGAGCCTTCATAAAAGCATTTATCCAATGGGGAGTTGAGCCAGTCATCACCTTTCTAGCTGAGTGAAAGATGATGTCATGACCAGCTAAAAGCCGTCATCCCTTCTAAGATGCTTGTGAGAGCTCATCCTGATCAAGTAGGAGTCAGAGATGGGTACAGATTGGGATGCTTATGAGCCACGACATAGACAGAATGAGTCTTAAGTAAAACAAGCAAGAATGAGTCTTCCATCATTAGCATGCTCTCAGGCTATAATGGGACAAGTCTAATGACTGCATAAGACGAGGTGAACACTTGCTCTCTGATGTCCAGCTAAGCTTCAGGATCCCTCTGCTTGTTTGCGTATATATTTGTGGTTAGCTTTTGTGATGTCAGTTATAACTGAGTCAGACAGATGTTTACGTAAATACGATTATGTCACCCAGTTGTGGATTATGCTGAAGATAACAAACTGTACTTTTTGGATGTTTTATCATCACTTTATGACCAAACCATTATCTAAGCTTACATAAGCCAACGTTACTCTCCCGTAGGATATTGTTGATGCATTTATTAACATATCAATGTGACTATGTTCAAGCTTGATCATTAAGATCAGCGGGATATTATGTCACTCGCTTGGATTTTTATGTGACTTTTCTGTGGTAATACCAACACCATATGACACCAGATGTCAGCTGTGGACACAGTCAAACAGCACATAGCAGAGCAGGTTCAATTTGATTTGTTCTCCCTGCCATTCATCTCTACAATATCCTTCAAATGGGCACAATCCCAGCATTAGCAGCACAGCCTGCCCAAACCCCTTTAAAAAAGCAATAAATTGCTTTGGAACGGAAGCAGAGAAGAACTGAAAGCATGGGAAGCAAAGAAAGGACAATGAAAGGGAGGAAGTGGAGGACAGGAGTGTTAGGAGCCAGTAAGTCTTCATACACAGCAGAGGACACACTGAAATTAAACTTGTTGACTTGGATTATCCGAGCAAAGGTTTCTGAGAGGTATATCACCACAGTGACACAACATTAACATGAATATGACTTATAGATCTGTTTTCTGGTTTGACAGAGATGCATTCCTTTAAGTGGAGCCTTGGCAGTCGTTCCACTGCATCCTGACAGGGCAGACGTGAGCTGAATCACAATGAATACAAGCTCTCTCTGCAATCTGGATTAAGGATTCATTTAAGAGCCTGTCCTGTTAGACCCTTATGGCCTATTCATGCATATTCTAAATAGAAGAAGCTTACCAGAGAGAAGTCTCCACTCCCGTAGCAAAATTACGTAAGAAATGCTAGTTTTGACCCCTATAATAAATGTTGTTTTGCCTTTTTTTTTCCCTCAAGTTGATTTATTCAGGAATAGTTTCTAAGAAAACATTAGAAAAGGTGTACAATTGTCACACTAAGGTAAAATAGCAGCAACAAAAACTTTTCATTTTCATTTGATTCAGAGCTTTTGCTGAAATATCTGATTATTTGCAAAAAGAAGATTTTAGCACTTCTTCCATTTCACCTCAGAAATGTTCCTACTATCATGTCATGGTCTGTGGTTTCTCATGTTAGTGTTTTCCCTCTGGTTTTGTTTTGTTTAGTCTGTGTTTTCTTGAATATTCTACCAGGTGTCCTTTGCTTATTGATAGATTCTTGTTTTCCCATCAGCTTGTTGTCGTTTTTTTTTTTGGGGGGGGGGGGGGGGGGGGGTTATTGCCTTGCTCAACCATGCCTCTTTTACTGTTTTGAATAATCTTTTTTTTTTAACAGTTCTGACATCCTTACAGCAGTTTATGTCATTTATTTTTGATTATTTAATCCCAACATCCACCTGCTCTCATTGGGCTCCTTCCTATCACCCACTTACAGACAAAATTCAAGTGTCCATCTCAAGTGAACATAGTTTGAATAGTTGATATCAATGAAAATGTATTAGAAGATAGTAGTGATTCTGTATAAAAGTTGTTTAACCTGAGTTATTCTCAATACATTGGGTGCTTCCCATCAAAAGTTAAAAACCCAAATTTTGTCTGATTAACAGTAAATGCTTAAAGAGGCTTCTTAGGTTCATGAATTCATTTTTCTTTTATTCATTTTTTAATGTCACATTTCTTAGTCACATGGCTGAGACATCTGTTTTTAAATCCTCTCATTGGTCAAACCAAATGGAACCACACAAGAACTGAAAAGAAGACTTTTCCATTATAAAATTACCATAATAATCATGGCAATATTATATAATCATATAATGTGTGCCATCTTCCTTCATAATCTCCTGTAGCAATAAACTACACAACTATTAGACAATCACGTGTTAAATGCTACACAGAGGCTCATCAAACAGCTCAATCCAATATAAATAAGACATAACACAGATCCACAGTTGATTACTCACCAGACAATTCCCTGAGCTCCAGAGCCAATGGGCTTTAAATTCTGGTAACGTTTTAAAACTGTGAAGGTGGAGTCTCCCACTTCCACACTGTAGAACTGGTTGTCCACTTTGCTTTTACTCATGTTGTAATGTTTGGCGATATATGAAACATCCACTTGTTTTCCAAAACCCTGCATTATAAAAAACATGACAGAGAAACCCTGTTAGTGACGCTGAGAATAATGCATGAGTCATCTTAGCTGACAAGGAAGAAAACATGGACGTAAACAGTCAGTATACCATTATGTGAAAGAGTATGCATACTCCATGGAAATTGTGGACTTTTTCAACATATCTGAAGCCAAAAACATCAAATCTTTAAAATAATGTCTACAGATAAAGGTGAAACCATAAGAAAAATAGCAATTATAAAGCCTTTTTTTTTCCTACAAAAATCTAAGTAAACCCAGGTGTCAGATGATATAGTACTACTTGTAATGTAAACACTTTTTACCAACAGCGACAGTTATGTTTCAGCATTTTATTACTGGTGCTGTTGTTATTCGTGGTGTTGTTATTTGTGATTTTCTCAATTTGTCTCATTATAAGTGCTCCTGATGATTATTTGCTTTGTTTTCTTACAGAGGTCCAGAGTTTCTCTACAAGTACAGCAGCTGATTGTTATTTTTTGGTTTTACAGTTGTTGCGGTTGCCTTTTGCATCTCTGTCTACTTCTGTCTTCTCACAATACCCCTCTCCTTCTTTACCCTTGTCAGGTCCAATAGTAAACTTAGTAACTTAGTAATATCCAAAATAAAGAAAAATAAACAAAGTATCAAGGGGAGCCTTATGACCTCCGTAAAGCTCCCACTGGAAAGCCAAATTTGTTCTGCACAAGGCAGCCAGACCATCTTTTTGATGTCATGATGCTGGACAAGACAATGATTAAACACATTTAACAATTCTTACATGCAAAAGTTCTTTAGCTGATGTTTGAGTTTTCTTCAGTCTACTCCCTGTTTAACCCCCCCCCCCCCCCCCCCCCATAATATTTCAGTGGGATTAATATCTGGTCATTAAACCTACTTTACAAACCTCCATTGCTTAATATTGTACTGAAGATCATCATCTTGTTCTGAAAACTCCCTTCCTCATCACCTTTCAGACAGATGATATAAGATTTGTGGCATCAATGATTTGTGGCAACAGCCCAACTCCCAGATGCAACAAATCTACTTCAAACCAAAAGTTTCCACCTCTGTGCTCTAAATTTGGAGACTTTTGCTTTGTCTGTGCAGAGAACATTAATGCAGGGCCTGAGGCTGAATTACAGAAGCTCACTGTCTTAAGATAGGAAGAGTACTGGGTAGGATTTTTCCCAGCATGACTTTAAAAAAGCAGTTCCTTATTACTTAGTAACCAACCCTATGTTTATCGTCCCACAGGCTTTATAACATTGAAACTATTCATTTATTTCATTGAGGTATTGTGATGTGCAATGACATACAAAAAGTTGTTGACATCTTGTTTTTTATTGTAAATTTAACATTGACCAACCGCTGCACATCTTGAAATGAATTTTTCTCTTACTTTGATACTGCATTCATCAAACAGTTGACTCAGCCTGATTTAATTGGGTTAGCTGTAGTCCTGGATCAATTGTTGATCCTTTTAAATCCATTCCTCTGAATATTTTCTTAGTAGTTGTAGAAGTTATGGGTTCAAACAGAACAGAGTCCACCTCTCATTAATAATTGGTACCTAATCCGTCTTATTCTAAGGATATGCGGTATACTTAGAATCTTTTTTTTTAAGAATGAATAATTAAGCTGTAGTTTTCATGATTTTAAACTGTGAAGACTACAGCTAAATGTCACTTTCATGTGCCAATATAAAGTTCATAAATATATTGGAAAAAGTCATCCACTTCCATGGGATGTATACATGTTTTACATGAGTTAGTACAAAAAAATAAAGAAATATCTGTTAAAGTTTAAAGTCACAATAAAAACAAAAAAAGAACATCCTCCATTAGTTCTACTGTATTATTATCAGGTCATGGTAAAAAAAATCATGTGGTCCTCACTAGGTCTTAAAATCAAGTGAATACAACTTCAGATGATCAACAACAAATGGAAAGTTATACTGTTCTTGATAACTACAAGAATTGGTTGATATGTTAAATGTTAAAATTCATGACAGTACAATTAGAAAAGACTGAAAAATACAGTCTGCTTTGAAATGTTATCAGGAAAATGTCTCTCCTGATCGTAGCAGCACAGCTTAGCTTTGTTATTAATATGTGAACACACCACAATTCATCAGCAACAATTTCCTTTGGGGAGATGAAACCAAAGTAGAGTTGTTTAGTTATAATGCACAGTACTGTTTCAGGTGAAAACCTAACACCTCATACAGTATCAGCTGTCAATCACAGTAGTGTAAGGGTAACCATAGGATGTAGATACCTTGCAGCCACCGAATTGATCATAAACTCCTTTGTATGTCAAACTATTCTTCAGTAAAATGTGAGACTATCTGTCTGACGGCTAAAGCTTGGCTGAAACAGGAAAATCATCATGTTTATATATATATATATATATATATATATATATATATATATATATATATATATATAAACCTCAAACTGATTGGAATGTTGTGGATCGTGGGGTGTACTTAGTTATTCACACACTGCTTTTGGACTTTGGCGAAGTTTTTAAGACCTGTTAAGGACCAGGGGGAATTTTTTTACTGATACATAAAACCATGCTAATGAAATAGACTTTTCTTACTTTTTACTATGACTATAAAAAACTGTAAAATAGTATAAAAAGACTTACAGTACACACAACTGAGTTTACACTTAAACTGTTTCCAAGCGGAAATGTTAACCTGTATAACAGCCATGAAATGACATTAGTATGACCAATGTCTTCACTCAGCTAAAGACATTATTATTTTACAAATACACACATGATTATCAGGCTATAATTACTTGGGTAGAGCACACATGCAAATACTGACACAATAAAATTACCATTTAGATTAAATACAGACTTAGTAATTACACTACAGCTCAGGAAGCCAAACTAGGCTAAACTACAAAGTACTGCTATATAATACCAAGTTTGAAAGAAACTCCCTTCATTTTAATATAATAAAAGGCGTTTACAGTTATCATGGCTGACAGGTCATCCAAACCGCTAATCTAATCATTTCTATACATAGGACTATAGTCTTTACTGTAGAGCCAGTGGTACCTTCAGTACCTGCTATTACACATCCAGCTACACATGCATGTATAATGCAAACATCCCATGCAAAGTGCCTGAGTACCTGAAGCTACAGTGGAGTAAGGAGCAGTCCTCACTAGAGATGTAGTTTATAGTTTTCAAATGAGTTTGGCATTTACACTGTCAAATGTCAACCGGAGGAAGGCAATTAAGCTTCAGTTTAGCAAATATTTTACTTCCAGATAAACACTTGAGGTATTGAACTTGAGTCGAAAAATCAGATGCAAATTATTTATCTTTTGCATAATTAATTATCAACACAAGGCTAAAAGCTCTTCAACCTCCGAAAACATATTCCCAAAGGATATTTACAGCAAATTAAACTATTTTGCTCGATTTTGTCTTTGTTATTAATTAAATTGCTCTAATGTTTGTGAGGACAAAACCACTGTAGAGTTATCTCACTTTGTATGTACAGAAAAAACAGCAAAACATACAGTGCAAAGGGGGGAAATGGAAGTGAATTAGTACTGTACCTTTTTTACCTGTAAGGAACACACACCTGACAAAAGGCTATCTTTACATCCAGGACTGGTTGGCTGCAGTTATATAAGAAATGCCTGCTCATAAATACCTGGAAGACACAAAGAGAGGAGAAGCAGAGTAAGAAATGGAGCTCATGTGGTGTGGAGATGAGTGGCAGGAATTTACAATGTTGGAGGTGCAATCATTTCACTATCAGAATGAGGAAATATATATATATTGGCTCGCTTCGATCTTGATCAGCAATCATAATAATATGTAAGAAAGTAGTTTTATTTCTTGGTGGTCTGTCTGAGAACCCTTTTCTTGGTAATTTGTTGTTGCAGTCACTTAAACCTTGCCTTCTGTGGAACTGATCGCTCCCAGTAAATTCACAACCATTTTCTTTATCTCTCTGTTCCCATCGTTCTCTATAAAAATGAGAAAAACAGCAAGTCAACACCACCCACTCCACTATAAATATAAACTGACCAATACATGAATTCTTCATCAGAAAACAATACAACATCAATATGGTGATCAATGTCCTTATCTTCTGAGACAGCAGGGTGAAAACCTGGCACAATGGACAAGTAAAAGTAATTATGATCAATTTAGTTGATAACTGAAAAACAGATTCAATAATATCTTCATAGGTTAATATTGTCCTATCTACTTAATAAAATGAGCCCTCTCAAGTTAAAACTTAATATTTTGAGGGAAAGATTTCTTCATCAAAATCAGAACCAAGTGACTAATGTCTGTCTTTTCGCTAAACTTAGCACAGAGACTGGAAATAGGGAGGAAGCCAGCCTGTTTCACACATCATAGCAAATTGTACACTATAGTAATTCAAAATGTAATTTAAGAGTACAACCCCAGTGATATTATTGATCTGTTTGCAATTAACCTAATCCATTGTTAAATTATTTTCCAGTTATATTTGATTTGTGCCAATCACTTTTCAGTGCTCTTTTTTTGTCCTTATCCCTCTAATGCAGATATATGCTAGTGATACCAAATGAATGAACAAAGAGCTATATAATTTGACTGTAAAGTTGACATTTTTTTTAGTTCAATCCAGTTTTATACACAACTTTGATTATGCCCTGCCCTAAGCAGTTCTGTGAGATTTCCTATTTAGTTTCATATTTCATATTCATTATATTCAAATGTCTACCCATTCATGAGAAATCACTTCAACAGAATTATTCTGAGTCCAAGTTATGCTAAAGAAAAATAGAAATAAATTGATAGAGCATTATAAAGTTAAGGATATAAAAGTGTTTTACCCAGAGGCTTTATTTCCTCTGACATCATTTCTGGCTCATCTCCACTGCGAGTGCCAATTAAATAAATATAGCATATGCATGTGCATATATACATGTGCCTCAGAGTCACACCTTACAATAGCATGACATTGAGAAAAAGATAAACTGCATATTAACCACATTTACACAGTTTTCCACACTATTTCTGGTATTGTTTTTAGGGAATATATTCATGGTGGGAAAGAATCAATTTCACTGTCAAAGTTGATCAAAATATCCCCAGGCAGAAATATGATTGGTCAGCAAGTCAGCAATACACATTGACAAATGACTGCTGAACACCTTCGAGAAAGATTTTCTTATTAGGTGTAAAAATTTTAAGTTAAATGCAGATCAGCATCAACAAACAGGTTTTTTTTCAGTACATGCAAAAGATTCACGATGAAAACTGGTGACATTTATCCAGTATGACTTGAGAGCACTTACCCAAAGTCATGTTTGAACATTATGCAAAAAACATGATGGAGTTAAAACACTTGGGAGGTAACACAGAGTTTCACATAGATCTATATTCTAATTCTGCTTTCACCAAAGAAATACGTTTTCAAAGAGCTAGCGTCAAGAGACTTTATTTGCATAAAACATGGGGCTGTAATTTTTGGCAAGCTGATAGGCTACGGTAAAAGTGCAGCTAATGGGTCAATCTGATCTAAATGTACCTTTTCCAATTTTCCGGAGCTTTTCAAAATGGTAGAACAAAAGGTATGAATGGAGTCGGGACCAAGGTTAAGCCAGAGTGAGATAGAGAGCAATTCTCACACAAAATGACTTCAAGGGTTTTCCAGGTAATGAAGCTCCAAATGTTTTAATGACCATGTCTTCCGAATTTTATTATGATGGCATTAGAATCATATAAAAATACCTTTTTTTTCAGTTCATGAAGAAAATGTGTGGTCATTAAACACACACAGATGTCCTCAAAAGAGTTTGAAGGATGTTCACAAAATCTAGAACAGTTAATGAGAGCTGTACAGTTTCATATAAAGAGGCATATCTATGACTTTCTGGACATAAGTGTATCAAGTTGACCTGGCAGTCCTGTAAGACTGTCACTGCCTAAGCTTTGATGTCTGTGCTAACTCCATCGGGAGTGGAGCAGCTTTGAGAAAAGAGATGTGGGACACGGAAGTTGGAAATTTCTGGTTTGGCTTATTTCTCCTTATTTTTCACACAGTAAGAGTTTAATACGGTCCAAATTTCATGTGCAAACCATTTCAGTGTGTCCAATCAAAGGGGGAAATTTGAATTAGTATTCATTCACATGTTGGATTTTCATCGAATTGGCTTTGAAAAAAAAAGAGAAAAAGATGGGGGATAGGGAGGCAGCAGCGTAAATAAAGAATAGAGAAATAAAGCACAGGTAAGGACGAGGTTATGAGGACACACGATCAATACATCATTCACAATCCCTCAAGCCGCTGTAGTTATGTCATACCACATCTATATGTTTGACAGGACATCACAGCCCTCACAGAGACCACCACAAAATTTGCTATTAATCTAACAGGTCAACACTGGACCGGCCCTGGCACCAAGCTAGTGCTATAATCTTTAGCCATCTGTGCACAGAATATAATAAATCCCTCACAGGCCCAGATGTTTTCCAGCAGTACACACTACAATAATTCAAACACCACCTAGATCATCGTCTCTGAATGTGATTAGAAGCAGTGTGGTGGCTAAACATACACACTGCTGTGATGATACAGTCCTATCTAACCTGGATTCTATAATTGCTTTAATTCAGTCCAGTCCTGCATGTAAAACATGGATATGAGAGTTGGAATAGCCTAAAAACGTTGCTAAATTTTTTGATATTCTGATAATTTTACACTAGCAAAAAAAACTAATATGGTGAAGATAAGCAACAAATGGATCAGCATCATTAAAAATGAATAAATAAAAGTTGAAAATAATTAATCTTGCCGCTGTTACATTGATCAAATATTATCAGAAGCCGACAGCAAGTGAAACACAGCAGATCCTGAGCCTGTGTGTGCTCATCCAATGGATTCTGCTGATAGTGGTTATTGTTAAAATGCTACTTTGGTTGTAGCTACACTCTAACTACACTCAGCAGCATTCTTTTATATGCTCAAGCATCATTCTGACCGCAATGTCTCATCAATAAGCTGACTGAGAGGTGGAAGAGGCAAAAAATGAGGCTGATGTTCAGCTTATTCCAAAACCGTGTTATGAGAAAGAGAGTTTAGTTGCATACATTTATCCCCAAAATTATCCATGCCCATGAAAAACTTTTGATTAAAAAAAATCTGTTTGAAAAATCTGTTTATTTTGGCTTAAAATGACACAAAAAAGCAATAAAAAAAGTTGGCATTACATTAGATATGATTGTAAATTTGAGCTTTCCCAGAAGAGGTGGCTTTCAAAACTGAGACAAAAATGAAGACAATAAAAAGCTTTTTAGAAACTAAAACAACTAAAATGGTCCCAAAGATTTGCATCATTACCTTCATGAACTGAACATTTAAACAATGACTTCAATTCCACTAAATACATAGATGTATTCCACATATGGGAATATTCTAAGGGAATTAAGGCTTTAATACAGACTATGATGGAGTGCCACAGAGTCACTGGAAGTGTAAAGGGTTGAGAGTGATTTGGCAAAAGGAAAAACTTAGTATGAGTGTGGCAAATGGTCTCAATACAACATCAGATTAAAAACTGCTGTTTAACTTAAATTTATTGGCAAACACAACAAATCAGAGCTCTTAAAACTACATCTCAGACACTCTCTAAAGTCATTACACTTTTCATTTGTTAACTTTGCAATCATCTTTTTAATGCTAGTGTGAATACAAGGTTTTAGCTGGTAGCAATACCTTTTGGGTATTTTGCCTTTGGAGAATATAGGTCAAAGTAAGAAAGTTTTCATTTTTAAGCAGCTCAACTTTCAAATTTGCACTTTTTTTGGGACCTGCCTGTTTTTCAAGTTATTAGTATACAACTTTTGCATGACATGAGTGCAGAATTCAAAAATTTGGAGGCTTGCTTCAGAGCATTGCATAGTGTTGCATCAAAATTTTAAAGCTGCAACACAGCAGGATGAAGAGAACCCTGAGTTCTATCCACTGTATAAAAGTGCCAATTTGTAGGGTTAGGAAGATGTAAGTAGAGCTGACACGTCCTTTTCCTGTTGATGTCTGATATAGTGTATTTCAATTTCCCAGTCTGAAGGAGAGAACTCCGAGCCTGTGTCAAAGTAATTTCATGCAGAACCAGTGAAGCCAAGTGTGCCAATCGAGCCCAGTCCAAGAACATGTAATTGCTGTGCCATGTGTGGGTAAGCTAAAAAGAACATTATGAATGCAGATTAAAGAAATATAAAGTTGGTGTGACATGATAAAAAAAACTGCAGTTTCAGCTCTGTGCCGCAGACAGACCGAAACATGATGTCTTTTATAGACAGAAACGTACTCATGAAAAAGCAAATACTGTAAAATTACAAAAAAAGGGGTCTCGGAGAGTTGATTTAACACCTGTGATCTTAAGAAAACTGAAGAAACTCAAGCTTGGACATAAAAAATGTATTACATGTAGTGCATGTATTGTGTGATGTACGTGTAGCTGGTCTTTGTTATTTGAATCCAACATGTTGCATCCACATTCATGGGCGATGGTTCAGGTGAATCAGTGATCATCCTGCATACTCATGAGGCAGGGTCCCCTTGTACTGCTGCAGCTCTTAACCCCACTGCGAAATAAAAGTACTTGTCTTTGCTGACGGCTGGAGAATCAGCTTCTATTAAAAACCATCCAGTTATTTTTTCCCAACCACCTTTGTGTTATTCATCTAACCTTGTATTCCTCTCGTTTCATACCTATTTCATTCCTCGTCGTCTTTTTCTCCTCCTAAGGCAAGTAACTTTTGAATCATATTCAAGATTTAAGAAAAAGAGCAGCCAAATGTCACATCACATCAAAACACACAAAAACAAATGGATAAGGATTTATAAAATCCTAAATCTGACATAACTTCCTAATATTGTTTACATTTTGAACATTTAACCATTTAATGAATGAAGTTAGATTGATCACAATCATGGAAACAGATGCCGCTTTGAAATACAAACCACCCATATGGACATAAAGTTATGGCTCTCTAAGTCTGTTCAGCATCAGCATTGTGACTGTGGATAAAAAAAAAAGAGATCATCATGCAATATATATTATTTACTGCATCCTGTATGTTCTGTGTCCCGACTATTAAGAGGATCTGGGCCCATTTGTCTTAACTTAGAGCTGTTCTTACATTTAAAAGCCCACAGACTGCTGTGACAGGACACGCTCTTTCCTGTATGTCATGAGTCCACTTCATTACAAGTTGGAGAATTGGAGTCAAGGGACATATTGCCAATTTGTACTGCACTGAGAGCCTCTGTTGACTGAAAGGTGTGTTTGCAACTGAGTTTCACAGAGGTGGCATGTGGAAAACACTAAAAACTTGGCCAAAACACCAGAAAATAAAACATCATTTGCAAAAACACACGCACACAAAAAAACAAAATATAAAAATAAATGGATGAATAAACAAAAACAGAAAGCAGTTCCACTCAAAGACAACAAAGGAAATTCTTTCATTATTCTGCAGCAACAAAACAACTTTGTCCTCTTTATTTTCCAACCATCTAGAGGTCCAATCGGGTCTCATCCAAAACTGGTAACGATGCCAATTACCACTTTAGCATATTCTGATGCTTTTTTTTTTGTTGTTGGATGCAAACATTTAGTAGAAAACGTCCTCTTGAAAAGGATAGCACCAGCATCTCATGTTGCCATGTCAACAAATGGGAGATTGGTGCATGTTCTGGTATGAGTCATAGGAAACCTGCTCACATGGCAAGTGCTCAGGTGTTTGAAGCAAAAATGAAAGAAGCAGTTAGCTGCCCCCATCTACTCGGTGTGTTTTAAAGGCTGTTTCTGACCTGACTTACACTCATTAATGATTTTTTTGTAATGATTTTTTCAAGTACAGCCACAGAAAATTTCAACTGGCAATGTTTCATGTCTGCATTGAAGTTGATTAACTGCTTCAGGGGTAATGATGAAGCAGAATAAACAGGTCCAAACATCCACAGTCTCCACTGTTACATCCATCTTTGCTTCCTGTCCTCTCACTATTCTTTTTTCCTTTGTCATAAGCCTGAAAGCTACACTACATGAATCTCACACAATGAACACCACAACCTTGTCCATACCCGTCTATGTCTCCGCTCTCGTCCCCATCCTTGGCATTGACGAGAACCTCGCTTTCCTGCCTCTCTTTTGTCCCTCCCTCCCTCGCTCCCACCATTCCTGCTCCCAGCCTCACTGCAGCCTCCTCCCCTCCCCCTACCTCTGAGCTCCATTGTGAGTGCTTGGTTCAGCAGCCTCATCCTCACTCCTGCAGTATGCAGCTTTGCCTTGCTGTTACTGTGCAGCCTGAGCCAAACGCAGCACAGCCTCCCATTTGGGCTCAGGGGAGGGGAAGCACTTCAAGCTGCAGGCCCAACCAGGAAAACAAGGCAGCGCTAGGACTCCCGAGCTCATCTACAGGCTGCAAGACTCTGAATGTTATCCGACATCTATTGATTTGTTTATTCACAGCTGAAAAAAAAATTTAATTCCCAACCCCTGTCGTCTGTTGTCTCTCTTATTTCCCTTGATCCATTTTAAGATACCAAGAGACATATTAGCTGAAAACCTGCTTACGCTGCAGTTTTTCTGATCAGCTACACGGTAACAACATGCACAGCTCCGGCAGGTGCTGAGCACATTCGTCTGATTTATAGCTTCTCTTACAAAATCTGAAGCATACTTAGTAGGTTAGAAGAAGAGGGCAACAGTGGAGCACATTACTGAAACCACTGGGTTATCTGTAATCTAACCTCAGACGAGATATCAGAATATTTCACTTCACATGATCACAAAGATATTCTGCAAAGTCACAGATACAGCTTTCTAAAAAATTAAGTGTGGCAAAACTATTATTGTTTTTGTTTGAATAAAAGTCCTATATGCACTGCAGAAATCACTAATAACAAAATTAGTCATTAGTTTTTATATTTGTGTGGCTGCTTACATGAAAAAAATCATGATGTTTTAATTATACAAGTCTTGAAGTGCACTAAGAGAACATTTAGTGATATTAAGCAGGTTTCTAACATTGTAATTTGTCTGGATTTCATACTCCCTCTTAAATCCTTTGATGGGCCCTGAGCTGATACAATCTCTGACCTTTGAGAACTCTTAATTCTCTCTGCAGATGTGCAGCTGGGAGATTGTGACCGAAGCTAACAGAGCTTTAAGTCTTGCACTCCGCTTTCTGCAAAAGCAAGTCAAAATCTGCATATTTGCCATATTGAATCCAATTATGTAATTGTCCATTTTCATTTGCAGGCACTTTTTTCCCTGTTTGTGCGATGAACAATAGTGATACCACAGATTTGATTCAGAAAGTCTAAAATGGTACAAGGGTATGCACACAGTTTTCTAAGATCTTCAAACACTTAAAAGCATTTTAATCAACTTCAGGTTTCATTTCAGATAATTTTCCTCCTTAGTGTCTCTCATAAAACCTTTTTGCTAATCAGAATTTCCATGTATCCTCTTTTTTCCACCTACTTTAACTATCTATTAAAAAACAACTTTTGAATGTAATTTATCTGTGAGGCAAGGATTAAGAATGCACAGTGAGGAGAAGGTGCTATAGTATGTTCAACCAGGATCCGTGGAGGATGGCAGACAACGACAGTGTTCCTCAGTTATCCATTCTGTTCTTAATAATGACCTTGACCATCCATATCATTAAAGGAGTCATGGCAGAAAGCCCCATCAAACATTTGATAGATATATAATTCATTGCAAGCAAAAAAAAAAGTTTTTTCATGATGTTTTGCTGGTTTTGTTTCTGTCCTGCACATGCTCCACATACTTCAACCAGAAGATATTTGACATATGGAGTCAGGTTGAATAAAACAAATATTTAATGATATTGCGTTTGGACTGTGTTTTTCTCCACTTATATGGTTTTTATCAGAAGATAACGTTCTTTACTTATCCAACATAATCTAATCCTAATAAAACTCTTTTTATTATTATGTAACAAAGGGATTAGCACACTGATGCACCTAACTCTGCCAAACAAAATGGAAGTGAAACAAGAGTGTTATAGTTCAACATAACATGAGTTTGCTGTTGGCTGTTTCCATTGATGATTCTTTACTATATAAACAAGCTACCTCTCAACAAATCAATACCATTCATTATCATCTTATATAAATATGCAATGGTTAAGAAACAGACAAGTTGATGAAGCCAGAGCGTTTGGTGCTCACTAGAAATATTCCAATATTTGCACTTTTGCTAAAGCATATTCTTATCACAATTAAACCATCAAAAATAGAATAAAGACATCATAAGGAGAGATGTCACTCTCTTCAGCCACTGCAGAAACACCCACATAAAGCTTTGTTTAATTGTTAAGCTATGTTCCCTGCAGCACTTTCACAAGCATGGAAGCCTGCTCCTGAATAATTCAGTACCCAAGGTCACGGAACTAAAACCTCTCTCTTTTCTGTCTTTAATGTGGAGAGTTTGTTGTGACACCTTTAAACCTTTACTGACTTCATTTTCCAACACCAGTAATTAGTCTGTAACTGGGCCTTGCACTGAACAAGGAAGCCACTAAAATTTTAGGAAAAGCCCAAAGCAGCTCCAAAAGCTAAATCATGCATCCCCAGCACCATAGTCTACCTCTGCATACTTGTGCAATCAGTGTAATAGGTCAGATGGGTTTACAGTTTAATGAGGTTCCTTTCCAGTGATCCAGTGATGTGCAGACAAATGCCCAAACAAAGCTGATTTACAGAAATGACCAGCCTCTGTTAGCTCTGCCTCTTTTAATCCAGTACAGAGTGTAGGGTGCAAAAGATTCCATCCCCTTCTGCAAAATGACTGGGTCAAGTTCAGTTTGAATGACAAAGCCACCAAAAATCCCTTAAACTTTCCTTTATACCACAAACACGTCTCCAGCATCCAAATAATGACTGGAAAAACACCCTTATAATAAATTCATCTCTATCAGTTCTACTTGTAAGAGATCTAAAAACAGTGCCTCTAGTTTTCTAGGACTTATGACAGATCTGAGGCTGGTCCCATACCCTGGTGAAGTAGCGATGCTCTGCATAATGCACAAGGTGCGTAGCTGACTTCTGAGGGGGAGGAGGGCCGAGACAGCCCTGCATGTAGGCCTACAGTATGTAGCCTGTGTAAAGCTTGTGTTTTGAACAGCATCATTCATCCATCATCCATTTGCGCTCCCAATCAAATATGTATAATGTCCCTCAAAGCTGTTAAGAGTGTTGTTTTCCCACAGACTCACAGCAATATGTGCTTATGGCTCACATATACATGATTATATTCCTCTGCTTTGAAGCAAAATATCGAAGAGAAGTGTCGGGCAATCAAACCATTAAGTGGTGATGTTCTTTGTGTAAACACAACTGATGTTTTAGGTAATTACAGAGTACCTGAGAGTGGGAACGGATGGCAGCATTCTGTTAGGTCAGGACTTGCGCCATAATGCTGCTACTTGTTATAAAACAACAGCAGTGATTGTGGCCATCAAGATGGGGCTGATTTTTTTTTTTTTTTTTTTTTTTTTTTTTTTACTTATTTAAATCGCTGTTCATTTCCCCACCAAGACACCACTAGTAGACTTCATTAACCTTCCCTTCCAATCAATATTCATCTCTCCACTCTCCTGACAGCTAAGGTCCAAGCATCGCATCCACATGAAGCGGCCTTACCATTCCGTGCCAGCTGATGACGATCCCAGTCCGGTGCCAGTCCTTTTCAAAACATCCCAACGAGAAACATTGCGGCGACCATCGCTGAAGACGTAATGAAGCCGTTCATACGGATGACGAAGTAGGGTTAAAAAAAAAGATAAATACAAAAAAAATAAAAATGAAAATAAAAAAAGGAGATGATGAAGAAAGAAAAGAGGTGGAAAGAACCGAAGTTTGTTGATGCTGAATCACTCTCCCCCAGCTCACCACCTTGCAACCATTGTGCTGCAAGATGCTGGCTGTACCATTGTGGACCTACCAGAGCCGAGAGACGGAGAGGGAGGGAAGAGGGGGGGGTTACAGGGAACTGTGTTGCCATGGCAACCGCTCCGGAGCACGTCTGACGTCAAAGCCCAGGCAGAGAGGGTGAGAGAGGAAAAGATCACATGGAGGCTGCTGTCTCTCCGGATGGGAGGGGGCGCGTGGCAGCATCCCTCCGATCCCATCCTGTACCGTCCCGCCACTGAGATCACGAGCACCAATGAGAAACACGTAGCAGGGTGTTGTCACTGCTTAGGTGTGTCTCACATTCCTCATCCATTAACGCTCTCATCAGCAAATTATCATCATTAAACAAAGAAAGAAAAACCCCCACAAAGCCTTCATGAAAAAACACATGTCTTTGAATTTAAGAAAGGAAACGAGGAATTACATTATATATATATAGCCCATATATATACTGTATGTA
>JAOXYM010000020.1:8968417-8986266 GCA_028567055.1 Leptatherina wallacei | reverse complement strand
ATTAAAGACCTGTAGTAGGCTTACTTTTCTTGTGTGTTTTTTGTTTGCCAGAGACAAAGCACTGAATCAATTTAACAACAAGTTTTGTTCATTTTTCCTTTTCTACAAATATTTGGATAACATTACTGTGTTACATTCTTTTGATCATTTTTTACAGTTGTAACAATTATGACACTTCTAATCAAGTCATTCTGCATTTTATCCACTATGTGAGCTGTTATCTGCTATAATCTGAGTTGTTGTCCCTTCCGCTTTGTTTCTGTAATTGTTTTCCTTTTATTATTTATCCATCCTTTATCCTTTGTCACCGTATGATTTGACAAAACAGGGAACAGAAAAAGCAGTCTGTAAATGTCTCTAGATTAGAAGTAGCACACACATTTACACTGCAGTGTAGAATCCCGAGTTGCTCTTTGGTCTGTAATCTTCACCTAAAACACAAATGATTTGCAATATTTTGTAAGAGATTAATACAAACTGCAACCCAAATTTATTTTACTTCAGATAAAATAATTTTAAAGTCATAAATCCTCTAAATGGGATTATACTCAGAAAGAAGAAAAACTAGCTGCGGTTCTAAGACTCAGCTCGGCAGTTATGAGTAGCCTATATGAAAATTATATGATGAGAATGTTTTAGAAAATTATAACTTAATTTTTCCATTAATCTCTCCATATTCATCAATAAACGGATTACTTCAGCCCTTAATGAATGAATGAATTATACTTTATTGATCCCCGAGGGGAAATACTGGACATATTTTTAGTTCGATAGATACTTTTTGATTGTCTTGTTTCTTAACGTCTTTGGTGAGCTTAAAAAGATACACAATAAACATAATGAAGCATTTTGTTGTGCTCTTTATCAACATCTGGGGAAAAATACATGTCAGTCTGCCTCAACCTGTCCCAGCTGCGGGTACCAATTTTGGAAGTAGCTGCAGAATAAATGGATAATTGACAGAAGGTCTTTTGTAATAAAATAAAATTTCTGTCTTAGCCTGACAGAGAACTGGAGCCGGAGGTGTCTACTTTGGCATTTATACATGTGATCAACCGAGCAACAAACATTAGCTCAGCTCACACTCTTTTCTGAAGGTTCATTTCATCACCAGCAAGTTTCATATTTTGACTTGATGCAGACGGTGCACTTCATTTCAAAGTTGGTGCCAAAGGGCTTCAGGAAAATCTTTAATGCTCTCCAGCTGTATCCAAAAGCTTAGCTTGCCTTCAACCAACAGCACCAGCAGGTGCCTGGCATATCCAAGATTGTCCAGACAGGCATATCTGTTCTTTCAAGGTTCTAGTGCAAATTGCCCTGGGGGCTCAGACCAGCACTGATGAGGAGGAATTAAGGACAGACAGAAATAGAAGGAAGACTAAATCCAAAATTCAGATCCCCTTGGTTACACATTATGAGACATCATTTTTCCAGACTTTACCTCCTTATGGGAGCCTCTGTACTGCAGGTAATGTGGAGAGATTAGAGGTCAAAGGACACACAGCACACAAGAGATCACTCTGACAGCAGTTTGTCAAACACTCAAGGTATACCAAAGAAACCAGTAGCTTGATTATTTTATAAATGGAATTCACTGCTTAACACATTCTTCAGGATTCAGGACAGGTTGCATGCGAAGGTTGGGACTCCCCATCAGTAAATGATCGAAGTTATTCTCCTTCACTCTTCTTTGGAAATGATGAAAGTGTTCTCTTTCTATTCAGTTATTTTACTGAGGCAAAAACAACCAGCAACACACAGGTTATCCAGTGGTGCTCTCAGGAGTATCAATTAAACTTATTTTCAGATAACTCTTCAAGAAATGTTGTATCAGTGGGAGAGTATTTGGACTGGATATGTTTCATTTTTAAAACACGTTATGCCAAGAAGATCTAAACAAAAAACTCATCAATGTGTTGAGCGTCTCCAAAGGATCTGGTGAAATCCTCTTCACCTTTAGCCAACAGTAATCTCAAGTAGCATGTAATAGTTAAACATGGCCGCTAGGTGGCACAAGGTAGACTGTAAACATGCCAACTTTGAAACTCCATGGGAAGGAAGTACTCGGCAGTGAATTGCTTCCTGACTCCTTTGATGATTCAGTTTGATACTGTGGGAAACCAGAAGTTTTTGGTAATCTTGAGTTTCTCTAGCTTTAAGGAAATGTTAGCCTCTTCACATAGACACAGGATGAAGGGACACTAGATGATGCCGAAATACGAGTTTAGATCCTTGTTCTGCTCTGATTAAATGGAGTGATTATCAGCTTATCATATTACATAACAAAAATACTTCCCATATTGCATAACAATAACACATTACATCCATCTATATGTATTCCATTGATTTAAACAAACAAAAAATAGTTAGTTTTTTTTAAAAAAAATCTTATTATATTGTGATTATTTTTGTTACACATATTAAAGCCGAAATACAGCAAACAAGAAGTCTTCACAAAATACAATAGTATTGCAGAAAATAAAAACTTAAAAAAACTCAACACATGGTATAAAATAGTACTTAAAAACAATTTAGTTATAGGAAATCATTACTAATATAGTTTTCTTGTTTTACGAAATGGACATTTTTCTGTGAGTGTTGTGTTTTGGGTTTTCCTCTTCTGTCCAGAGTTGTTTTGTTCAGCACTTCGGGGCCACCGTAGTTTATACATATTACAATCAGACGACCTAAATCCTAAAACACACGTTGACCAGCAACAAAGGGAAAAAAAACATTGAATAAATCAAGTTGTGCCCGCATGATCCAGAAACACCATACATTTTACTGCTGGTTATGCGTTACCATAGAAACGGTTAAATGACAGTCCCCCAGCAGAGAGCCAATGAGCGGCCGCGGTAAGGTGTCTGGTTACTCCCAGTCAGCCCACGCTAACTGGCGGAGGGAGGGCTCATTCTGCTCCTCCACAGAAATGGTAACTTGGCTTAGCTGGAGAACTTAGAGCTGTATACTGGCCATTAAACCCGACTTCTTAGCAAGAAAGTTTTTTTTAATTATTATTTCTTACTTTAACCGTAGAGTGTCAGAAAAAGACAACTACAGTGTGGAGGACTGAATGCGCCGTAGAAAGGTAAACCTGTTGCCTGGCTCCCTCGCCGTATAGTCAACTACTATCCAAGATGTTGCTTTGTGGATGGGATGGCGTCTGGTGCTGTTTGTGTGCGCACTCATAGCCGCGACGGAGTACGAACTTTTCCCTTTCTGTTAACTTTGTAGCCCTTCTTGCTTGGTAAGTTTTCTTTTTGTATAAACTACGTAGGCATTTATTTAAATAACATGGTATTCTGGTCTAGATAACTTTAAGGAAACGTTGATAAGTCTGAAGTATGAGACAGTTAAAGGAAGACTTAAACGCCCAGGTTTTATTTGTTCAAAAAAGGTTGACAATTCTAATGGCTAGATGTGTGTTTAGTCTTCGAAATGATATATTAGATTTGTTTAACGTGTAAATAAAAACACTGATGTCTGGGGCATCTGTGCCAGTGGCTGTAGTTTTGGTTTGGGAAGAAGGAGACACCGCCACAACATAACAGATACTGTGCGTGTAACTGTTTTCAAGCGCACACACTTGCTGCATTTGCATGATTTTAAGAAAATGGTGAACATGCATATTGTTTTAGCCCTTTTCCCTCCCTATTATCCAAGCCTTTAGTAGCACATACTGTGTCACCATATAGACTGAAGGTTTTATGGGGTTGTAAGAAGTCAGCTTGTACCCCCTCCCCCTTCATTACCATCGAAAAGTACTAAAGTTAACTCAAAGTCAAAGGTCACAGTGTGTAGCTGGGCTGAAGAAGTTGTCAGTGAGGTTGTGTAAGCATTGACTGTCAGAAAAGGTTATAATGGAGGTGATGTGAGCATCATTGTTAAAAAAAAACTGGAAAAATAGTCAGTGGGTTGGCTTTGTGTGTTGGGAAGAGGGGAGGTTGGAGTGAAGTTTTGCAAAACCATGCTCTGCATGTCACGGTACTCATAGCAACCCTGTGATTAACAGAAATGTAGCGGATGAGGTCCAGACCAAAATGAGAAATGAGGGCTGCTGGTCCATAGCTGGGCTGATAATCAACAAAATAGTCATGACTGTCCTGGCTGTTTCCTACCCTGACTGCTCTGAAAAACAAAAGCAATTGGTGGTGCTCACTGGATATTCACTAAGACCCATCAATAAACATAAGACCTCTGTTTATTGCTGTATTGGACGTAACCTGGGAAAGTAGAATTTAGTTGGCAACTAATTGTGAGGATACATGCTGAGTCTGCTCACCGGTGTTGTGTGCTTTTCTGGATTTACTGCAGACAGCGTTGTTAATATATTTGGAGCAGTTCTTTAAAACACAAACTGATGTATTCGTGAGACTCTTCTTGTATATTATGAAACAGTGCAGGATCTGATATAAGATACTATTCCTTGGTTTGAGGTTTGTTACTTCAGCATTGTGCAGTCTTTTGATTTGCATTACGTATTTGAATCATTTCTTACGTCATTGGACATGTTGGCTACATGTTGGATCCTTATCAAGGCCTTGTGTGCTTGAGGGCTGCATAACACTGTATGATTCAGGGAATATTGGTTCACTCTGAGTTTGTTGAATTTTCCTGGCACCAATAACTTCGGGAAGATTTTCACCCGTGTTGGCGCATCTCGCTGGCCTCTGCTTCTTTCCCAGAAGTGTTTTCCAACTGAGACCACAGTTGTGATGTTTGGAGGATATGAACAAATTCCTTCTCATATCTTGTATTCTGAGTTGTGCGAAAGTGGAATGTCAGGTTTTTTTATGGCCAATTGCTTTCAAAATGTTGTTTCTCTAGTTTTAAAAAGATTTAGGAGAAGAAGAAAGTCTTAACAAGAATGCTTTTGTGTTCCTGGCTGATACATTAGGATGATTTTTGTAAGATAGCAGTTGAATTTATTGGTATTCTTTGTGTTATGAATCTGAAGTTTAACTTTCCAGGGGATTGCTTTCCATCTCATGGCTGGTAGTCGTGTCACAGACAGGAAAGTGGGTGGAGAGGAAAAGTTTCACCGAAGTACAGAGTAAAGAACTCAATCAGGTTTCCAAGATTATTCACTTTTAAAATCCGTATGACTGTGGCCAAGACTTGTAAATTGGACGGCAGCAGTCTAATCCTGTTTAGAGTTTTATTTATTCCTTTTTGCTATGTTGTGAATAATATATGGAAATACCTGGGAACAAACATGCCCACTGTTTGGAAACTAAAGAATAGAATGCTGGACTGAAGTAGTGAAGGATTTCTGCTTTTTCTGTTTTGGACTACAGGCTCCTAAGCACCCTTGATAATGAGCAGGACTGCAGTCCAATGAGAGAGAAGCTGGCCTGCACAGCAGCCTCAGTGCGGATAAAAAACATTCCACTGTAGGTCTCTGTTGAAATAACAAGGGTCACAAAACAATCAGTCTTCACAGCACCAGCTCTCCCCATTCTCATGGGTAATGAACAAGATGGGTAGTATCCCACTTGGCCTCAAACTTCACGCCTCCCATTGACTAGAATGGTTAACCTGCATTCCTGCATAAACATTTAAGCCTGTGACATACTTACTCATTAACTCTCTTCTGCAAACTCCAATTCATAGAAAGGACATTGTTTCACATGCTTTTGGATTTTTTTAGGGGGAAAAACTGAGCAGTAATGAGGCTGCTGACCCAGATTTAATTAATGGTTCATGGATAAGTAAGGAAATGCACAGATTCAGCTTATCATGCTCGCCACAACTAGACTGGTGCATGGCTTTACTTGGTAATATCTTTCCAGGGGATGACATTGGTTTGTTTTTGATCTAGAATGAAATATGACAACACTATTTTGATAGATTACCATGAAATGTACAGATATTCATGGCTCCTTGAGTTTTTACTCTGAAACCACAACCCAGTTCAATTTTTCATCTCTTCAGTGAAATATGTCATCAGCCATCTGCACCAAATTTGGTGCAGATATTTCTGGTTCATGGATGATGCATCAATGACTTTGGTGGTCCCTGACTGAACTTGTACGACTGTCAACTTTTGAAAAGTTCCAGGGTATTCCAGGGTCATCGACTGGTGGGTCAGGAGGTTTCAGTTGTTGTCTGACCATCTGTCAAGTACCTCTGCTGGAATTTGACAGAGATTGCAATCTTTTTTTTATTCCTTGGATAATTTTTTCAATAATGTGGAAATATGAATGTTTTAAAGGACAAAGAAGAAAAATAAAAATCAATGATGAGGCAACAGGTGTGGTCCAAGTGAGAGTCAAAGGCACAATGCACATACAACACAGTACAATATAATATAAAAAATACTATGACAACAATACTTTTGTATATATTATAACCTATACTATATTATATAATGCTATATAATATAATATTATGTAAAAGGATTATAGTATTGCAGTTAAATCCAAATGCAGTTTGGCTTTATTTATTTATTTATTTATTTTGTGTGCCTGGTCGATGCCTTGGTCGATGTCTTATGGATGAATATGCTTGATTTCCTTTTAAATGTGCTTTAGTTAGGATTTTTTTCCTGACCTGTAAGAATTGGAAAAGTGTATTTGTTTCTAGTGGAAATTATATTTTTCAAATGTGTAATTTGTTGTTATACAATACCATAACTGTCTGTCCTTATTATGTGGCAAAGAACTGGTAAATTTCATCAGTGCTTTCTAAACCTTGAGTCTTTAAGATAATTTAATGGCAGAAAACTAAAGGAACACTAATACAATTACCATAAAAAGAAGTTCCTTGCTCTGTTATGTACAGTGGCTGTATTTTCACATGTAATTATTCAGTAAGAAATTTCTGTGGAGAAACTTTGGATTTTTTGCAAAAGTCAAATCTGGTTAGATACTGATGTCTTGAATAAGAAGTCCATTTAAGGATCATTTTCTCCCTTAAGTGGAATGTAAAGAAGGTAAAACAGATGTCCAAAATCACTGCTTTATCTTTCATTCATAGCTTTTAAATTGTTCTATTTGGAGATCAATAATCCACAGTGAAAGAGTTGAAGCAGATTAATCTTTGTTGAAGATGAATTGAAAATAGTTTCAGTGTCTTTAAGGCTTTTATATGTAGCCTGATTATTGTTGATTTCTTGACTGCAACAATTTAGACACAAATTACATAAAACAACAACACACTTCTGTATGTTCGCAGCATTTTATACAACACTGTCCTTTCTGGATATTTTGCATCACCCTGCATATTTGCTTATTTTTTTACAGCAGTGTGCTTTGCTCAACATTTATGGTACACACAACTGTAATGTTTTATAAGAGATATTATATTGTCCATGGTCGCTACCATTCTGGGTTTTTATCCTTTTATTACACTGTTTTAAAATCAAATTAACTTTGAAGATGCAAAATGCCCTCAGTGATAAATGAGGTTTCTTTTCAGCTTGTTGTATCCGTAAATCTCGAGCTTCCTGTTTTGCTCACATCAGTAACATACCATTGATGAATTGGGAAGATTAGAAAGCTTTGTCAGTGCAGCATAGTGGCTACAGTGTAGAGAAAATCTTTGAATGAAAAAAAAGACACATGTGGGAACCTCTGATATATCAGAGTCCTGTCAGACTGACTCAGCTGGTTGATGGAACGAAGCACACATATCCTCATTTAATGTGGAGACTTCAGCTTTGTTTGCAAAAGATGGAGGTGACGCTTTTCTCATAATGGGTTTTCAGACATAAACTACTCTTGTAAAGTTGTCTAGTTTAAGTGTGACATTGTCACCTCTATACTGTGAATGTGCATGATGTTGCTTCACAATCATGCCAAAAGTGCTGTTTTACTATATCTGTTTCAGCTTAAAGCTACTGGTTTGACTTAAATGCCATTAGAGGCAAAGAGGAATAAACTGCTAATTTGTTGGATGTATCTCAAGTACAGCTGAGTGTTTCTCTGTGTGCATGCATCATGTGCTTGTGCTACCTCCTCAGTTCAAGAGTATGAGAAGACAGCATTATTTAGAAAATGTGGGGAGTTTGCCCAAGGGCTCCAAAGAGTCTACAAAGATGGTCAAAACTTCCTAGAATTCATCACTGTACATCACTGTATTGTAGTGATATGAAAATAAGATTTTACTGGCTTTTATCCTCAACTGTCTTGCCACTTCAGACATGTACAGTTTGAATTTCTTAAAAGGTTTCACTTGTGTGTTGCTGATGATGCTGAAGCCAAACAAGATAGTCTAGTAGATTGTAAGATAGTCTAATTAAAAATTAAAAAAAATCATTCTGATAAAAAACAAAACTTAAATGCAAGTATATGCTTATATGCATTTTATTTTTTTGTTTGTTTATCTTTAACTCCCTTAATTGAAATCTTCCCATGCCAGTTACCTTCAGAAGTTGCATAACTGGTTCAGTTAAGTCTACCTGTGAACAATCTTGGTGGACTGATTGTACACTGGTTGGTACTGGAACCTTTGCCAACCAGTAGCAAAGGTTTCAGTTTATTATATTGTTTATTTATTTTTTGGCCCTGCCTCCCCCCCTATCTTTAGTTTATACTAACAGGCAGGTGGATGCTACTGTTGGGGTGTGTTCAAGTAGGTTAAAAAAAAAAAAAGATTATTCAATCAGTTAATTCACTTATTTTACTCAGCTGAGCAGGCAGTACAGTGAATAACAAGGAGCCCTCCAAACAAGTTTTCCAAAGATATGGACTAGTACAAATAATGGTTGGGCTGTAAGCTAATAACCATCTGAATATCCCTCAGAGCGCCATTGAATCTATTATTGGAAAATTAAAAGAATATGACTCCACAGAAAGCCTGCCAAAAAAGGGGAGACCACCAAAACTGATGAATTAGCAGCCAGCAGGGCATCAGAGACATAACAAAGAGGCCAAAAGCAATCTTGAAGGAGCTTCACAGCCCCACAGTGGAGACCGGACGACCATAAGACCGCTGTTAGTGATGTCCTCCACAAATCTGAGCTTTATGGAAAAAGAAACAAGAAAGTACACTAAAGGTTAAGTTCACGAAAAGGCTTCTATGACACTCCAAAAAAAACAACAACTCGAAAACACATGGAAAAGGTACTTTGATCAGACGAGAATAAAACAGAACTTTTTGACCTTCAAGGTTATGATGTGTTTTCTGGGCTGATCTGACCTCATGCCAGAGGTCCCCCATCTCCAAATTGTGGTTCAGTCCTTCAATACCAAAACAAAAGCCATGGCAGAAGTGTCTTATCGTTGTTGTTTGTTAGCAATTTATGGAAAACGTTGCTCCAAGAGGAAAGGAAGAACCCAGAACATTTTGAACAGAAAAGAGAAAACCAAAACTTATCCTTTTGTTTTATTTTATGCACATATATTTTTGTGTTTATCAAAGGGTATTTGTCTTGTTTAAATCAGATCTAATGTGCACATCTATCTCTACTTCTGCAGGGAAGATGCACGTGTCTCTGGCAGAAGCGTTGGAGGTTCGAGGAGGTCCGCTCCAGGAGGAGGAGGTCTGGGCAGTGTTAAGCCAGAGTGCAGAGAGCCTCCAAGAACTTTTCCACAAAGGTAGGTACATGAGGAATTAGGTGTGTAAAGATGTTTCCCAGCAGTTGTTATCGCTTATCTGCTGGAACAAGTGAAATTTTTATAACTAATAGACTAAACCAATTCTTACCATTTGACTTCTGGAATCATTATAACTCTAAGCTGATGTTGACTGTTCAGCTCTGTTTTAGTCATGGTAATCATTTTTGTGAGCCATTTGTGTCTGGAAATGTCTCTGGTTGTCCTTGAAGGCAGAAAGAGATAAAGTGTCAAATTCCAGGGAATCTTTGTTGCTTAAGAAAACTTCAACAGTGGGCGACTAAGCGAGGTTTAACTCTGGAGACGCTGGAGAGGATGTGAGTCAGCAGTGCTCTGTGCTTTGTTTAAAAAGTTTGGGTGGTGCCTAGTTTCATACAAAATTTCAGTGCACCTGATAACACAGGCTGTAGTTGTATCATCCAAACTTTTGACCATTGTAAATGTACATGAAACGGTAACCAAGACCTGGCCCTGTGTTTGTGTTTAAACCTGCTCAACTTCAAGTTTTGCTGACTAGCTCCTACACTGACATTCCTCGTATGGAAATGTGTGTGTGTGTGTGTGTGTGTGTGGAAAATCTGTCTTATCAGTGATTCCTGTGAATATTCCTCCCCTGCTGAGGTCACAGTTATGATAAGCAGACTGTTGAAATGCTGGTCTACAGATTAAATGTTTTTTATTCAAATGTTTTTATTTTAGCAATGAAGACTTCTTAGATAAACTTCTGAAATGAAGATGCAATGCTGAACATTTGAGATACTCAAAGGATTTTAGGCTTCACATAGCATTGTGCTGCAGTCACTGTTGTAATTTTCCTTTCCAGTGTGTGGCTGTACTAGGTAAATTGTGGCCTTTGGTGTGTACAATTTTAGGCTGCTCGGTGAAGCTAAAATTTGAATAGGAGATGTTGGACCCAACTATTATGTATTCACTTAGCTATGTAAAGAAGTCTGTGTACCACAAGAATGGATTAATAAACGACTTCAGAAATCCATTGATCTGTTACATGTGCTGGTTAACACAAACAGTCCTGATTAAGTGGAGTTATTGCATGTTAAGGTTTACAAAGACAAAAACGAAAGCAGATTAAATGTTTGTTTAAAGCTGAATTTCATAACTCTTATCTGTTTTTGTTTTTTATTTTTGATGTGGTGAAAGGAAGTGTCAGGAACCAAAGATTACAAATGCCCACAGGTTTTTAAAAACTACCAGCAGAGGTTTTTGTTCTTGTGTGTAAACAGCAGTGGATACCGAATGTGTGTATTACCATGATTTGTTTGAGTAAGTGATATGTGAGCATTTCTGATTTGTTAGAGGAATTTCCCATCATCCTTCCATCTTCTTATTATATAATCTTCTTCTCAGACTGAAGCAGTCAGTGCTCTGCAGTACCCTTAATCACTACTTTTGACCTTTAATGACCTGTTTGCAGAAGAATTGGATAGTACAGTTTATAAACATCTACTTTTATGGAACAGACTGTAAGTGCAGAACACAGTAGCTCAGCATGATTATCTGCTCCTAACTACTACGACTACTACTGCAGCTTATCAGACTGACACATATTGTAATAAGATAAAGTCCATTCAGTCCATTGGAAACAGTAGGGAAATGACTGGTGCATGCTATAGTTTGTTGTGTAATGACTGACTTGTTTAGCAATTTAACATCAGTTTCCTTTTAGTTTAGGTTTCTGCATATCTTTAGGTTTTTGAATCTTGATTTATTTGCCTTCCATCAATAAATGAATTTTGTTTTGTGAACTTTTTCTCTACACTGTGTGCTCAGTCAGACCAAAAAGTTTTGAGTGGAACACACCTAGTGACCCGATCTCCTTTTCAGTAAGATATTTAAATGGTCACATAAGTTTTAAACAGGAAACTTATATTTACTTAGTAAATTCCAGCTTTTGAAGGCAATTTTTCTTTGTAGCCTCAAATCAAGCTCCTCAGTTCCTCTCCCAGCCTCTCTTAGAGTTAAGTATCAGTCAAAGAAAAGAATTTTGCAGCGCTGCCGAAACATTCCTCTGTATATTTTTAAAACGTTCTCTAACCATAGCACTGGCTGTGGCTTTGTAGGAAAAGAGAATTGTGCTGCGTAGTCATTCCTCTCTGCTTCCATGCCTCAACAGTTATATTCTTGCAGGCTAAGAAAACAACATGTGTTTTTGTTTACTTCAACCATCTTGAGTCTTCATAAACGCCATAGCGAGAAACATCCACTGTGGCTGGATATGCCTACAATTACTGCATTCAGGCTGCAAATGCCTAGATAGAATGGTCTATATATGTATATATATATTGGATGCTATAGGTTGGATTGTCACACTGAGCTTGAAAATCTTGTACTACACTATAACATGGTGATTGCATGTATGAGAGTAGCAAATAATTTAAGTAAAGGAACTTGTATTTGTTCCTGATCATATCTTTTTTTGTTGCATTGTTTTTCCATCAGACCCTGCAGCCATGGGCTTCATTATCTCCCCCTGGTCCCTCCTGCTCATGCCCTCTGGCAACATCTCGTTCACAGATGAGTATGTCACCCAGCAGGACTTGAGAGCCTTCACAGCTCCAGAGGTCCTGGAAGGGATCTCCTTGAACTCTGTTTCTGACATAGAGAAGGTAAAAAGCCATAATAATCCAGCATATGGTGACAAAATGTTTAGTTTAACGATGCACTACAGAAGTTTACAGCCTTTCTCAGTGACGTGCACCCTATCAATGTCTTTATTTGAAAGTGCTTCTTTGCAGAATCAGCTGCGGTGCACATTCAAAATGGCATGGTGTGTTTACATCCGCTCGCTAGCATGTGACGAGGGGCCTAAACCGAAACTCGCTTTGCAACAAAAGAGTTTCTGCTGAGCAGAGACGGCTCCAGAAATGTACATAAAAGATGTCACTGTGCCAAAAAAAGGTGTTAAGAACGTGGCGTTTTTAAGTTGGAAAGTTACATAATGCGTCTTTAAGTGCTTGTCCCACTCAGCTTTTCAAATCTCATGTCAATTATGCTCGTTTATTTTGAGTTTAAGAAAATCTCTATTTTAAAAAACTCATTTGGCCTTTTCTTCTAAACATAGTTTTAAATCCAGTCATTCTACTGGAAACGCATATATTCAATTTACAAAGATCTATAGAAGCAATAATTGAAAGCTGAACTCTTTCCATCCACGTTTGCTATCTCTACCTTTTGCTGGTTGAATCTCTTATGCACAAGTCAGTGGAGTAGTGTGAAACTTTCCACATGGGAATTTATTGTATAGTGACATTTCTCAGCTCATGCAGATGCAGCTGTGGGATCTAAAAACACAAAACTCAAATGGAAAAAATGGGTTAATTCTCCAGTGCAAGTCTATTTTCAGTTATTCGGGAAAAAGACTTTTTAACTGACTAACTGGGGAGTTCATGTTGTTGGTTGAAAAATTGCTGAAAACACTATAGCTGAAGTTGTGATCCACCGTATTATCCCTAACAGTGCACAGAATCATCACGCCTCCCCTTATTTGAAATCTGTCCCTTTGGTTGAAGAGCTAAAAGTTTGATTGACTGGAAACCGGTCTCTGGCACAGGCCCACAGACCTCAATAGAAGTTTGTGCTGAGTCAGTTTTCCAGCCCTGGGCCTGACTCCCCAGCGGAGTTATTTCAGTGTAGAAGGTATAATCTGTTCCCTTCATTATCAGGCTGAGGGTAAATATACATCAGCTGGAAGTGCCACAGTTTCCCTCTTACTTTTTTAACACGTACACAGTTTTATTGTTGCTTTTAATCTTGAGGTGTTCAGTGTGCACATTTTCTGAAAGTGTTCGTGTGTCTTTAAATTTGCACTCAGATCTGTTCCTAAAAGACCTTAAGGGCTATGTTGCATTCTTTGGCAATCCCTGAATTATTCTTTCCTCTACCAAGCCCAACATTCAGGGGAAGTCATTTCTCTCCCAAGCAGTGAGTGAAGAGTAATAAGGAGAAGGAAATGGAAAATGTTTTTGGATTTAGGTTGAAGACCCCTGTCTTTTTCCTGTCTGTAAAAAAATAAAAGTGACTTTAATGCACTTAATCAAAACATCAAAACAAAAGCATCATTAACAAAATCAAGTGTATTGCATGTTAGACTAGGAGCTCACTTTCTGATTGATTGATTGATTGATTGATTGATTGATTGATTGATTGATTGATTGATTGATTGTTTTCACAGATGCACATGTACTCTCTGGGAATGACCTTATTCTGGGGGGCAGACTATGAAATCCCTCAAAGTCAGGTAAATCATCATCTCACATAGTTTTTTCTGGACAGGAGTTGTAATTTGAAACCGTTTTCAAACTTTACAATAAAGTTGCATGTTAATGACTAAATATGTGTTTATTATTTTCAATAAAGCTGAAAGCTATCTTTGCCTTTTATTTTTCCTGAGACAAAAATAACTGAAGGTGGCATCTCATAATTTTTACAATATGATCTGTATCTTAAACTCAAACCATTATTTGAAAAAAGACAATATACTAAAAAAAATGGGTATTTTTCTATTTGTCTGTTCTAATCGAAAATGTAATAGATGGAAGTATGAATATAAGTGATTAGCGTTTGCCATGCATGTAAGGCTTGGCTCCAGAAGGAAGTCAAAATGATCATACAACACAAAGATATCAGATTCAAATATACAAATTGAGCTTGTAACTTCATAGTACTCATCAGTGTTGGCCATCTTTTTTTCTGGTTCGTTTGCAGCCTATGAAGCTGGGGGAACACCTGAACAGTCTTCTCCTCAACATGTGTGATGATGTAACATTAAGTCGTATGACGTTGCGCACGGTGCTGGACATCTGCAGCAAACACATCAGAAACTCCAGCTGTGACCCTCCATTTTCTTATATCAGAAAGCTGGTCCGGCTGGTGCTGGGCAGTCTCTCTCAGGTATGCAATATGTCTGATGCTCCACATCAATGCAGATAACGGGGCTAATGCTAATGGAACATGACCTCGAGACGGATTACTCTCGGAGGGATTTACTACTGAGATAATTTTTTTTCCCCTGTGTTTTTTTTTTCTTTTTCCCCCTTCCCTTCTTCCTCACTTTAACACTTTGCATCTTTTCTCAGCTGGATGGTCTGCTGACAGATAGAGAGTCTCTTCCAGAGCGAAGTAAGGAAATTCGGGAAAGACTAAGGGGCAAAGGTTTGCCCTCTGGTAAGTGGAGCTTCATGATATACGCATTGAACATAGAGAAACTACAGCTTTTTTTGAATGTGTTGGTAACTTTTCTCTGACATGAAAACTTAGCCATTTTTCATCATTTCCACTGTGTTTTCTATCTTTAAACAAGTGACCGTGTTGGGCATAGCCACTGATAGATAATGGGAATAAGGCTAATCAAAGCTTGATTCTGCTGTACACTGTCTATGGACACTAAATTTCCTCATGTGGCTTTTTCCTTCATTTAGTTTTGTGAAAATACTTTTTCAAATAGCCAAATGTACAGTATCTGCCACTATAACATGGGCCAATCAGGCTCTCAGATGCATTAAATGTTAAGTAAACTGTCAGACATTGTCTGTCTGTAAACTATAACAGTTTGACAATGACTGGATAGTCAAGTTTATAAGTCAAAGAGTCAAAGCATTTCTGAAATACTAAGGCTTTTGGTTTCAGTGAGCAAGCCTGGGTAACTACCAATGCCTAATGTTTTAATGCTAAATAGTATACCACAGGAAACTTTTATGGCTCTTGTTCTTAACTCTTTGGGTTTAAACTTCTTGACTGACAGCATATTAGTTAGGGTCATCATAATGTTTGGCTGTACTGTTTTCCCTTTTTAATATATATAATAACAGACTTAGGCTTTAAGTACTTAATAGTGTGTGTGGTTGGATATGCTCCACATACACTAAAAGTCTGTGTGTGTGTTAAGTTTATGTAGAAAGAATCGGATGTAAATGCTTTCCTTGGCTGTCAAGCCATTCATCACTTACATCCTCTCTTTCTGAATTTTGGGAAAGGAAAAAAAAATACAACAACAGACTTCAGCCTCAGATACAGATTAAATGCAGGAAAAAATGACCAAATCTTCCCAGTGGTTTCTGAAAGAACTCTCTCCAGGCCATGGAAAGGAGAACTAAGCACAGCCACGGCTGTCGTCTCGATTATGTAAGCACGGCATGGCATTGATTACAGATGCATATTTTTGAGTCACCAGTGAAGCTGCTGGTTTGCTGTTTGTATTGGTGCTTTGTTTCCCTGGTTGAGCACCAGCAGGCCCTAGGGAAAGTACATGCAAAGAGTATTACTTAGTTCTTAAGCATCTTTCTTCTCAAGCAGCAGCTTCCTGCCTCTTGTGTCCTGGTGATTTAAAGTTGCAATGACTGCACTGATATTGTCTGTCTTTTCTGAATGGATCCTGAATGTCACTGATTCTTCAATTCTGAAGTCTGTAAGACAGAAACACCACAGTAGTATTGGCTGAAATGCTTGAGGTAACAGCAGGCGTCCTTGTAATATAAACATGTCAGCATCGTGATTGACTGGTGGCCTGCTATGGGTGTGCCCCACCTCTCAGCCAGTGTTAGCTTGGATAGACTCCAGCCTACTTGCATAGCGTGTGGATGAATGGATGAAAAATAAGACATCCTTCTGGAAGAAAATGTATTGTTGTTGTTTTTTCAGTTTCAACTCAGTCTAGTTCTTGTAAATTTCCCTGAGCTCCTGGAATATAGTCGGAGTATCTTTGATGTGTTTCCAACTAGCATGTGCTTTCTCGATTAAACCAACATTTGCTGCATTTTTACAGGACTGTATGTCTTGTTCTTCTCTTATTTTGCAGCTCTTCCACTTTTTTTTCCTCTTGCTCATTCATTTACCATTTTTTAAAATCTCTTTCTATCTAAGACAGGAGTTGAAACAGTGACAGGGTTTATACATGTCATGTCTGGAATAGCAAAATTCTAAATTATGGACATATTAAGAAAACAGTATCCATTATTATGTTTTAAAAAGACATTGATAGACCGACCAGATCCAGGCAATTTAATTTATATCATTTTTCTTTTGCAATATTTTTGCTTTGCCAGTGTTCAAGACCAAATCTTGCTAAGTTTTCTGAGTTAACACTTTGAGCTCTGGAAGTCTGCATGTCTGTTCATGTTTTAATGAAGTTTCCTGTTCTCAGGAAGGAGTGCCGCCCCTAGGGTTCTGGAGCGTTACAGAGCCAGGACTCAAGAACAAACGTCTCTTAACCGGGGCCTCAGTCGTTCCATGGGCTCGCTGCCAATCCAGGACTTGTTAAAGGGGGATGAGGGTGCTGCCCCACAGTACTCCCTGACCGATTATCACACAAACTCTGAATCCCCCATAGAACTCTACGCCAAACCACCTTCACTCCAGCACCAGCTCTCTTATCCCCATCTGCACCCTCTTCATCCCCAGCAAAAGGGTCGACCTGTGGAACTGGACCGTAGGTCTTTACCCTTCTACAGTGGGGAACTGGGACCAAGTCAGGCCAGGAAGACCTGGGCTTCCTCTGTGGATTTAGCTTACATTGACCCAGAGGCTCTTCGTTTTGGGGCTTTGGAGGATGCTCGCAGAGGTAGCAGTGCTTTAAGTACACACTCTGTAGGCAGGCGCAAATCACCTTTGCTGGCATCCAGGGAGAAGGATTCCCGCTACTCAGAGTTTGTTGGGCTGAAGAATAGGAAGCCTTATCACTTCTCGGCCCTATCTGTTGACCCAGCTTTCACTGGTGCTTACGACAGGATCAAGGAAAGACAGAGGAAACTCGAGGCGCTACGACAAGCAGTGGATGGTGAGTAGTTGTTGTTTTCACTCGTTATATTTATACAAATATATCTTGGAGTTTAAATTGAAACTTTTGTGGACGACAACCATTATCTGTATTTATGTTGGGGAAATCACAGTTATTTCTTGGCTTTGTCTGCCTATTGATCCCACAATACAAACTGTTCAAACCAGCAAACAGTAATGGTGATCAGTCTAGTTCATGGTGAAAATCTGCAAATCACATTAAAACTGTTCTGGCTGCTTCATTGGGACTGCCATCTTTTACCCTCCCTCTCTTTTTGTTCCTCCCTCATCGGAACACGTCATACATAACAAATGACCTGTCACCACTAGTGCAAGACAATGGGATTGTGGCATCACATTTGGCATGGTCCTATCTGATTATTTTGTAATTTGGGGTTGTCAGTGTCATGTCTGACACCCAAACCCAAACATGCCCTGTTTGGGTCTCAACATATTAAGATATAAAGGGGTCAATGATTCACAACTGAAAAATACTTTCTCAGT
>JAOXYM010000020.1:8939781-8968317 GCA_028567055.1 Leptatherina wallacei | reverse complement strand
AACATGCCCTGTTTGGGTCTCAACATATTAAGATATAAAGGGGTCAATGATTCACAACTGAAAAATACTTTCTCAGTGGTGAAAACTGTACAGTGATATCACGTGAGCAGCTTGGCACTAAGATTCATCATTGGTTGTGTGTCTTGAGAGTAACTACTGTGTGGGTTTAGAGTTGGGTGCTGGCTAGAAGTATCATTGGTGGTGGCTGGGCTGCAGTGTTTAGACAGAATGAATGAGTCACTGGTTCAAAGGTTGCCAAATGGCTGAATCTAATTTACAGGCCAGCTTTATTCTAGTATACTGCTAACTGTCACACATATAGTATACTCAGTTACTTTCTCTTTCCCTTTCCCATATATCTGCAAACATATAGATAAATGAACTATTTTAAGTCGGAAGAAGTTGGGATGGTATGGAGAAAGTAAAGAAAAATATGCAATGAAACTAACATTTACCTAGATTTTTGTTTCTCTGCGGACAATATGAATTAAGATGCGTAATGTTTTGTTAGACATGTAAATTTCCTTTGAAAAGGATAAAACTCCACAGCGTTAAAGAACCTGGCATTTGCACTTTTCACTGATAACAGTCTGGATGGTCCTTTTCAACTTTAGTCCAGTGCATACAATGTCCATCTCTAACAAAAAAAGGATCTGGCATACTGATTCTTCTGGCCATGGTATATGTTTTCATTGTGAGGTGGTCCATGCTTCAGAGCCCAGAGAAGTTAACACCTCTGGAGAAGGTTAACAAGAGGTTCCTTTTTTTTTTCTCTAAGTTTTATATTGTTTTTGTGAATGTTTATCTGTATTGTGGTGCTTGACGAAGGATAGTAATTCCTTGCCATGTAGTGATATCAACTATTGATGAATGATGAAGAGTTTTCTAAGTGATTAAGCATCTTAGGTGTTCAGTCCTGACACATTAACAACATATTTATTAATTGTTTAATGATTTTGTGCATTGTAGAGGAAGAAGTATACAAATGCCTGCCACCTGTCATTTTAGTGATGCTTCACACATGTTTGTTAACCAACTGGAGATCATCATCTTTTTCTTCATCAAAGACCCATTTTATCTCCATTATAAGTTCTTAGATGCATAAAGGATTTTTTTTCTTTATTGATTTTTTCATATCTTAACTTTTCCCGTTTTTAGGGTTTTACTACAAACTCAGTGTTACTGACTGTGGAAAGAAGAAAAAAAGTACAATCACATGCTTAGACAGAGCACACACAACACAATTGCTTAATTCCTCTGTAGTCAGCCCCAAGAGCTTTATGTTTCCCTCATGAGCTTATTGCATTCTTAGTAAAATCTCCATAGACAAGCTAGTTTTATACAACACTTACATGTGGCTACATGGGTTTTCAAGCCACCTGGAGATGGTGGAGGAGTATAAGGGTTGGCTGGCTTCAAATAATAAACCACTGTCTTCTACCTTTTGTTGCTTTTCCTCATCTCGCTGTTCTTCCAGACTTCCTACTCTCCAGCTGCTTGCAGCCTCATTGCTTTTCTGGCAGCTATTTTTAATGCTGACCGAGCCACCAACCAAGCATTCTTTTCCTAGACTGTGGCTTTTCATCCACAGCGAGGCCAGCATTTCTTTCCTTCCCCCTTTACAATTTATTGACTGTTTATGGAAGTTTTTCAATTTCGCAAAATTGTAAAGAGAAAAGGAGCCTGTCCTACAAAAGAAAATAAACATCTATGGTTTCCCTCCTTGTCCCACCTATCGATCTTTTTCTGTTGTACACAACAATATGGATAATTGGGTACTGAAAATAAGCTTCTTCTTTTTTTTCCTTAATGCTGTTACATTTTATGTCCTGAGCTTTAACATTTTGCAGCTTTGGCAGTTAAAGGTGTGATTATTGGGCCCTGTTCTACATGTAAAACCCCCAAAATTCACTTGACTTGTTGAGCCTGAATTTCTTATTGCAGATGAAGAATTGCTATGAGATATTCTCATTAAACAGCTGTAAGTTCCTCCAAACAACTGGCTGAAGATATGAAAATAAAGCTAGTATATGCCCGACAAGCCAGGGATGATGATGAAATTGTGATCTCATCCAATATACTAACTGGTATCAAGAAATGTTGAATTTGATCCAAGCAAATATACTTTAAGATAAAAAATATTGATCTGATCTGCAGGGTAGATATACAAAAGTGCTGAAAAAAGTGTCCACTGAGAAGTATTAGTGCGCAGACATGGAAGAGTAACCAGAAGGCGGCTGGTCATGAACTGTATATTTCTTAAAAATCGTAAAGCTGTTCCTGCTCCTGGGTCTGGTTCTAGCGCCAGTTCTGAACTTAACTAAAGAGCCTTCAAAGAACCAGAGCTATGTCATTATGTCACTGTAAATGTTCCAGCTGTAGCTGTATATGTTGTTTAAACCGCCATCTTATGTATTCTAAATCTATAGAAAGCACCATAGTGCATGGAAACAGTTTACAGCATCTCATTTTCCCTGCAACACCATGCATTTACAGCACCAACTTTCTTTTACAAACAGAAGTTTGTGATCTGCTTTTGCATTATAAACTCTCACAAGCATTTATAAACAGTAATCCAAATTAGGTTTCTGAACACGGGAATGAGGTTTATAAATGCTGGCTGATTTTCTGAAAACATCGAGCAAAGTTTCTAAACAGAGCAACAAACACAGAATGTAAATTGGAAAGTACTACCAAATAGCTTAAACTACTTCATTGCTTTCATGTCCATGGTCATCATCTATAAATCTCAGTTTTTATTTTAAGATACACTGGCTTTCCTTTTTTTTTTTTAATACAGCGTGGTGACGGTCACAAAATTCTGTTTGAACCGCTTAGATGGTCAGGCTGGAGGTGATACAGATTTATCAAGTTGGTGCTGCTGTGGATTGAAATGCTAATTTCTTAATATCCTTTAATTTGCTTTTGCTGCTAAAGTGTATTCGTGTCTTTTTACTTAAAGATCAACTAAGTTTGAGTGTAGAGGATTAAAAGGATTACCTGTTGTAATAGTCTGCCAGAGGACCTCGGGGCCGCAGAGAATCTTAAGAGTAAGCTTAAAACCCACTTTTTTCAGCTTATCTTTTAGTTGATTTCTACTTATCTAAGTCTTAAATACTTGATTTGATATTTTGTAAATATTATTATTATTAGTCGTTGTATTACCATAGAATTTTTATTGGACGTTATGTTTTATTCAATGCTTTTATGTTGTTCTTGGTTCCTTCCAGTGTCTCCTTTTGCGGGGGTCATCTGTGTTGGGGGTGGTGGTTGGCTGTGGCTGACTGGCTGTGGTAGTGTCGGGGCGGAGGATGGTGTCCTCGCCTCACCTCCTCTGGGTGCCTCACGCCTGTGCCATGCGGTTACAGACAGTGTGCCGCCCTTGATGCAGACGGCTCCTCTGATGGGGTTTCCTAACATTGTTCATCTGCATCTAGCCTCATGTACTATGATTGATCTCAGTTGGGGGAGGGGGTAGGTGGGGTGCTTGGATGCATTACAAATGGTGGTGTGTGTCTGTGTGTGTCTTAAATTATCACTGTTATCTTGGGGATCGGAGGGTTGGTTGGGTGGGAATGATTTTAACTTGTAAAGTGCTTTGAGTCTTGTTGGAAAGGTGCTTCATAAATATGGATGGATGGATGGATGGATGGATGGATGGATGGATGGATGGATGGATGGATGGATGGACATAATTGTCCAATGGCATTAAACCTAACTTAGGGTGACTATGACACCTGAGCTAAGATGTATTAAACTCTCATCTAAGTCATATTTAACTGTAGTATAAATGGAGCCTATTGAAGCACAAACTGTTTGCATGGCCTAAAGGATGTGTTACTTGGCAGAGACTTCCTTTTTCTTGTCTTTTTTTTTTCTCCCACTTCTGTGTTCTTTTCTGCAGGAAAGTGATGGCACAGCAGTGGTCAGTGGTCTCAGGTTCCACAGAGTTTCCCACCGCTTCTCTTGCTTCTCTGTATGTGCATTTGAAAAATCTCCATGTCGTGTGCATGCCTGTGTGTGCAGGGGCATGTTTCTTCCTGGCCCCCTATGTGTCATCGAATGCATAAGAAACCCCGCCCACACTCCCTTTTTTGTGCCAAGGTGCTTCTGTCTTTCCTCAAACTTTCCTCACAAACCAAGAAGCTGTAATTGGAGTCATGTGTAGGGGATGAGGGAATTCCTAACATTATTGGACTTTTCCGGCTCTTGGCAGCAGGTCATGTGGCTTTGGGCCGAGGCGGGTCCAGTGTGGACACCCAACACAGGAGAGTGCCACTCAAAGAGAGGGGGATAGGTTTTTTTATGAAAGCATAACATAATTTTTGTGCATTACAAAAACCTCAGTAAAAAAGATTTTAAAGTGTTTCAGCGATTTTCTTTTTTTTGTTTTTATTTAAAAATTACCTTGTCTGTTGGGTGTATATTTAAATCACTTCAAACAACTTCCTTTTGACTAATTTCACCTTATCTTCATATTATAATATGTTAATTTTATTTAATCATTTACAGTACTTTATAAGAATTATTAATGACAGCTTTTTCATAACATTGTATCTTGTGCGGGGCAGCACCTGTAAGGTGTCTAAATGGATATTCTCAGGTACTCTTATATATATCATCCTCCATAGCCATGTAAATTAGTGAAATGTAACCACAGAATAAATGTGACTGATTAGCTGCCTGTCAATTGTGAGTCCACACTCGGGCTGAATCTTCTCTCCTGGCCAGGGTCAGCTGACATTAACTCCAAAGTTTTCTGGTCCTGCCAACTCCATCAAGTTTACCTGGCTTCATCTCTGGAAGATCATATCTGTGTTTTGGTGATTTGTTGCTGTTCTTGGGAAACAAATGGACTTCAGGATATTATATCCTCCGTATTATATTCTTCAGTAGGTTCCTAAAGCTCTGCACAGTATCAGATTGTATCAGTATTGGACAAGTGAATGCATGTATGGGTAACTGCATGTGCGGTATGTCTCAGTATGGGTTTTTGAGCAATGTGCAAGTCTTTTGTAGCTGCATGGGTAAATTGCTGTTAAGTGCACAAGAGGGATTACTCCTCTCGGTACCTTTTTAACAGAGATGACATTGTTTAAAAGGAACTCATGACTCACCAACCAGTGGAAGATGGAAAACTATTTTGGGTGACAGTCTGACCAGTCCTTCTGCCTCTCTGGGTTGCAATGCTTTTTACTCTAGATGTTTGCTGAAGACAGACGGCATTACAAAGAGAAGAGAGGTCTGTTGTTTTGTGAAACTGAGCTGAAATTCCTGAGCAGAGACCGGAGAATGTCACCCATTAAAGCTATGTAGCTGATGCTGAGGAGCAGGATTTTCAAGTTAAGGTTGACTGTAACAAAGTAAAAAAAAATTCTTGTTACGATTGTGACCTCTGCCTTTTAGGTAATCATTTATAATGATATCTTTATATGAAAAAGAAAAGAAATCTAAACAACTGTGTTGAACCGGTCCATACTTGTTTCGGTTCTACCAGTTGGACAACACATAACGCAACATCTTCAACAAAGAGCCCTCTAACCTGAGAGGAGGCATGCCTGCACACTTTCCCGTGTAGTTACCTACGCCTTTCATTAGTGTTTGTCAACAGCATGACTAATACTTACTTTGTGTGTTTCATTCTATTGGCCCGGTGTTACAGTCCCTTGTATGTTTTAGAGAAATCTCTGTAAAAAAAAAACAGCAGCTCATCAGTTCTTATTTAAAAAACTTATGAAAATCCATTATGCAACCTTCTGTGAGGGTGTGTGTTGTAATGTAAAAAAAAAAAAAAAAAAACGTTTCGCTGTAACATTTCTCACAAAGTCCATATTACCTTTAATTTGATTGTTGAAAATGCATGACATGCTTTGTTTTTCTTGTTTTACTGCATAGTTTGTCTACCATATGATATTTAGTTATCAGTTTTCTCTGCTGCCAGACCCTGTTCACACCCACCAGAGGTACCACAGTGATTACAGCTCATCCAGTGAAAGCCCCTCAGTGACCTCCTCTGATCCAGACTACAGGCTAGGTAAGACATGCCTGTGATGAACTTTTTAACATGTTTTACTCTGAGACATAAACAATATCATCTGCTAGTGTAAAATGATTGATGTGTACAAACCTTTAGACACAGGCGAAAGGTGCTGCATATCCATGAGGTGTCAGGGTTATGTGCATGCAGCAGAGGTAAAAAATAATAATGATAAAGTTTCAATCAAACAAATAGTAATGAAAATAGTAATAATAGTTAAAAGTGTATATTAATCCAGCTGAATTCCAAATAAAGCGGCTCTCATTCAAGTTTTTTTCCATTTCTACTTTATAGCTAAACATGTTGAAGATTTGTGACAGAAAAGCAGCCCATTAAGACTCCAAGTCAACTCAAAAGTGTCTTTCACAAATCCCTTATCAAGCTGGGACTGATGCGTCTTTTGTTGCACATTAAGTCGTGTGAAATTACATCTGAGGTGAAACAGGCTGATATTACAATATGTGCCACTCTTACTAATAGTGCTGTCACCATTCAGCTGATTTCACAGCGCCAGCTTGATGTTTTGCAGACACACAGCGATGTGGGGCTGAGTCCCCTCAGTCTGGCATTTGCCTTGTTTGATGGGTTCATGAAGATGTCCTTCTTTTTACCTATGAGATGCACCAGAAAAGCGAGACGCTACATTTGGGGTCAAGCTTTTTAGACTCTCCCTTCGCTGCATTAAAATCCGATTTTAGAAACACTACATCTGACAAAGTTACTGTTCCATTACCTTAAAGACAACATCTTCACAGTGATTTCAGATGTATTAAAGATGATCTCCAACAGAGAAAGTTAGAAGAAGTAGAGAGTACTAGTGCTTTTTATTTTGGTCATCTAATCCATAATTACTTCACACCCGTGAGAGTGAGTGAATACATTTAGATGGAAAACATGACACGAGGAAAGATAACACTAGTTTCCTCCACTGACAGCTGTCTGTGGGCTGTCCTGCTCTTAGTCACGCTCCCTCCTGTCGTGTGACCAGATCACACGCTTGACATTGTTAGGTAAACTGCTTCAACTTGATTTCAAGCATTGCATGATGTTATCAGGTAACTTCCAAACCAGCTGCTGTCATTTACTTGCTGCGTGTTGCAAATTACATCATGAATGGTGCTTTATAGGGTTGCACAAGACACTTGTAAAGTATGAGAAAGTGTGTATAATGGTTTCAGTGCTGTCACTGTGGTCAACCCTTCAGCAGGTTAAGAGTCAAAATGACCAAAAACACCCTGAAATCCAGAAGCTTAATGGTTAAACCACTGTTGTTTCTGATCAGACCCTCTTTCCATATTATACCCATACTGGAAATTTCCTAGTTTATTTAGTAATCGCCAAAGTTTTTTTAGGGTTGGGAAATCAAAGCCGTTTCGACTTCTTTCAACTGAAAATTAAGTCGATTATAACGTCTGAGACATGAAAATGGGAGACAATTTATTTTAGCACCTTCAGTCTTATGGTTTTGCTGTAATGCAATTTTCCCCCTTCATACACACATCAGAACACACATTTAATTTGTGGTGCTTGCTTTGCATGACTTCAGTTCACTGCAACTATAATTCTGCTCCAACATGTTCACACAGGTTTCTTCACAGCACCTTGTGGGTGTCTGCATCTGGAGGGGGTGTGTGTTTGAGTGTGTAGTTGTAAAAACAAAATGTAGTCCTTTGTACTGATTTGTGAGCTAATTTTCCGATGTCTCTTGCAGCTAAGAAACCTGGTGAGGTGACGAGGTACGGCTCCCAGCTGGCCCTTTCATCTGAACACGATGCTCTGTCACTGACGAGTCACAACACACACAGACACAGGTAACGGACATTTCTGCACCAATTTGCCAGTGTTGCATTTTCTCTCCCAACCCACCCTCAGGCTACTGCTTCATGGTGCACATCAACTTATTTAGTGTGCCCTCACTGTGTGAACAGAAGTTTATTTGAGTGGAAAGTAGCAAAATGAGCCTTGAGAAACAAAGTCTTTTTGGATTAAATATAACTGCTGTAAATGCTGTAAGATTCATCTTTTTGATAACAAGACTTCAGGCTAATGTGTGCAGGACTCCAGGAATGCTGCAGATCTATTAATGATACACATATGGCTAACCATTTTCTCATACCAGTCAGTGGTTTAGTGTTTACATTCACCCTTTAGTGTCAGTTCAGCATGCTTCTTTCCTGGATTACATACAACGTGAAACTGAGCTGAGCCCCAGCATGCAGTGAAGAGGCGGCATTAGTATATGCCGTATGATTCTGTCCCTTCCAGGGAAGGAACCCAGATCCTTCTTGTTGTGAGTCATTATGAACCTAAACTTAGCAGTTTTCTTGAGAAGTAGACCAAGGCTAAAAATTTGTGAAGCTGTCTTGTTTTTGTTAAGTTAATTGGGTCATTTTAAACCAAAGCTATGTTAAATGTATCTGACATGTGTTGTATTAGGTAATCCTTCTGCACCCACACAACTAACCGATTAAGACCATAATGACTGTACCAGCTGTCTGCTTCTGGTTGAATTGTGGGATGTTTAAAAGTGATGTAATGATCTCTGTGATGATCGAGTTGGATATTGCATAATTACCTGCCAACATAGATTGGAGCATCTTTGCCTTGAATAAGTTTTTATCTGTTTGTAAATCATTTTCATTTAAGAGCTGGTGTCTTCACTACGAATCCTCCACTGAGCAGAAACACTGGAGAGGAAATTGTCCTGTTTGGTCCTCTGGGCCACACACACAGCTGGTGTTGCACAGCAGGGTCAGCCCCATGCTTCACTAGTGAGGTCATCTAATGTGACATCCACATTCAGCATTCTCAGTCTCTCTAATCTCTGGCATTACAAACCTGAACTGCCTGCTGTTTCTTTGCCTGCTGCCAGAAAAACTGATGTTTTCAAACTGTCCCACTGCACAGAGCTCAATTCCCAGAGTGGAGAGTTAACAAAGTGCTGACACACAACCATTTACAAGGCATCGCACATTAAACAACAGGCTTCTGCAGCTAACAGCTGTTTTCCTGCAGGCAAAATGAGGGGACAGCTGATGAAGGTCTGTTGGAAGCCGAGTCGCTCCTCCAAAGGCAGGAGCAAGAAGTGCAGCGGCTGCAGGCGCACCTGGCCAATAGGCTGTCCAGGGCCAACCTTTACCCCACAGGCGAGTTGCTTGTCCCGCCTCACGCTTCAGTGCTTGATCTTCAAGACCCACTCTACACCAACGCTGTATCACTCCGCAAAAACAAGGTTTGTGCACCAAGTGACTCAACACTCAAACATGTACAAATGAGATGATGCTGTAATCTACCAGAAAGACACTTTTGAACAGAACTGAAGTTTCTGTCTTGTTTTTCTTTTACCTCCATAGAGAATATCAACACACATGACACGGCCCAGAACACACTTCAGAAAACTGTCAAAAGGCATAATTTCACTACAGTAGCAACTCCTTACATGCAAGAAGCCTGAGACTTTATTTATATTGCAAAATGTGATGAAGCATGAGCTCATTGGTCACAGATATGTTGATGAAGTGCTCATTTAAAGTTGTTTAAAGGCAAAATGCTGACTTCAGTGCATAAATCATTTTAGCTTCTCTATGGCGCTTAGAAATATGTGCGGTGTGGGATCTTTGGTTAATTAAGACCGCACCCCACCCACTACCATAAATTGTGTTAAAGTGTGAACAAAAGTAGTAAACATAAGAACAAATCAGCAATTTTGGCAGTAAACCTTAAAAAAAGTTCAGATCATTATATTTCTGAAGATTAATCATATCTGGAAGGATGAGGCATTTTTGCTCCAGTGTGTTTTTGGTCTGTTGAATTGTTTGCGGTGGAGGGGGGAAAGAAAAAGAAATTGAACCATTATAAATTTGCAAAATAATTGTTGTCTCTGTGACAATTCGCTTTTCTGTACCCACTAATGTCAGAACTTTCATGGACCTGAGTTTGTGAAGATGGCCAGTGAGCCGTGCGTTGCCTTATCCGTGCCCTCTTCGATAATGGTGAGAACAAAAATATATGCCGCCCTGAAGTCAGTGTGTTCTTGGTGCAGCTTATTTCCATTTGTAAGCCCTTATCTTTTTCTTCTTCCTCCCTTAACACCAGAAGCGTGGTAAGGTGGAAGAAGTGCAGAGGAAAGTGGGAGTTGTGCTGCTGAATGGCCAAAAACTGGAGCTGAACTGTGACATCAAGGCAGTGTGTAAAGATGTTCTTGATATGGTAGTTGCCCACATCGGGCTTGTGGAGCACCATCTCTTCGGCCTTGCATACCTCAGAGGTAATGTCTGTGGTTCTTTTATTGTTTTGTCCTTATTTGCATTTTGTGGCCACGTTATGTGTTCACTGAGAGATATCATATGACCTTTAAACCGTCTTTTTCAAATATGGAGACCTTCTGAAATTTACTCTAGCTAATGAAAGAATGCATAGTAGAGAAATTACACCACCTTCAAAGGAAATGTATATTTGTTTTTCTTCATCTGAGGTCCCATTAAAAGAGGCAAAGCCTGCAGAATGTCAGCCTGATTTAACTCAGCGGTTTATCTTCATCCGTATTCCTTCTGCTTTTAAAAATCACACAGAAAACGAGTTTTTCTTTGTTGATCCTGATGCCAAGCTCACCAAAGTAGCCCCAGAAGGATGGAAGGAGGAACCTAAAAAGCGAAGATCTGACGTGCCTTTTAACCTTTTCTTGCGCATCAAATTCTTCCTTGATGATGTCAACTTCATACAGTAAGTGTACATTTTTAGTAATAAGCAGAACCTGTTCTGACCCATGTCTTGGTAAATCACATGCAAGATAACAAAAAAAAAACTAAGATTTTATTTTTCTGTGAATAACAGGCATGCTATGACCAAACATCAGTACTACCTACAGCTGAGGAAGGATGTCTTGGAGGAAAGGATGCGCTGCAACACAGAAAATGCTCTGCTGTTGGCTTCACTGGCACTGCAGGCTGAATTCGGTGATTACCAACCCGAGGTACCAAATCTTTTAATCCACATGAAAGACTTATTTTTTTTCCTCATTGTTTCATCTGAGCTCATCAACTGTTTTATCCATTTTTTATTAAAAAATAGATATATAATATAAATTCATAACTTTGTTTGCAAAAAAATTATTCAATTGAACTTGTTAATGAATTGATTAAGTAATTTATTAGGTATATCTAGAAATGATTGCTTATAACCCCTGTGCTGCAGCTCCATGGGAAGACCTATTTCAGGCTGGAGCACTACCTGCCAGTGTCTGTCTTGGATAAGGTGGACCAGACGACCCTTAGGGAAGAACTGCCGAAACTTCACAACAACTACTACGGAGCGTCAGACTCTGAAGCCGAGTTTGAGTTTCTGAAGGTTAGCAATGGGCCAAACTATTTGGAGTTGTTGCTACATTTTGTGTTTGTATTTGTGTAGCCGCACCTGGTGCATTAGATTTATGTTTGACAGCAAAAAAGTAGCAAGGTCCCGACCAAACATCTTATCTTGACTTTTATTAAATTCCTTACGGAGCTAAACTTACAGAGTGCCAGAAAAATGTCAAAGGGCTTCGTTTCACTGAAAAAGAAATTTATTGTTTCAATTCTTTAAAAAATGTGCACAGTTGTGCACAATGACAGAAAATGTGTTTTCATATGGAATAACTGTAATATAAGAATTCAAATTTTACTTTGAGTGAGCTTGAAAGGGTCAGCTGTTTGTTTGTTTTCTTGTGGTTTTTTTTTTTTGGGGGGGGACACACTGTTATCCCTTTTCTTAGAGCATTTCATGTTCTCTGTCTTAAAGGTGAGCCAGAGGCTGACAGAATATGGAGTCCATTTCCATCGCGTGCTCCCAGAGAAGAGATCTCAGACAGGGATCATGCTGGGTGTTTACTCCAAGGGGGTGCTCATTTTTGAGGTCCTTAATGGAAATCGTACCCCGGTGCTAAGGTTCCCCTGGAGGGAGACCAAAAAGATTTCATTCACAGTACGCACCTGTTTATCATTACAGACAAAGCAATGCGTTGTAATTAATTTGTCTTTCACTACAAATGTCCTGCAGTGATAGTCAGTTTCACTTTTGTTTTATGTTTTATCATCCTAAGAAAAAGAAGATTTGCCTTCAGAACACATCAGATGGAATTAAGCACCTTTTTCAGACAGACAGCAACAAGACATGTCAGTATCTGCTGCAGCTGTGCTCCGATCAGCACAAGTTTCACCTGCAGATGAAAGCCCGCCAAAACAACCAGGAGCTCCAGGACTTAGGTATGTGAGAAGTGAGCAGCTACATCTCTGTCTGAGCAGAGTTTTATAATGTCATCCCATCTCAGATGGAGAGAATTGTCATCATACTTCTGCTGTATAAATAAACAATCGTGCTAATATTAATTTTCTTTCTTATACGTTCCTGCTCATCAGAGAATTCCCCTTTGAGCAGTTTGCAGTATTCCATTGATCCTCGGAGCGGGGATGCAGAAGCGAGGTCTGTGAGTTCCGGCAGCCTAGCCCCGAGCTTGTCAACGCGCTCCAACCCAGACCACCTGAAAAGGATCTCATACTCAGAGGTGGCCCTCAACAAGGCACCATCTGGCTCAATATTAGTCCAAGATGATCTCCACTTTCCAGGTTTCAATCCAGTAGCCTCCTCTGTCATTTCCAATCCACGAGTAATGAGTCGCTCCCACCACAACCTTGCACAGCTGCCAGAGCCTCCGGAGCGCCAAATGGCAGAGTTGTATCGAGGCCAGTTGCACAGCAGACTGACCCAACCACAATCCACCCAAGCAGCTTCTCACTTGCAGCAACATCAGCGAGCCAGCTCAGACACAGACTCACTTTCACACCAACAAGACAAGTAAGTTGAAGAAAGGAAATGTGAAGAGCAAATGCCACATTTTCTGAATAAAATAACTTCACGTTGAAGCACAAACTATCATAGAATGATGTTATAATCCTTAAGATTTCAGAAAATAAGATTTTTTTTTCATGTGTTTTTATTCTTTTAAATAGTCCTTCAACACTTCATTTCAAATTCAATTAAGGAAATGGGGTTGTGTGTTTATGTATTTATCCTCTGCAAAGTCTTCAGTGTCTGAGTCTGTTGGGTTAGGTTTCTCAGTGAGGGCTTATTAGTGCGACTGTACCTCTGCCTACACTATGGAAACACACAGAACATTATCTCCATCGTCTAATTGACCCTCTGGGGGTCTCCTTGTGTGGGTGCTCGTGTGCCTTTATGTCTGCTTGTTTTTGTGAGACTGGGCTGTTTTTGTACTACTTGCTTCTTCTCAGCTAAAGTCAAAGAGATCATTTATAGTGGCAGAGCATGTTTATTTCTTTTTTTGGATTGTTTTTTGTTTCCCTAAGGCCTTGTCAGGCTAATTTCCTGTTCTCACCTTCTCAGACCACTTCTTGCCATGTGCCACAGCAGCCCAGCCTGGCGTCTCAACAAATCTAAAAAAGAATCCGACTCTTCCTCCATAGAAGATTCTGGCCAAGCATATGTTCTTGGTAAGGATGCTGCCCTGTCTAGGATAAAAGATAGTATGATGGTATACAGTCTGAAATAAAGTTTGTGCTCCTGAATATCAGCATAACTTTCCTTAAAATCCTTTGACTTGCTCTGGTGAAATGTTACTACTTCTGTAATTATATCAGGCTTTCTAATAAAGCTGATCTTTTAGTATTAATTTCATACCCTAGCTCTGCTAGTCTGTGTATATGCTCGGCTGGTTCATAAGTCATCTCTTGGAAAGTCTTCACTCTTTTCTGCGTGGCAGTAATTCCAGTAAATGGCTCTCTTATGTCTTCATAAAACTATGCATTCACGCAGGTTAAAATCCTCACAAAATTGCAGGGCTTTTACGTAAACTACTCTGAAGGGTCTGCACTTACCTCCCAAAAATACTCTAATAAAAATTTAGATTTTGTCGAGAATCAATCTTGAGCTTGTGTTCTGTTCATAGGTGTAAGTATGCACAGTTCATCTGGACCACCTTCAACCCCAGCCTCTGTAAATGGTATGTTTATTTCTACAGTTGCTTTGAAACAGTTAGTCCTTTCACCATGATTACATAATCAATTCAATTTTGATCTGCATTTTACCATTACCCCATAATTTCTACATTTTTATTCATCTCCTTTTGAATCATCTTCTCAATATGTTTGAAAAGTTCAAATGTAAAAACCAATTATGAAATCTTGTGCTCTAAATCTAAATTACATAATAAAGAATTGAGTCTATGTCCTCTTTGTGCCGCTGGTCTGTGGACCTTCAGTTTGGCCACAGTTCATGCTTGGCACTGAACTCCCTCCCTTTCATCCCAGTTTAGCTAACATTTGTTAACAGTGCTAAAGTGGGAGCCCATCTGCATCACTGTGTGCCTGCCTGGGCTTATTACTTGCTACAGTACCAACATATTGGGTAGCCTGCTGTCAATCCCCCAAAATTACAAGACATGCATGAATCAAAAGAAATGTACATTTATGATCTATTCTTGTAGATATAATAAATGGTATGTGTTTGTGATTGGGCAGATTCACTGAAGAAAAAGCTCAATGAGTTGCCATCTCCGAAGAGAGAAATCACAACCGTAAGGCTGAAGAAGGATGTGAAATATGGTCTGGGTAAGTCTGCATATTCATTTCCATCAAGTTAAAAACTCAGTTTCACAAAATCTTGCTGCAATTTTTCAGCTGTCAGAGATTAGGAAAAGTTGTGTTTATAGATTTTGCGTGGTCGTGTGTACAGTTGCAAACACAAGTTAACCAACACCAGAACAAAACATTTTTCTATCAAGTGAAAATATACTGATAAGAATTTAGCAAATTGTTAATAAGTTGTTACTTTGTATCTCAGTTTAAGATTTGCCTAGAAGTGCTTTTATCAGTTGCATTCAAATGTTTTATTATTATTTGTCAACATGTGTGTTTTAGGGTTTCAGGTTGTTGGAGGGGAGAACTCTGGCCTTGGTACTATCATTAGTTCTGTCACTCCGGGGGGTCCTGCTGATGTCAATGGCTGTCTCAAACCTGGTAGGCCAGGATTTTGTTCTCTTGTTCCCTGTGTGGTGCTGGTTTGCCTTTGATGTCATGCTACTTCTTTTTGGAAGTTTTTGTATGAAGTACTTCTTTGTAGACTGTGTTTCAGGCTGTCGTCAGAGCACTCTTAATTTAGACAAAGCAAAGTTTTCCTGATGGATGAGCTTAAAGCTACTCACAACGGGTCCATCAAAAGAGTAATTTTATTTTAGTGACCGATAGATGATGCCTCATGTGGTGTGGCACCCTTCTTTAACTGTATTGACGCTGTGTTGGTGTTTCGCTCATTAGTGACATCTGCTGGATTGGAATAATTGTTGCAGGCAACGTGGATGAAGTGTGCAGGAAACTCCGGTCTTTGAGAGCCTCTGTCCTGCAGGTTTTAGATGTTTTCCTGCTTTAACACACCTGACTCAAATGAATGGATCATTCTGCAAACTTTGACAACAAGCCGTTGGATCCGTTTGATTTGAAATAGGCGTGCTGGAGTGGGGAACCATCTAAGGCGTGCAAGACAGCAGCCCTCAAGAACCGGGGTTTGAAATAATGGACCCACCAATGCTGATTATGCTTTTTGTGTTTGATACACATACCAACACTTAAATAGTATCTGATCCATCACTTATTTATTTTTCAACCATCTGAAACAACTCAAATCTAAACCATTTTATAGCAGTTTGAGCAAGATCTATATTGTGGATATTTATATTGTTTCATTTCTGGATCAGACAGTCCATGGCACGTTTTTCAGGTCCAGCCTGATTTCCAACACCTTCTGGCTATATGATACATCCCTTTAATTATAAGGAATATCACTTCAAACTTTATTATAGAAAACTTTTTGGGGCATTTTATATGTAAGTAATGGTGGTAATGTTGCTTCAGGTGACCGGCTGATCTCTGTAAATGATATAAACCTAGAGGGACGTTCTCATGCCACAACGGTTGAAATCCTTCAGAATGCTCCTGATGATGTTACACTGGTGGTGTCACAGCCCAAAGAGAGGCTTTACAAAGGTAAATATAGACATTTGGATGTGTATTTCTGTAGCTGTGTCATTTGGATGGATATTCTTTTTGATAGTGAATACCTGTACTTGTAGATAAATTTCACTTTTCCTTATTTTGACAGAATCTTCACCCAAATCTTCTTACAAGTCACTTAAGTCTGCCCGGAGACAAGAATTAGACTGTGATACTTCCTCAGAGGAGCATCCAGGAACAGGAAGCCCCAGCCCTCCTCTGCACAGTGCTGACACACCATCGTCTGCCTCATCCCCAATCCACCAGCACACCAGCCACAGTTCTCAGGACTCTAGAAAAAGCAGCGCTGCTAAAATGAGCCAGCCCCCTCCTAATGGTGTTCAGCAGTGCTTGGAAAGAGTCGCAGCTGCTACCGCAGCCGTAATCATTGCTCCACATCATGGACCAGAACCAAATGCGGGTTTGGATCCCCCACCACCAGCTCTGCCACCTAAAACCAGAAAAGCTAAAGTTGCAGAAGCTCCGAAAGTTTTGGAGAATTCTGACTGGGGAGATTCAGACATGGATGAAGAAACTTCTTCCAGTGGTCAGGAGAAACTGAAGGCCAAAAAGGTGCGGACTTTGTGGTTATGAACTATTTGTGTAAATAAATCCAGAATTTTTATACAATATCTGACATAATAGTTGCCTAATCCAGAGATCTGTGAACTAAATTACAAAAACATGTGTTTTTATTCTGGTGGAGCAAATGTAAATCAGCTTAATGGAGCAGCACATGGATGATTCTTCTGTGGACAAGCATCTTGTATTACCTGTCAGATGCTTGGCACAACTAACTGCCTGTTATTAACCCTTGGCCTGTCATTGCATTTACAATGTTAATGCAAGGCATTTTGTACCGATACGCTGCATGATATGACAGGAATTCTTTTAAATGTTCCTCTTTGCATCACCAATTTCCACTTCCTCACTCAGCTTTTAATCACATTTAATCCCTTTCTTCTTTCTGCATGCCACTGCTTTTGATTATTCACTTTAAAATCCTGTTCTCTGTTTGCAGGAAAACATCATGGAAAATGTAAATGGTAATGCCTCAGTAGTCAATAGTCTCCATCCAGGAGATTTATTTGACATTGAGCTGTCAAAAAAAGACAGCAGCCTGGGGATAAGTGTCACGGTACTGTTCGGCAAGGTTTTCACCCTCTCTTTGTTTTTGCCCCCCTTTCCCGCTCATCTCGTCACTGTTGTTCCATTGTGTTTATATGTTGTTTGGTTTATGTTCTTAACAGTGTGTGTTGTGATGTATTCTCCCAAGATTTTAAAAGATAATAAAGTCCTGTAACATGTTTATCAGCTTCACAGTAATGACCAAAAACTGTGTTGGAAAGGGCTGGTTTGTGGGATTTTTCTGGCTTCCTTCATTACATGTTGGCTGCTGTTGAGTGATTTACTGGAGTGCCACTAATCTAATTCTTCTCTCTGGGTCTTTGAACATTAATTGTTGTGGTATAGTTGCCATCTTAGGGATAATATCAATCAACGACCGATCACTTGACCGCGAGTCTTACTTGTCCAAAAGAAATAAATATATTTGGGTGGAATAATTATCAAGTATTGTGTAATTGTAATAAAAGTATAGAAAATGAAAGTATAACTAGTTTTTAATTCACATTTACAACCGAGACTGTCTTAATTGAAATGATAGTGCCACATCATTATTGTTGTCTCTTAGATTTAACTCACCAGTCATTTTGTCAATAACATCATGTTGGAGGAATTTTTCATTCAAAACTAAATTAAGTGATCAATGCTTTGTTTGTTGCATTTGGAATAATTAGACATTTCAACCAAAACATATTTTAAACTAACAAATTGGTTGGCAAAGCAAAAAAATAAATAAAAAGAAGCAATCTTGGTTTGTTGTAATAAACTTTTTTAAAGTTGAATGTTCCTCTTTTGTGATTGATATGCTAGTTATTGTGCATCTAAACCATGATCTAGTGTTGGTTGTGATTGGAAGATCCACAAAGTTTAAAAACATAAACTTATTTTTTAATACTTGTGAAGTTCAGTTGCTGTCTGTTTTGATACGGGTATAAGTTGAGAAATTATATTTATGAAGCCAAATTAAAAACAAAGCATATATCATTTAGCAGTTACACCTGAAATGGAAAAACCTCCACGTCTTCCATCAGCCCCCAGAAAAAAAAACAATTTACCAATTTTTCTTTTGTTCAAGACTAAAAATTGTGTTATTTGTTTTGGGTTGTTTTTTTTTTAGGGAGGAGTCAACACATCTGTCCGGCATGGAGGCGTCTACATCAAAGCTATTATACCCAAAGGTGCTGCTGAACTTGATGGAAGGATTCAAAAAGGTGAACAATTTAACAGTAATGCCCCAAACATAAAAAAAAACAAGAAAGACTAAGCTCAAAATTGAGAACAACTTAATAAATCTGTCTCTCCTCGGGTCAGGTGATCGTGTGCTGGCTGTCAATGGGAAGAGTCTAGATGGAGCCACTCATCAGCAGGCAGTCGAGGCCCTCAGAAACACGGGGCAGGTGAGGGGTTGACAGTTACACAGTGCAGGCAAGCTGTTTGACAGCCACCTAGATGGCCTTCAACACTATGTGAATCATGTTATTTGTGCCCCAGACAGTGCACTTAATGCTGGAGAAGGGTCATCCACCTGCAGACAGCACTCGTGTTCCCCTCACACCTCAGAGCACTACGCGATGTGCTGCCAGTGACCGCGGTCAGACCAAGGACAAGGACCAGTTGCACGGGGCCAAAGAAAAACCAGATTACAGCTTTATCACGCAAGGTGAGGCAATAACAAGCAGTGGGATTATATTGTCTCCTTTAAAAGGTTAGATAACATATTTAAATGGGTCTCAACACATCCATTTATGCCACTGGCATCCACTTTCACCCCGGCTCATAGTCTGTGAAATGCCTGCTTCCTATATAACTAGGCCATCTTGTCCCATATAAATGTCCACATTGATAGTAATGAAGGGAAACACTCATCAACACTGATTATTTTGGTCAGCAGTTTTTCAGCACTGTTAACACTGACACTCTTTGTTCTCACTCTGAACAAAGTAACTTTAGTTGCTAATCTCATTTGAGGGGGAAAAAAAAAAGAGTGAGCATGTGTGCACAACCCATTAGCTGCACATTGGTGCTTATTTAGAGCTGAGTGGGTGGTCAGGATGTGTTGTGCTTTCCTAGAACTGGGCATTTGTTTTGTGTATCTGCTCATTGATAAGTAGTCACAGCATCTACTAGTAATTACTATTTCCTTGGAATTATTCCAGTAATATCTTTGATTAAGCACAAGAATACATTTTGTTTTCACCATTCTGCCGAGAGTTAAGTTTGCATTAGCACTTAAAGTATTTATTTTTCATGTATCCGCATTTGTTTGAGTTCAGGTTTTCTATTTCATTCTCATAAATGTTCAGTAAACCGGTAATTGGTGGTCGGGAGTCGAATCCAAAACTCAAGAACATTCAAGATTTAGAATGTTTTTCACATTTAGTTTGATAATAAATTATTTAACCTAAGCTGGTTGCCCAATTTAAAATGATGATGATATTAAAATTTTTGCTTTTAGAGAAAGGTGTCTGTGGAGCATTCATCGTTTGCAGCTTAATGTGACAATGTTCAAAATTGAAAACATTGTCCATTGCCATGGCCAATAGTTTGTGCTTTGCAGGAATCAGTTTCATTGGTCCCTCAATCCCTCCAAGTTTTCACTGCTTATGCTGTTCAAGTCAGGACAGATGTGGATGTCAACTGCAACTTGAGTAGTTGGTGTGGGCATGTGACCTCAAGGCAAGGACTCTGGTCAAATACTTTGACTAACCAGACCACCAGACTATGGGAAATAGATTGATTTATTTGATAATTGGATTTAAGTCTGGAAGAAATTGTGCAGCCAAGAGAAACATTCTTCTAATGCAAGAAAGTAGGAAGGAAATGGAGAGAATTTTAGATTTTCAGCTACCGATGATGCACTAATTATTTGTCCCATTCTGACATCAAAACCCAGCTTGAACTCATATTGGTGCTTAGATGACTTATGTGACTATCCATGCAGGATTTCGGGATGCTTGTGGCAGAGTACACAGCTTGCCTGTTTAACACAGGGCTTGTTTTTCTAGACGGACTCACATTAATACATCACAAACAGGACATTTCTGCATAAGCATGTCTTTTTCCCAACAGATAATGTGTTTGAGGTGTGTCTCCTGAAGAATACATCAGGGCTGGGCTTCAGTTTTAGTCGAGAAGAGCATCTTCCTGATGAGCCCCACGGCTCCAGCATGGTGAGGGTTAAAAAGCTATTTCCCGGCCAACCAGCTGCAGAAAGCGGTCAAATCAATGTGGGTGATGTCATCTTGCGGGTTAATCAAACCCCTCTCAAAGGACTTTCACAACATGTACGTCATTTTTCTTTTTTCCTTTGTTCCAGATAAATGGAATTAGAAATAAAGTTATTCAATTTAAAAATGTTTTTCTTTCTTGCCTTTTGTGAACGCGCAGGAGGTCATATCGGCTTTACGAGGAACAGGACAGGAGGTGACGTTGCTCCTTTGTAGACCCGGACATGGCATTCTTCCTGAGATGGACACCTCAGCCTTGGTAAATCATTAAATTAGGACTTAATGTCTTCATAACGGCATCATTTTCAAGAAATTTTCAAAAAGTTAAATTTGAACGTAATCCTTCTCAGACCCCCAAGCCCTCACCGAGAAAGGAGCCAATAACCCCTGCAGAGCCCAGCCTCGGCTTGGGCAGGACTGCTTCTCCTCCTGGTACAAAAAGCAACAAGAAACAGAGCCTTGTGGAAGAGGCCCTGGAGAGACTGCAGTTAAAAAACCCCGGCCGACACAACAGCTACAGCGACAGCACAGATGGGGATGAGGAAGTGGAAGAGGCCTTCAGTCCAAGCGCTCTGGAGCACAGCAGGCAGACTTGGGAGCGGAGTGTTTTTCAAACCCCCAGTAGCAACAGCAGTGGTCAGCTGGATACCACCTTCCACTCAGCTTTCTATTCCCCAAACTTGTCAATGACGAGGTCAGACCTCAGCAACAGGTACCTGATCCCATGATTAAAATGATCGATTAATTACAACAAATAACAGTTTCATTATTTCTTAGTTTTTTTTAATGCAATATATGGCATATGATTTCTGTCTTTGTGAACATTGTAATAGGTGTCCTTCATCACCTGTGGAAGCGGATCTAGAGCGAGCCTCTCTGCCTGTGCTGTCTTCTGCGGCCGCTCCAAGCCCAGACCCTCTGCCTCCTCCAATGCCCCTACCCTTAAACTTCAGCATGCCTGGCAATGGGCAAGACATGGAGGAATTTGTCCCAGTAAGGATTAAAAATGAGTAAAATGTGTAATCTGAAATTAGCCAAATAGAGGGGGTTCATGTAAATGTGGATCTAAATTTTAAAGACTTTTTCTGCAAAATTATCTTTTTTTTTGTTGTTGTTTTATTTTTTGTTAGGAAGTGGAGCTAAAACTCTCTTTGATAAAGTCAGAAAAAGGCAGCCTTGGATTCACCCTCACAAAAGGCAATGATCACGGATGTTACATCCATGACATCGTCCAGGATCCTGCCAAAGGAGATGGAAGGCTCAGGCCTGGGGATCGAATGATCACGGTACCAATTTATCCATCTTTTTGTTGTTTTGACTGTTTTTGTTTGTTTGTTTTAATTTTTGAAGCATACATTTTTCTCCAAGTGAATATTCAAATTAGCTTCAATGTATAATTTTTATTATTATTATTCAAGGATTTATTGTAGAATAAGCTTTTCTTTTCTTCTAAGATGTAGATGACACAATGAATATCATTTTATTAGTCATCTAATTAAATCTAATTCGATTACATTTTTAAAATGAAAATAAAAGAATGAAGGAAAAAAACGAATTAATCCCAGAGGAAAATTCTGAAAGTTGATCGTTTACATCCACATAAAGCAGAAATATTTTAAATAAAATATTTTGGACCTGTGTGTTTCCCAAACTGTTAAACTTGCCTATTTAACCTGTAACTCCTTTTTCTGTCAACAGGTGAACAACACAGATGTGAGCGATATGGGTCACACTGAGGTGGTTAACCTTGTGCGTGCTGCACCTCGGGTGGTTGACTTGGTAGTAGGGAGGGTCCTTGAGCCTCCCAAACCCCCCATAGAGGCCCATCTACTGCCTGACATTTGCTTCAAGAGCAAACAAGAGCCACTAGGTAAGAAACTGCTCTCATTAACGAGCTAAAAAAAAAAGTGTCAGTTATAAGCTTATGTCCCCTGTTTGTCAAATCTAAATTTATTCCTTCTTTTTTCTTTTATTCTTTGTTGTGTCCTCAGGGTTGGTTTTAGATGGTGGTAGTGACAGTATATACGGGGTCTTATTTGTCAAAGACATCCTACCTGGTTCATTGGCCACAAAGGAAGGAAGCCTGAAGCCACTTGACCTAATCCACTACATCAATGGTGCTCCAACCCAGGACCTGACTCTGAGTGAGAGCACGAGACTGTTGGAGTTTTCCCTCGGTGACCTCACGGTCAAGGCAACGAGGTAATGGGAACTAATGAAGGACATGTAGCCTGGGTTAAATCTGGCTTGTTGTTTTTCTTCTTAGAAAGTTCAACTTGTACACAATCATTAAAAAACTTTTTTCCCTCTTCTTCGACGTTCTCACAGGGACGGAAAACCTGTTTCTCCCGAACAGAAAAGTGTCTCTTTTTTAAACAATATCAGCTCCAAGATGTCATCAAGCATGAATGGTTTGTTTTACATCTTAAAGACATTTTGACTGTTTTTTTATTCTTTTAATCACATCGTCTCATTGTCACAACATTGTTTTCTGTTCAAGGCTTCCTTAAAGAGAAAGATTCCAAAGATACCGAGAGTCTTGCTGCACTTTGTCCTTTAGAGGTGGGTTAAGAAATACATTGTACCTTTCTTGTTCTATCATTTTATGGTGCACTTTAATAAAAACACTTTTTCATTTTCCCCACGATGTGGTTTGAAAAAAATGTCTGTTGTGTGTTCATGACTCATCGCAGCGAATTGTAGTGATTTACTTTCAGCTCACATTTGTTTGCTGCAAATGCAGGAAGATATCATCAAGCTGGATCTGGAGAAGCCTCAGTCCGGAGGTCTGGGTTTCTCTGTAATTGGAGGGGAAAGGGGGATCTTTGTTAAATCCATCACACCAGGAGGAGTAGCAGAGTCCTCAGGCAAGCTGCTAGTTGGAGACAGGCTGCTGAAAGTGAGTACTGTTTTAAAATTTGATGCTGAGAATTTTAAGCATTTTTCACTCAAACTTTTTACATTCTTAATTTAACTCTTCTTTTTTTAAATATCACTTATTTATGTGAGTCTTTTGAGGCTTTTATGTATTTAAACTAAGTTTCTCTGCATGTTCAAGACAATACCCACCTTCCCTGAGAGTTTTAAGAACAATTGTCTTCATCTTGTAGGTGAATGAAGAGCTAATGACAGGAGTGTCCCACACTAAAGCTGTCACCACAATTCGTAAATCCAGAGGCCTCGTGCGTCTTATTGTATCAAGACCACCTGACCAGAACTCAAACACCTACCTGGCCTATCTGCCCATCAACTCTGACAATTGTAATGGCAACACAGGTATAAAGACAGGCTTCAATGTGCTTTTTAAGCTCGTCTAGTTGGAATGTTTTCATTCTTTGACATTAGATTACAACTCGTAATTGTTCTGTTAAAATCTTGATGCATGCTCTGCTCTTGTTAATGCTGCTTTCAGATGTGAGTGAGGACAGTGGAGTGAAGAGTAAGCTGTGTACTCCGCATGATGAGCTTAAATCAGGCAGCGTCCCTTCTATACCACCAATAGGTACTATTTACTTCACAGGATAAGTTTTCCAATTTTATTGAAAAAGTTCTTCAATGACAAATGTGTAAACTTTCCATTTCCATGTCTGACAGACTATGAGGATGGTCCACTGGAGCTGAAAAAAGAGCAGACTGCAGAGCTTTCAGAGGATACTGACTGTGATGGATGGTCTTTACCTGAAGACTCTCCTGTGGTATAAATCAAACCAACCAAACTTGATAAACACCCTTTTGAAATCTTTTTCATTTAATAAACAAGTCTCTCTTTTTCTTTTTTTTTTCAATCAATATAGAATTCCCGGAAAGCGACGTGGCACGAGGAGAGTGTTGATGATCCAAGGAATGAAAAGTAAGAATTTGCTCTAGGATATACACTTATCACATTTAAGATGATATATTTAATTCTGTTTCTGCTGAATCACCAGTTATCTGCAGATGGGGGCTGGGCAGCCCGAGGAAGATGAAATCACATGGGGAAGCGATGAACTACCCATTGAAAACATGAACGCCAAATCAAAATATGGTAAAACAGACTTTCTCTCATCTTTTAATTTATCTTCTTCTGTCTATGTTGGTGTGTATGTGAGTGATGAATTTCTCATAGTTGACTGATAAAAGGTTTTAGAACATACATTTTCTGAATTAAACTGTTTATTTCCATCACTTTATTTCAAACAGATGAGCCAATCATCACAGAGGAAGAGCTGACCTCTTTACCCCTCGTCAAAGTGGTCCCCGATGGTCAGTACACAGGGCAGAGGCTCGGCACTGTGGTCCGCATGATGAGGGGCCTTCTGGAGCAGAAAGTCCCGCTGCAAGAATTTGAAGTGAGACTCTTTGAATCCCGTTCCTACTATTGAATTCATTGAACTATTGATTCATTAGATATTGATTAGCTCATTGGTCGTTTGTTTGTCAAGTTAATTCAAGTTATGTGGTGTGGCCAGGATTTACACATAATCCCTCATCCAAACTGCTTCAAAGATGGCCCTACACTTCTTCTGTTTGTGGTTGTCGGTAGGAGCAAAAATTGCGAACATACATAGATTGATAAACTTCTGCTTTTTTCCCTCGCAGAATCTCCAGAACCTCCAGCCACTGGATGACTGCTTAATCGGTCAGACTAAGGAGAACAAGAGGAAGAACCGCTACCAGAACATTATTCCCTGTAAGCAAAAAATTGTTCCCATTTATGTATGCAACTGATTTTTATGGTTTATTTTATTAGAGTAGATGGTATACATTAACATATCATAGTGCTGATATGCAACACCCAGCCATAGATGAGCTTTTCTGACACTTTGGATTTTTTTTTGTAATTGGATAGTCTTCTACGAATTTTACCAAACAAGCCAGTTACAAAAATATCAGATATGATTTGATTTTTATTGTCATATCTTCTAGTTGATACAACTCGCGTTTTGCTTGGCAAAGATGGAGGTTACATCAACGCCAACTTCATTAACATGCCAGTGAAGGACGAGAACTTCATGTACATCGCCTGCCAGGGACCTTTACCCACCACGCTGGGGGACTTTTGGCAAATGGTCTGGGAGCAGAAATCCAATGTGATAGCTATGATGACCCAGGAAGTCGAGGGCGGCAAAGTGAAATGTCAGCGGTACTGGCCGGACACACCGATGACAGCAGAGATGGTAGATGACAGGTTACAGATAATGTTAATCAAAGACCAACATCTGGACAACTTCGTCATCCGAGTCATCGAGGTCAAAGATGTCCAGGTGAACTCTTTTTTTTTCTTCTTTTTTTTTACTTCTATTGTATCCAAGCTTCTTCAATTCCTTAAATGGACACATTAACATCAGTGTGTCTCCGTCACCAGACTAATGAGGTCCAGCGTGTAACTCATCTGAACTACACCGGATGGCCTGACCACGGAACGCCCTCACAACCCGAGCAGCTGCTCACATTTATTTCCTACATGAGGCACATTTATCGATCGGGACCCATAATCACACACTGCAGCGCCGGCATTGGCCGTTCGGGGACCCTCATCTGTATAGACGTGGTTCTGGGCCTCATTAGTAAAGATGCTGATGTAAGTTGGATAGTCTTTCTATTATTTATAGGGAAACATCTTTTTAAGACTACAGTCTAATCAAATATTTTCCCTTTAGTTCGATATTTCAAATGTCGTAAGGAATATGAGACTTCAGAGGCAGGGAATGGTCCAGACGGAGGTAATTTAATTTGTTAAGTAGCTCAACTAGAGTGTTTTGGATCATTCATCATTTCGGCTCACATGTTTTCTCACTGTCTCCTATCTTTTACAGGATCAGTATATTTTCTGCTACCATGTGATCCTCTATGTCCTCAGATGCCTTCAAGCAGAGGAAAACATCTCAGGATAGTAGAAACAACATATCGCTGTCACATAGACGCCGGGTGACTCTTTCTCAAGAGCAAAACACAAGAGTTAACACAGGCAGAAGCTGCCAAATTACACTACATTTTTTTTATTGCCTTAAACTATTCAGCTCTTTTAGAGGAAGTCCTTTTAAGAGGTCTATATTTTTATGTTTGCTTTTTACATTCTCTCTGGCTGCTACTCCTTTCAATGCATTTATGCAAGCTGCTGATTGTATTTCTTACTGTCATCCACGAGAACACTTTTTTTTCAGACTCCTGAATATATTAAGATGATTACAGAATGATCAATTATTTCATATTTTATGTGGAACTTTTTGTGTATTTTGAAGCTTATTTTGATGCTGGAACATGCCTTGACAGAATACTATGTCAGTATTTGCTATGTAAATCTGTTATACAGTAACTGCTCACTGCCTGAGGCAAATGATGAAATTTAAAGTGTACATATTCATCTCTTGAAAATTAAACTGGATACATTTTAAATCCTATGTGGAGGATTTTTTTTTTCTTTTAAAAGATAAAGCAATAAAAGGGTTGACTATATGTCTCTCGCACACATCAGAAACGATGTAACTGTTTTCAAGTATTGTAGTAGTGCAGGCATTACCAGCACAAGTAAGTCTTTTACCTCACACCATGTTGGTGCCAAAATTTCTGACTTCATCATTGCAAAACAAGTCCAAACATGTAAAAACTGGGTTCATGATAGTTGGGGTTTGAGTTATCTTTCAGTGAAGCAAAAGAATAAAAAAACTATTTAAAAAAAGCCTTGTGTTGCTCATTATATTTGGTAGCACTTATGTGATGACCTGATTAACTAAATGAAAACAGCTTTAAAGGTTCCACTGACATGCAGAACTCTTTCCATTAAAGACATCTTCCCCTAATGTTCCATCCTTGGTTGGTTTGGGGAGGTATCCATCTATGGCTGGAGGGTGCTCTCCTGAAACACTTTTAAAGGTGCAGCTTGTAAGAATTACTAACATCTAGAGGTAAAAAAGAGCACAGTTGGCCAAAAATTCCAGGCAAACATGTTTTCATCCTCGAGTAGATCCACTGGCCTCAGATGTAGTGATGTCTGCACTACAGGTAACTACTTCTACATTATGTAATGTCTTCTTCTAAGTTCGTTTAAAGGTGTTATTCATCCCATACAGTGCTTTAGCACATAGTGATGGGTAGATGAGGCATCATGGAGTGTGTGGCACATCGCCCTAACTGTCGATGACTGCAGCCTTTAGCCACCAGTCTCCAAAGTTTACAATCACCCCCCTATAACCCTCCTCACATCCTTCTCTTATATAACCAATGACCAGTGAGTTATCAGAGAATTCCTGAAGAAGACGTGTCTGACTTGTTGGAGATGCATGTCTACTGTCATGTAGACTTTGGTCTACAGGTCAGAGTCCATAGTCCAGGCATCCAGTGCTGACTCCACCTGGATCATCATCTCTCCAAGCAACCCCGGCTGGATCATATTGTATGGGCTTTAGGAGTAAAAAAACATGATACTCACAGTGCGTTAGAGGAGTCCAGATGACCAAGATGATTGGCTGATATGCAAACTGTAAAGGATCCCTGGGTCTTGGGTAGGAGAGAATCAGCCTTCAAAATGTGGGAACCCAAACTGCATCCCCACATACGAGCACACTGTCCCTCTGCCATCTTGTGGACTCAGAAGGAGTTGATCATGGGTCCACACATAGTCCTGCAGGCTCTCTACAGCCACATTTGCATGTTTTAGCATTTTATTGCCACTAGAGGGTCAGTATTAATGAATTAATTAATTAATTATACTTACAGTATCAGGAATAAGTAAAGCAATCTGAGTTGTGGGATCCTCTTTTTGTGTTAATACTGTTCCTTGAGCTTTGTTCTGCTTTGGAAAAAGTCAGAAGTAAAGTAACAACTGTCTGCTCTGTGAGGGAGTGACACAAAATAATTAATATCTGTTATCTGGATGTGGTTCTTTGCTATTTAGAATATTGTTTTTTGCATCTGGTCTTTATCACGAAATCCGTAGTCAGTCTCTTTTGACTCCAATTTTCAGCAAATTGACATCCAATTAATATTGTGTGTCATCTCTGAAACCTCTTGGAGGACCACTCGTCTGTTCATCTGTGTTTAAAAATAACCCCCAACCTCCATACAAGAATGAACGAGTGACTCCAGAAAACAGTTTACAGTTCCCAAAATCCATTTAGACAGCAGTTTATAA
>JAOXYM010000020.1:8919319-8939681 GCA_028567055.1 Leptatherina wallacei | reverse complement strand
CCTCCATACAAGAATGAACGAGTGACTCCAGAAAACAGTTTACAGTTCCCAAAATCCATTTAGACAGCAGTTTATAAAACTAACAAGCTGGAAGCAAAGAAGGGAGATGTTTCATCATTTAGCTACCGTACTAAAACAAGATGAGCCAAAAAAAAATGCCGGATGGGGAAGAAGGGGAATGATTATGTCAGTTAGGGTGTGGCAAAGGGGTTTGCACATTTTGTTCCCAAAATAAATTTTCTTCATTAACAGAGCCACAATTGATTCTACATTATGATCACTTGGAACAACATCAGCTGTCACCATGGCGATGGAGAAAGCCGAAACAGCACACTAAGATGTTCAAACTAGTTAACATATTTTTGTAATTTTTTATTTTTTACTTTTAACTTTTTGTTTAAAGTTTGCTTGTATACTTTGTGTCCTCATGGAAAAGTAATTATTCAAATTGGTAATTAGTTTACATTTCTACTAAATATACGTTCATGTCATAATTTGAAATAATTTTCTGCATCAGTGAAATTGATACAAGAACGTTTGAGAATAACTTAGTAAATATCTCATCTTGTGAGGTTTCGCTGTCGACCAGTTTTCATCATGGAGATGTGGCGAACAGCATCTGTGAAAACAACAGCTGTCATGGAAGATGAAAACCAAAAACAGCAGGCCACCCAAAAGGTAAAGCAAGAGAGTGAAGTGAGAGAAAGCATGGCCACCTCTCTCCGGCACAAGGTCTCTGCTCTCCAAATGAGACTCAGTTAAGCTAAAAGCTAAAGAATGGAAGATTATTTCCCTGCAGCAGAACGCCCAGAAACTGGAGATTGAGAAGGATAGAGCTTCAGCTGATGACGGGGAAAAGGCCAGGGAGCTAAAGTGCCTGGAGGAGGGCTGGCAGGATAAAGTCAGCTGGCTCAAAGACCTACTCAGCAAAAAAGGATAAGTAACTCAGCATGGCCATGAAAAAGAGTCCTGCCTAGAAATAAGACCACCAAGAAACGGAGTCAGCTCTGAAAGAAAGCCAACAAAACATGCAACTTCTCATACATCAGGAAATTGAGCTTCAAGTCGGTGGCCTCACGTAGTCTTTTAAGATAACCAGTTTCCACAGGCCTGTAGAGCTGTCAGTGACATATAAGCATTATAATTTCTCTTTTCAAAAACCTCATAATGGGGGAGAATCTAAATAAAACTTCCGACAACCGCTTACCTCCTGATCTAGTCTTTTACCTTTAAAACCCTCTTTATGCCTCTTTTTAACCTTTTAGTCTTTCTCACCGTCTTACCCCTTTACCCTATCCCCACTCATTTTTCTACCTGTTACCTATATCCACTCATTATACACCTTTTTAACCCCCAACCCTTCCTAACCACCTATAAATAGACAAAGATTATTTGCTGAATGAAGGAAAGCTTTTATAATTTTATGACACGGACAGTATCAGTGGAGGTTGTCTGCTGCTTATCAAAAAGTCTTGGGGAGTGAATGCTTTGCAGATGGGTCAAGGTTCTAATCGTTTATCAGTCACTCCCTGGAGGATGAACATTTCAGTGAGTCACAGAAAAACTAAAGAGATGCATCTTTTTTGATTTTATGATCTTCACAACAAAGAGGATAAATGGTCACACTCGACTGTGGACAGAATTCTTGACTTTATTCTCAACCTTGGCTGGAGCGTTGTCTGATGAAGCTTCAGCTTAATCTTGATTTTACTGGAACAACAGCTTGTTGATATTTCTGAAAGAAATCCTGGGATTGTGTTTTCATAATGAAGTCCATCTTAAGGGAAACAACTGAACATCAGTAGCGTTTCTAAAGGTTTACTTCTGTTGCCTGACAAGGTGTGACTTGTATTTGTTTGAAGAAAGGGACATTTCCATTCATCTTATGGGGAGCTGTGTACTCTCTTGTGAAATTTCCCCCACTGTTGACTTGCTAACTTGTGTCAGCCAGAACATGGAACATTTAATGAAAAGATAGACGTCATTAAGGGCTACAGGGTGGTTGAGGGTAGATGGTGGTATTCTAGATATGGGACTATAATAATTCATAAAGACAGAGAACTTCATTGTTAGAAAAATTTGATGAGGCATCTCAAATGCATAGATCCCACTTTTCTTCAGGGGGACATTCAAGCTTTCTACTCATATAAATGCAGATTTTTGTATAACTATCAAAATCTGCACGTGTTGGAAACAAACACAAATCCAAACATAAAGCCCCTGATTTTACTGGTCATTTGAAATGGAAAAAAATGGAAATTTAAATTGTCCCAGAGGGGACAAATATATTGGCAAACTATTTACAAAAAATGTATTTATTTATTTTTTTGCATATAGAAAAATGAAAGGGAGCTGCATTTAGCAACAACTCTATCAAATATCAACTGGATAAAAAGCAACTACTGTGTATCCACTTATTTACAATCTCTGCCCTGATGTCATACTCAGATGCACATGCACTTCAGAATGATTTATCTAGCTTGTTCTTTATGATTAAAAAACGAGGAGGGAGAACAGGTCATAAGTTAATGTGCACCTTATCCTTGGTGGATGATATTATTGGATTTAAAAAAAAAAAGAAGTCATTAACAATTGTTACTGTTGTCTATGAGTTGCCGTTAATGTCTTAAATCCAGTGACTGTAAAAAACACTAATCTGACTTTATTTGATTTTTGACCCTATGACTGTACGTTTTTGACGCAAAGTGCTACGTCTCCTTTAATGGGAACGGAAGTGGGGACAGTAGAACCGGATGTGACGTTTGATCTTCTGGGTACCTGTTTCATGGCGGCGTACACATTGGCCACGCTTACCTTTTGAGAAGCAGCATTTTTCCTGTTTTTTTCCCCTCAACATATCAGATTTCTTTTCAGCAGCCATGTCTGGGCGACAAAGTAATAAATTACCAAACAATCTGCCGCAACTTCAGAATCTGATAAAAAGAGATTCGCAGTCTTACGTTGAAGAGGTATGTGTGGTTAGCAAATAATGCTAAAGTTTTTAGCTTGAGGACTAGCACTAATGTAATGTTTCAACTGTGGCTATTTTTATGCTTTAAACAGTTTTCACAGCAGTACCGACACTATCAGTCCAATGTGCAGATCTTCAAACTGCAGCCTGACAAATCGAACAAGGAGCTAGCAGAGCTTGTCATGTTTCTTGCTCAGGTAAAGTTACAGTCTCTGGAGTCTGTGATGTGCTGGATGAGTTCTGTCATTAAAACTATTTCTGCTCTCCAGGTTGCTCACTGCTACACGCAGCAGCTGTCAACATTTCCAAAGGAGCTGTCTGAATTATTAATGACTTACCACACAGTCTTGGAGCCTGAGCTACGAATGGTAAGAAATGTCACTTCAACTACAGCAGCAGCTTCCCTTTAGTGGTGCAAATGATTGGAAATATCTTCCTGGGGTTCCCCCTTTGCTTGACAGACCTTCTGCAAAGCGCTGATTCTTCTGAGGAATAAGGATCTGATAGAACCCACGAGACTCCTGGAGCTGTTCTTTGAGCTGCTGCGATGTCATGACAAACTGCTCAGGAAGGTCAGGCCATTAAGTCCTCAAATACCTTTTATAAAATCACATTTTAGAAAATATAGTGATGGAATAAAGTCGCGGTTCTGGAACTAGCTGTAGTGTATAATTACTTGTTTACTACAAAGTCATGTATTTAAGGAGAATACCTCAGGGACAGTAGTCTTGTGGTTACTGTGCAACAGTCTTGAGCCACCCTTTGTTCTGTTATATATTTGTTAGATTTTATTGTAAACTTGAACTTGAAGTGGTCCTGTGTGCAAGTTCTCCATTCTTTTTCAGAAATTTTCTTTGAACATAAGCTGCTTTTTCACTTATTCTAAATTAAGTCCTTGTACATGACTGTTTTCAGAGGAACGTGTTTTTCAAGTATAAAAAAAGAATTGAACTCAAGGGATGATGCAGTGTTGTGTCAACACATAAACAACTTAGCAAGGATCCAGTTTTACATTCAATGTTTAGGCACTTGATACTGGCAGCCTGTTACAGAGACATCAGTTGTTCACTTTTTGTTGTTGCATCTAGGAAAAATGCCTAAGATAACACAGTTTACAGCAAAAAGGCTTTATTAGCCGAAACACTTGGCATATCTTAGCATGGTGTGCAGTTTGTCCTCAAAACATTTTGAGGAACTTGGACAAAATGATGGGCTTAAAACTATCTACATCAGGGGGAAAAAATCAGCAAAGACCTGAGACACACACCTGGTCCTTCAGCTGATCCATCTACTGTTCACTGAAGCCTCATCCGAAATGCTCTCCATAGGAGGGTGGCTGACTCTCGTGGGTGGGTCAGGACTTTTGCACAGAACTATAATTTTGCTCATTTGTGATTGTTTGTTTGTGGAATTTATAACTCTGCTCAGTTAATACGATTCTTTTCTAGTCTTGTTTGCACTTGTTTTCTGGCAATTTGTTTAAATATTTCTGTTTTCTGACACAGATGTGAACATTTACTCATCACCTTTTCTCTCTTTCCACAGACTTTGTACACACACATTGTAACGGACATAAAAAACATCAATGCAAAACATAAAAACAATAAAGTCAACACGGTAAGTACTCAGTGTTTGACTGATATAATATGTCGTTCACGTTGTCGTTCACCGTCGGTCTTATAAAGCTGTGTGTTTCAGATGCTACAGAACTTCATGTACACCATGCTGAGAGACAGTAACCCCATTGCTGCAAAGATCTCTTTAGATGTGATGGTGGAACTTTATAAAAGGAACATTTGGTGGGTTTAACTAAATGTATTTTGTGAGATGCTTTTGTTACTGATTATTAATCTGATCTCATCATTTTTAATGCCACAGGAATGATACCAAAACAGTCAACGTCATTACAACAGCGTGCTTCTCCAAGGTGACTAAGGTAGGTTTCTTTTTTACCCACTTGGAAATCGATACTTTCTTGATTTCTTAAGAGTAAATGGAAAAGTGCTCCATGTGTTTATTTCCATTCCATCCTTTTGCCTTGTTTAGATTCTTGTTGCTGGCCTTAAGTTCTTCCTGGGGAAGGATGAAGGAGATAACAATGAGAGTGATTCAGAATCAGAGGTGAGTAGCAAACATAATATTGGTCAAAGTAGCCGCTGGTATAAAAAAGGAGAATCTTTAAAGCTAATGGGGTTTCAGAGGTTTTGCTGAGATCTTGTCTTATTTGCAGAATGAGGGACCGTCAGCGCGAGATCTGATGGTGCGATTCTCCACCGGCAAGAAAACCACCAAAAACAAGAAGAAGCTGGAAAAGGCCATGAAAGTCCTCAAGGTAACTTTTACAAAGGCTCTACTTATTTACATCTACGCTCAGATGAGTCCCGTTCAACGCTTGATCTCTTCATCTCTTGACAGAAACACAAGAAAAAAAGAAAAGCAGATGTCTTTAACTTCTCTGCGATTCATCTCATTCACGATCCTCAAGGTAGACTCGCCTGTCCCCGCTGTGCCCCACAGCTACAGTCACTAAAGTAACAGTTTACAGAGCTGTAAACGATTAAATGTCTCCTCTTGCTAAGATTTCTCAGAGAAACTCTTGAAGCAGTTGGAAGACTCTAAGGAGCGCTTTGAAGTGAAGATCATGATGATGGAGCTCCTATCCCGTTTGGTTGGAATCCACGAGGTTAGTTTGCTAGACGCTCTGTTATATAGTTTGTGCTTGTGATTCTCTGTGTAAGCTGTTTCTAGAGTATTTTATAGTGAGTATGTACTTAATATTTGCTTCCTTCTGCAGCTCTTCCTCTTCAATTTCTATCCTTTCATCCAGAGGTTTCTGCAGCCTCATCAGAGAGGTGAGAGTCGCCCATAAGTAATTAATTGGACTCTGACGCTGATATATTTCTAACAATGTGCTGTCTCTGCAGAGGTGACAAAGATTCTCCTGTGTGCTGCCCAGGCTTCTCACCAACTAGTTCCCCCCGAGGTACTTCACAGATTTAGTCTGTAAAACGAGTAGATTTAGCTTGTTAGTGTAACACTGTTCATCTTTTTACACCCTGCAGATCATTGAACCTGTGATCAAGACTATTGCCAACAACTTTGTGACAGACAGGAACTCTGGGGAGGTCATGACTGTCGGGTGAGTCCACGATGTGTCTGTTTTCTGGTTTATCTGGGTTTGAATATGCAGATTCACAGGTTCAGAGTCTTGTAGCTGCAAAGCTTTTATTTTACCGTTTTATTTTGTTTGTTTGTGCTTAAGTATCAATGCCATCAAGGAGGTGGCAGCCCGCTGTCCGCTTTCCATCACTGAAGACCTGCTGCAGGACTTGGCCCAGTACAAAACCCACAAAGACAAGAGTGAGTGATTGCTCTGCTACTGTGTTGTTATCAGAGGGCAAAATAGGCTTGTTAGTTGGGGTGTACTCTTTTGTTTTAGCTTGTATTTCTGTTTGTTTGTTTTTCAGACGTGATGATGTCTGCCAGAGGAATGATTCAGCTGTTCAGAAATCTCAATCCACAGATGCTGCACAAAAAGGACAGAGTAAGTTATTTTATATAAATATGCCCATTATTCCATTCTTACCATCACAAGATATCATATTAAATGTTCATGAACGCTTTCCTGTTCCCAGATCTGACCAAGCTGCATCTCTCTAACTATAAATCAAACTTTTTGTCCAGGGGAGACCCACAGAGGCGTCTACAGAGGCCAAGATCAAAGAATATGGAGAGCTTGAGGCTAAAGACTACATCCCAGGAGCTGAAGTACTGGAAGTGGAGGAGGGCAAAAAAGAGGGAGAGGAGGATGAAGGTCAGGTGCTGCTGTGATTGTTAATTGGAGATGCAGAATCCAGTTTCAGACCACAAACTCGGTGGCAATGCATGGTTTAAATTCAGCATGTTTTACTTATTGTTCATCAGACGGCTGGGAAAGCGCCAGTATTAGCGACGATGATGAAGATGGGGAGTGGGTGGATGTCCACCACTCATCTGATGAAGATGCAGGAGAAATGGTGGGAGTAAAGACCCACAGTGGGCTAGACGGACTGGAAAAGCCAGATTTATTCATTTATTTACTTCGTTTATAATGGCAGTTTTAACCTTTTTTGTTTGTTTTTTACAAACATTTCTGTCAGGCGGAGAAGCTTCAGAGTATACCAGCTGAAGAAAGAAAAGCGAAGGCGGCTGCAGTCAGTGTCAGCAGGCTCCTCACACAAGATGATTTTAAGAAAATCCGTCTGGTCCAAATGGCTAAAGAGGTCAACGCTGCTCCTGGGAAGGGCCAGAAGAGGAAGAATGTGGACATTGACAATGAAGATGAGAAGTAATAACTTAAGGAATTACATTATTTAGGAGTGTATGAAACATTTCTTTTGCTAGGTTTCAGATTCTGTTTAGTAAGAGTGTGATCACACTTGATTTATAGTGAGTTTGTTTTTTATATATATTTATATTTTTTGTTAAAATGTCAGAGGGGAGCTGCTGTCGCTGAGAGATATTGAGAAGCTGCATAAGAAACCAAAAGAGGACAAGGAGACACGACTGGCAACAGCAATGGTAAAGTCTTTCAGTAGCTGTAGGATTCCTTTTAGAGGTGTTAATCATGGCCTGTAATTTTGAATAACCAACACTGGGGAAGCCTGGATTTTGCACATTAAGTGTGAGCAAGTTGTATATTGCATCAGCAAGTAGTGATGTTTAGAGCTATGACAGACATTTTTCTGAATCGGGATCTACTTTTAGTTATTTTATTGATATGAATGGTTCGTTTCTAAAAAACTTTTTTGCATTTTTTTTTTTAAAGAAAACTTGTAAGAGATTGTAATGCTTTAGGAATTTGATAATTAGAATAAGAATAAACAAAACTTGTGTAATTTTCTATCAATGAACCAAACCACTCACGAGCTTTACTTCTGTTTTCAGGCGGGACGAACTGACCGGAAGGATTTCGTCAGAAAGCATAACAAATTGAACCCACATGCCAGCACCAGCAACAAGGAGAAGAGAAGAAATAAGAACTTCATGATGATGAGACACAGTCAGAATGTCAGAACTAAAAGCAAACGCTCTTTCAGAGAGAAACAGGTAGCTTGCACCTATCATTTGTATTTATCTGAGGCTAAACACATTTTATTGACTGTATATAAGACAGCTATTTTGGAATCGTAACTAAAAATATGTGTTTTTGTCTAGATCGCTTTGCGGGACTCCCTCCTGAAAAAGAAGAAACAGTACAAATAGGACACAGATGTTCCTCGTTGTGGCCTTCCTCACAAACCTGAACTTTGACAGTGTCACATATTATTGTACATTGTTTAAGCGGCCTGTAAACTTTTACTATGTCAGCATATTTGTTTTCAGCCAATGAACTGCTTCTATTCTCACTGTTCTGTAGTAAACCATCTTTGATATTTCGTTTTTGTTGAGTGTTTTCTTAATATTGTACCTCTTTGAAAGCATCTTTGGTCATTTAAAGTAAGTTGGAAATATATAGCATGTGCTGGAAGATTTTAACATTATTAGGTGACTTGACATCCATGGGTTCAGACCTTTTTAAGAATAGTATTTGTCATTTATCAGTATCCTCGTTACGCAAATATAAAACCACATCATGGCGGCTTTTTAGTATTCCTAGTTGTTTTTTAGGTAGAGCAGGAAATACAGATACAAAGTAAATACATTTTTACCAGGGTGCAAAGGTGTTACTAATTTGCAATTTTATGAGAACTTTTATAGGACAATACAGTTACATAATTACGGTAATTGCAGTATAACATTTCCTTACTTTGCATATTACTCTTCAGATCGCCGGTTTGATTGCACTATTACCAGGAAACAGAATTAAAGAAGGAAATTATCCTGCCATATTTACCTGTTGGTGGGAGGCTGTTCGACATGGCCATGTACTACAACTTTGTTTAAATACTTTATCTGTATATTTCAAAGTTTGATCTAATCATTTAAAAAATGTCTGGATCTACTAAAGTAATATATGTATTGGCACACTTTCCGCTGGATAAACCTGCATTAGCAGCCTTAAAATACATTTGCAGAAAATCTATAATATAAACACATAAAAATCTTTTATATCTTTAATTTAAATCATGGGCAATTGTCTAACCTTTTCTCCAAATTATATTGTTTAAACTACAATACCCATAAAACACCTGGAGTCATAACAAACGTGCCGAGGCCAAACATTCCACTCAAAGAAGCCGGCATTTTAATTCTTGCTGCGACATGAGGTATCTAACATAAATATATTTTTTACATAACAGAACGTGTCCTTAATGTCTTGCCTTACTACGTGACATTTTACGTGTTGCTTTTTTGTGTTAAATTCAGAGTAAAATTACTGGTTCCTGCCTGGTAGCGTAAGCTGTCATGCCAATGCTAGTCCCTGTTAGCAAACAAGCTAACCAATCTGTTAGCCTAGCTAGCTGAATTTATCACGCCCAGTTAAGAATCGATGCACTTGATAAAACGAGTATTTTGTGTCAAATATCGGTTTTTAACAATTTGGTAAGCAGCTCTCGGTGATACTGAGTTTGCGTCGAAAATTGTTGATGTATGGTTTAATGATGGGTGTAACTGGCTTTCAGCTGGTGTCGACAGTAAGTCCATTATTTTTAACCAAGCTCTAGTATGTTTGACTACCTCTTGGTTCCACGAAAGGCTCGACACGTGAAAGGAGTTATTGGATGACGGAAGGTAAAAAGGTAAAGCTTACAGCTAGATATATAAACTGCTCTGTTGTGCATCTAATTACTAATCCTAAATGGTTTTATAATGTCACTCTTGTCAAAAAGAGGCAATTCAAACATGTTAAGTACAAATATGTTGATCACTTTTTTCCTGCAAGCTTTTACAACACATTGCATACATTATGGACACATAATAAAGTAAGGGGTAGTTTGGTTAGATAGGGGAGCAAATGAAACGTTGTGATTTCATCCAGTGTGTTGATAATGTCTTTTTCAACATGGAAATTACAGTCATAAAAAAGGTTAAATAAATATGATTTACATCAAGAGTCTTGACAATAAACAGTGGTTTTGTATTAGCTATGGTACTTAAATCACGTGAAAATGGGGAGGAAAATAACCAAACAAAATCAAACACAGCATCTCAATTGTTAGAGTAACAGGATTGCTGTCACAGCACTCAGATTAAAGCCCCGTGTTTGGCAGCATTGTCTTTGTTGTGTCCAGTGGATGAGGTGAAGTGATTTAACATAACAATGAGTCCTCTGGAGTGCATACTCCCTCTGATGGGATGTACTGTTTGCTTATTTTAAGTTTGCAATACTCCCTCTGATGGGATGTACTGTTTGCTTATTTTAAGTTTGCATGCACAGACTCATAAAGGTGGCCCTCCCACCCCCTCTCTCTTTCAATTAAGATTCAGTAGACTTGAGTAGCTGTGTAGTACCTCTCAAGTTTTTCATTTATTTACCATCTCGCTCCACTTACTCTATAGATAAAATAGAAGAGTCTGAGGATGTTGACATCTTAGGGATGTGGGATTCTTCTATTGAAAAACTGAAGAGTGTCAAAGATAAAGCCTGCTAAATAGACCAAAGCTACAGGAAGCCTTTGATTATTGGGGGTATATGATGTGACTTGATGTGTTCTGCTCAAATAGCTGAGAAGACTAGTGATGAGGAGGGATACACTGACTCTATTCAGTGATAGAGCTTAAAAGCTATGAAGTGTGGATGGAGCCCTGGCCTCTTGCTTCCTGCTCTCAGTAATCAGAGGCATATTATCTGACGAGAGTTCTCATCATATTCAGCTGTAGGTATGATTTTTTTTTTCTAATATAATTTATTTGTTTGCTCTTTTTTTTCTTTGTGTGGTGTGTTGGCTTGGAGAAAAAAATGATCAAAAAATATTTGGCACCCATCTTGCTGAATAAGAAGAAATGAAGTGACACGGAGGGTTGAAGAATACTGATTAAACATACACAGCTGGGAGGTGACATCTCCCACTATCTTCTTCCACTGTTGAAGATGCTGCTTGAACTGAGCTGCAGCGGTTGACTGGTTGTTGTGAATGCGTGGGTGAAATTAAACTTTTAGTATTCTTTTGACTGCGTGGCATGAATCTAATTAGCGCTTTATTATTGTTAGTTCTTCAAGAAAACTACATGTTAAACAAAGAAAGAGAAGGAAAAAGTGCCCATTTGAATTTTTTGAGATTCAAAAGCTGAAAAAGTGTTTTATCAATGGTGCTAAATGCAGCTGTAATAAAATAGTTATGTTAGAAAATAAATAATTTTTAAATTTTCTGGTAATTCTTCTTGAGTGACGAGGTTTTGCATCAATATTTTCTCCTTGTGACAACTGAGAACAATTCCTGTGTGACCTAAATTGGTTATGAGAAGATCGTAAAATATTTTGACATCGGGAAAGAACATCAGTGACAGTTTTTGTTTTCCATATTGCCTACTGCTTCCTGCTTCTCTGTTTATTCTGTGTTCAGATTTACATTCTCTTTCTCCCCTCCTGTAGGTGTTGTTTCCTGTAACCCATTATGGCACCAGGGGATGTGGTGCCAGATCATGCCAAGCAGTTGAAGTCCAAGGAGAAACGGCCTGGAAACAAGGCGCCAAAAGCAGAATGTGAGCCTGATGGGTCCTTTGTGTTTGAGGCTCACGAAGCCTGGAAGGACTTCCATAACTCTCTCAGGCATTTCTATGAAGTGGGGGAGCTCTGTGATGTCACGCTGAAGGTGGGCCTCTCAATCTGGGTTCAAGTAAAGAGATATGTATTTGTTTAGTCCTGTTTGTTTATGTTTTCAGTAAGGTTTAATATTAGTTTTTGTAAAAAATATTGTGTTTTTTTGTTGTTGTTTTATTTATTTAGTTATTTTTAAACTTGCTAAGATTAAAATATCTATGGCAATTAAAGGATCCTCTTATCAGTATTGTATAAAAGCATCCCCTGTTTCTTATTTCATGTGTTCTGTATTTATATCCCTTTGTAGGTTGGCAGTAGGTTGATACCATGTCACAAGCTAGTACTGGCTTGTGTCATCCCTTATTTCAGGTGTGTTTAATGTTTACCTTGCTATTTACCTTTTGTTTGTTTTTTATCCAGGTGTACTTTATCATTTTCTCTTTACCCAGCATTTTCTAATTGGTTTGTTTTCTTCTTCTACATTTATATGAAGCATCTATCAGCCACATGATGACACAGATTTTGCATTGGGTCAGTCTGATGCGTCATCAGTTGATGTCTTTTAAAACCTTTCTCAGTTTCCCATCTGTTTGCAGCAGAGTAGTGGCTTTTTTGGCTACTCATGATCAAAAGTCAATCAGTATTTTCTTTTTTTTAAACTTCTGCACAATTTATTTAATACATTGCCTTTTTGTTTTTGGAACCACAAAGTAAATATAATGCTCTTTTCAGAAGGAATATAATTGGAAAATTTCCATTGACATGATTTATTCAAAATCCAGACTTTTATTAAAGCTTTAATGATGCATTTAGTAAAAAAATAATGCCGATTCCTGTTGTTTACTTTTATATCCCTGAGCTGATGAAGGATTTTTCATAAAGATTTATACATTCAGATCAGATTTTTTTATACTTTAGTATAAAAAGTAGTCCTTTAATCCTTGTATAAGGCACTGGCAGACACAGCTATTATATCATATTCTAAATTTAAAGTTAAAGACAAACAAAAAACCCTCCAACCAACTTACCTCTCATCCACCTTGCTCTCCCATGGTCACTTGCCAAGAGCTTTGGATGTTAAATTTGTTCATTCTATGGGATACTTTAGATTTAGGACGGACTGGGATAGTGGAATGGGTAAGTGAACTATCCAGACTGGAGCTAGCTGGTTAACACGCTAAAATAAATGATGTACCTCTTCAGCTTGATTCAGAAAAATCTTTGACATAATGCAGCAGTTGTAACTCCACATTCTGCTAATATTTTAGTTCAGAATACATCTTTTTTGCTTTAAAAGTTATTGAATTTTCAAAAGGTAACAGATATGAGTTCATGTGTTCATGAGAAATGAAACATGAAAAGTAAAGCAGAAGAAGAAAAAAACATGAGCAAATGATAAAACATGACAGGGATGGATCAATGAGCGTTTTAGTCTTGTAAATGTAAGTGTAAATCCTGTGAATACCATATAAAGAATATAACCCCATTCAAGAAGCTTTTTTTTTTTATACCGCTAGTGTACTTCAGAACAAAACAGCACTGTTCTATTTTAACATGATATGAATTTATGAGTTTTAAATGTAAAGTTGTTTTGCATCCGACCCCTAAGTGTGTTTTTCTTTCCTCAGGGCCATGTTCCTGTCAGAGATGTCAGAGGCCAAACAGGAACTCATTGAGATTAAGGACTTTGATGGAGATGCCATCCAGGACCTGGTGCATTTTGCTTACACTTCGAAACTCACTTTAACTGTTGACAATGTCCAACCACTGCTTTATGCTGCCTGCATCCTTCAGGTAAAGAAGCACAAGTAGGTTGCAGTGAAGTCACATGTTCTGTATTTTTATTGAAAATATAACAATTCCCAACAACTATTCTCCAGTTTTTGTCCAGGACATCATATTCTGTTTATTTTGTATCAAAATGTGTCAAATAGGCTTATTGCTTGACTCTGTCAGGTTGAGTTGGTGGCGAGAGCCTGCTGCGAGTACATGAAGGCCCACTTTCACCCCACGAACTGCCTGGCAGTTCGAACTTTTGCCGAGAGCCACAATCGTGTGGACCTGATGGACATGGCTGATCGCTATGCCTGTGAGCACTTCACTGAGGTGGTGGAGTGCGAGGACTTCACATGCGTGTCTCCCCAACATTTGCGCACATTATTGTCCTCCTGTGATCTCAATATCCACTCAGAGACACAGGTGTACAATGCAGCAGTGAAGTGGCTGAAGGCGAACCCACAGCACCACGAGGCCTGGCTGGACCAGATCATGTCTCAGGTTACAGATTTCATACTCTTATTAGTGGTGGAGTGCTGTTTTTTTTTTATGTTAGACTTTTACAACTAAGTTGAATCATTTCCTGAATTTTTGGTTACATAACTGTTAAATTAGTGTTACATGTATGTTTACAACTTTATGTCATCACTTAAATGACTCTCTCTCCATCAGGTGCGCCTCCCTCTGCTACCAGTAGAGTTTCTTACTGGAACAGTGGCAAAAGACGAGATGATCAAAGGTAACCTGAATTGTCGTGACCTGATGGATGAAGCTAGGAACTACCACCTGCACCTCAGCAACAAGGCGGTTCCGGACTTTGAGTATTCAGTCCGCACCGTCCCCCGAAAGCATACTGCGGGTACTAATTATTTATTGTTTTGTTATGATCGCACATCAACATTAAGTCCTTTTTCGTTTTGTTTGTTTGTACTTGCATGGAAGCACATACATTTCTGTTGATGTGTTGTAACAAGCTCAGGGTCATATTTAGTGGCATGTGGCCATCTCCAACACATCCAGTCTTTATTGTGTTCAGTCTGGAAATTTATTGTGTTCAGTCTAATTCATGTATTACTGTTATAAAACATTGTGTTTATTCATAATCTTCACAATGATCAAATATGATTTGTTTTTCTTAAAATGTACCAACTTATTGCCTCGTCCATGCTTTTCCTCAGGTGTTTTGTTCTGTGTTGGTGGCCGGGGAGGTTCTGGTGACCCATTTCGGAGCATTGAATGCTACTCAATCACTAAGAACAGCTGGTTCTTTGGTCCTGAAATGAACAGCCGACGGCGGCATGTGGGTGTAATATCTGTTGGAGGTAAGACCGGCTTCATATAGTAAAACCACAAAAGGTCAAATAAGTGTTTTAATGATGTGCCACTAGTCAGAAAAGCTCCAGTTAATATGATCAGGAAGATTGAACTTTTCATGTATTTGTTGCTGTTTTTCTGCAGGGAAAGTTTATGCTGTTGGTGGCCACGATGGTAACGAACACTTAGGCAACATGGAGATGTTTGATCCCCTCACTAATAAGTGGATGATGAAAGCTTCCATGAACACCAAAAGGTGCACAAACAGACTGTAGTGAAACATTTTTAAATCAGACTGATTTGTTCTCTCTAAATTATGTTGTTTCATTTTACTTGTTTAGTCACAAGTGGATCAGATTGTTGATATAATACATATTTCTTCCAGTGAGCCAATTTTTCTTCTACTGTACTTCTTATCGTGTCAAGTTGAATAGTGCAAATATCCACTTTGAGCAAGGATCTGTGTTTCAGGAGGGGTATAGCCCTGGCAGCTCTTGGTGGTCCTATATATGCTATTGGAGGTTTGGATGACAACTCCTGCTTCAACGATGTGGAGCGATACGACATCGAAAGTGACAGCTGGAGTGCTGTGGCCCCGATGAACACACCCAGAGGAGGGGTGGGATCTGTTGCTTTGGGGGTAAAAACTAATTAGCAAAGCTAGCCTCTCCTTTCTGTTATGTGATTTGTTCTGCCTGTCACCAATTTGTATCCTCTCCCTGCCAGAGTTACGTGTATGCAGTGGGTGGAAACGACGGCGTGGCATCGCTGTCCAGTGTGGAAAGGTTTAATCCTCACCTAAACAAGTGGACAGAAATCAGCGAGATGGGCCAGCGACGGGCCGGGAATGGAGTCAGCAAACTCAATGGCTGCCTCTATGTAGTGGGTGAGAGGAATATGATGATCTGTGTTATTCATCTCTTTGGATTTGATCCCTGAGACAGTCGGATAATGTTTGTTGGAGTCATAAAGAGAACTTCTTAGATGGTTTGCAGATGGGTGCTTTTCTGCTACACCTACATCACATGCTTTAAGTTCACGCCCTTCAGTTTTATATACAGTGGCATGAATCAGGACAAAAGTTCATGTTTTGTAAAGCTACTTGGTTACTGATTCACAGAGGATGGTAACTTTATTACACTGCTCCAATTTGAACTTTTATTTTAGTATTTGTTTTCTGTCATGTCATGAGGCAGAATAAAAGGAGCACACATCAAGTTCTCATGTTACTTGTTCGATTATTAACATAATTCTACTTAAGTCATTACACCGGAGCTTGGTGTTGTTGTTTAATCTTTGAACACTTATCTCCTTTCACAAAAATATTTGTTTTTCTTTTGATGTTTATTAGGTGGTTTTGATGACAACTCACCCCTGAGCTCTGTAGAGCGCTTTGACCCACGAATGCACCGCTGGGAGTATGTGTCTGAGCTCACCACCCCACGTGGTGGTGTTGGGGTTGCTACTGTAATGGGAAGAGTGTTTGCAGTCGGGGGACACAACGGAAACATATACCTGAACACAGTGGAGGCTTTTGAGCCGAGAATGAACAGGTGAAGTAGATTACTCTTAAAATATTGTCCTTAAAATGTGATGAAATATTGATCATATCATTATTTAGGTATAGTTAAGCCCAGTTAGCATCCACTAATTCTCACACAGACCACTCAGCATCACCTCTTTTAGACTATAATCAGGTGAAATAATCTGCCAGTTCAGTAAGATAATTACACTTGGTAAGATTTTCTGAAATAAGAAAACATTTCTAGACTTTGGACAAGCTAGAAATGTCTTCAAATCAGTGGTGAAACACTAATTCCAAGTCCTTTTATTTTAGTAAAACCCTGAAAACTAACCTTTCAAAGCTTCATTAAGTGTGGCTTTTTTCTCACTTTGAGAGAAAAAGATCTTGAAACTATATCAACTAAACAAGAATTCAAGATGTGAGTGAATGGTGCATAAAGTGAAATGCTGCTGTAAAGGGATGTTTTGGGATGGAATACAAAGTTGGGAAGTGCGGTTTTTCAGGCTTGGGATGCTGCTAGGCAACAACAGCTCCAGGAATGTACATAATAAATGTCAGTAAACCATGAAAAGGAATCAAACGCATATTTTTAAGGTCAGAAAGTTACAAAGATATTTCTGTCTCGTCTAAAGTCTAAATTTTTTTTTTTAAATTATTTCAGGAAATGTTACCAAGTGTGATTATCTTCCTGCAATGGAAGATTATTTCACTTGATTAAAGTCTGAATCTTCTCAAATTAAGAATTTTTTCCATCAAGCAATCAAGCAATCAAATAAACTTTATTATCAATGAACCAGCGTCCCGGCACAACAAAATGATTTTTCCAGTACAACCCGTCCAAGACAAGATCAGGTAGACCGAGGCAGCAGCCGCAGAACAGCGCGCCTTTCCTTCGCTCATTTTTTGCTGTGAACTCCCGTCATAATTTCCCGGTGATTCTTTGTGTCTTTGTTGTTTAGATGGGAGCTGGTGGGCTCTGTCTCTCACTGCCGCGCTGGCGCTGGAGTCGCTGTGTGTTCGTCTCACGTCAGCCAGATCAGAGACGTCGGCCAGGGCTCCAGCAACGTGGTCAACTGTATGTGACGACAACCCCACGTCGTACCAGGTGACTGCCCGCAAGGTCACCGTCAAATCTGATTACTGTACAAGCACACAGCACAAAGCACACAGACGAACGTTACTGTTCACGCTGAGGATGGGCATCTCCCTGAAGGCTGATGCTGAGTTGGGACAAATCGACTGAGGAATATTCGGGAAAATTTCCAAACTTGAAACCTGAAGTGACACGATGACGTATTAGTCATGTTTTCAGACTCCTGATGGTGTTACTTAAAATAATTGATGTATTATTTTGTACTGTATTTTCTCCTGTTTGACTGCTATGAAATAGTTTTCACTTTTATAAAGGGACAATAGCAGCAGAGGCTTTTATTTAAGACAAACGTCTTGAGAATGATCGGAGCACTTGGATTCAAAACTTTTAGGACTGTATTGAGGGCCAGTATGAGAGGGTTCATTGTCTCTAAAAAGCTCTGCAGTTGTTGTTCTCCATGTAGATTATGATAGATCATTACTTGGAAGAAATCGTGCTGGATTCATTACCAGCCTGACTGGTTAAAACATTGACATATTCAGTTCTGTGAAATGGGAGATAAAGCTTCAAATAGATAATCTTAAGATTTCCAGTGATCTTGCTCCAGCATAAGCGACCGTGTCTGTTACAGTAATTTGACTTTTTAAAACTGTGTTTGAGATTTTTCTGCATTTCTAGCTGGACTGTGCCATTAATATGCTTTGAATAATCATTTTAAGTTCCTTGAGTCAAAGCAGTCCTCTGTTCAGGTGTGAGATACTCGGGGAATCGCACTCAAAGTGCCAGATACGGTTCAACAGCCTGCTGAATGCGAGGCGCTTTATTTACTTCAATATCAGAACTGAGAAAAGTGTCACAACTCTGCATGAGGGTCGGGCAGTGATCAGAGCAATATGATGCACTCCTTAGTTGTATTCCAGTTTTACTGGATTGAGCAGAACAATCTAGAATTATTTTTTTGACGATAGCTGGACTGTCAGAAATCATAATTGCTTTGCTTTCAGATGTTTTTAAGATTCAGCCGAGGTTTGTTTCTGCAGATAGTCCCATGATATTTCAGTGTATGGACATTTTTGTATTGTCATATTGGTGTATCTTTGATATGATCCTTTACTATATTATATAATCCATTGCTGTGCACTATTTTCTTAGAATAGAAGTGATGTCTGAATATATTTTTGTCTGAAAGGTAAAATTTCATGTTATATGTTTGAGGATGTTTATTTAAATGACTATCTCTGCCATATTGATGAATAAATCATTTGTAATCTCTGGCAATTTAGTTTTGAGAACAGGCACACAGATAACTTTTAAACAAATTATATTTACAGTTTGTATAAGAAGAATTACATATTATGACACAATTTGTTGGCCACTGGTGTGAATACTATTATTTTTACACCTAACATGAAGCCAACTTTGTCTTTTATAAACTTAAATATGTAAACTTTGTGTTGTATCTTCTCCTTTTGACTGCTTCCATCTTGTGCTACATTTACATGGTCTTGGTATAAATTGGTACAATAAAGTTATGTGTAAAGTTCACTGATGGGATTCCTCCGATGTTTTTCTGAACCAGCTTGCCTTCCGACCTGAACTAACATAAAAACCTCGGGCAGTTAGAGATAGGGAATTTTTTTCTACATAAGGTTTTTTTTTTAAATGTCCCTTTTTATAAAAGCTCATTTCCTTGTGCACAGCACTCTTTAGATGTGCATGTTTTTTTCATTTGACAGTTCATGATGATAATTTGGACTGATGAGATAATTTTCTTCTTGTATGTCGGCTGAGCCGTATTATATGAAAGATGTATTTTAGATTTGCACTGTTTGCTAACATCCTATTAAACCATGTTAAAAAGTAACAGCTGGAGGCAGAGGGTGGCCAGTATAAGTTTATTGACAGTAAAAATGTGGTTGTTATAAACAGTGTTTTCTGGACTGTGTGGTTTCAGTGTCCGATATGATGTTCACACTCTCATAAAGTGTAATCAAAATTTGCTTGCATATGTTGGAAGATTTTGATGTTAAAGAAACAATTTGTATAAAACCGCTTCAATGTTTAATGTATTATTATCTGGTATGAGTTTTTTGGGTATTTTCTTTCACTTTTTTACAAAATGACAATCACTAAAACGATTATATGAAGCACTGCAGCTTAAATGTGTGTTTCCATTTAATGCTTTGATCATGTAAGTTTTTATTCATCTAAATTTAGTCATAAAGAGCATGTATTTAGAAAAGACTTAAATAGTACATTTAACCACAGTTAAACAAGTTTGATGCAATGTTTTAATTTCCGAAAATGTAAGGATTTAACTTGGTGTTTATGTTTGGTTATCTACTGGATTCACTTTTAATGAAATAATATGCTGGAGTCCAAAATTTATTTTTTATTAAAAATGTATTAATAAATGTTGTTGCAATCCTTTATTGGTTTTAATGCCAAAAATGCATCAAAGAGGTCAAATGTTTGTCATCTGTGTTTTATTGCTTTCAGTCTTTGGACTCTGGCTAAACGTTGAAAAGAGGTGAACCAAAGAGAAGATGCTCAGAGGTGTGCACACTTGGACATCCCACACATTCCATACAAACATACATATACACACTGCCAGGCTCAGGAGAAGTCAGAGGGAAAATTGCTGTTTACTAGGATGTGCAGAAAAACGGCTTGAAAGGTGAAAACAGAAAAGTTAAAAATGCACATAAGAGTTCTTCTGGGGCTGCTTGCCCTTGCTGCTCTTCTTGCCTGCGGTAAGTGTGTCTCTCATTACTTCTTTAGTTTTGTTTGCAACAATATTTTCATTCTGGATTTTTTTTTTCTCTTGTGCCATTCGGGGAGTACCAAGCCCAATTTGAATTAATCAAAAGGCACAAATTAGACAAATCAACATAATGACCTATTTTACCTGACAATGAGGAAGGATAGATAGATAGATAGATAGATAGATAGATAGATAGATAGATAGATACTTTTATTGATCCCAAGGGAAATTGTAAG
>JAOXYM010000020.1:8900437-8919219 GCA_028567055.1 Leptatherina wallacei | reverse complement strand
GATAGATAGATAGATAGATAGATAGATAGATAGATAGATAGATAGATACTTTTATTGATCCCAAGGGAAATTGTAAGTTGATGGAGGACAATGATAATTAAATGGCAAAAGATTTGGTAAAGTATTAAAAGTGTATCCTGACTTGGGATGGAGATTTCTCATTTTAATGCTTCTGTAACATAAATATAACACAAGAGGCTTAATTTCCTTATTTTTATTCTTTAATAAGCAGTGTATCTGAACAAAAAGCATTGCTAAAGCTACTTTTTCCAGCTAAAGAACTGTGGCTCGAACAGAATCACGTCTGCTAACGATAGTTTACTGCCAGTTTTTGCTGATTTTACCAACTGACTTAAGAAGGAAAATCGGAACATTTTTCATGGTAAATCCTTCATATCAGTAGACTTCTAGAGTGAGAATTTTAGATGCAGATATCAGAACTTTACATTACATGGCAGCACATCGCGTCAGACAGGCAATCAACGCATGAGTTCAACTCTTAATTCTGCATTAATCCCGGTCGCCCAGCCAATTAAAGACATGTGCAAAACATGTGATTCTTTAGTGTCTGTGAAGTTGTTAAAGTCAAACATTCACCCGTAGAATTTTGTGAGATGATCAGAGTTGCCTGACATGGTTAAACTGTGAAGCTGTCATGAGACTTTTACGATTGAATTGTTCAAATGACTTACTCCTCAAATTCCACATCAACTTAGCAACGTTTGCACTTATAAAACATGCAGAGTAATCAGAGTACTTCATTTTAATTGTCTTAGTCTTCTTGGTTGAAAAATTATAAGGCTTAATGTTAGGTGACATGGATTATAAGACCTATTTCACACAAGTCCGTTTTATATTGGCAGAAATGTATAAAAGTTGGGAGTTGGCAGGATGCACTACAACCACAAATTTAAGGATTAAGACATTGTGATATCCACAAAAGATTAAGAAAAGATCATTTCCATTGTTTTTATCACCATATATTCAAATTTCCTTCCATAAAATGCTTTTTAGGAATTAAATATCACCAAAGCAGAGAGGTAGGTTTTTTGACATACAGTATCTCTAATCAATTTCACATATTTATTTGTTCTTCCTTGTTTTATTTTTTTATTTTTCAGGTCATTGTCAGTGTCAGCCAGGCTGGAGGGAGTACGAGAACAAATGTTACTTCTTTTCAAGCGATACAAAGTCATGGATGGAGGCGAATGCATATTGTTTGGAGCAGAACAGCCACCTGATGAGCATCCAGGACATTCATGAGAGGGTGAGGCACATAAACACAAACTAAATGTCACTAATGAAACATATGTTGATGCACGCTTTGTTAATATTCCTCTATTTTTGTCTTATTTTTAAGTTATGGGTGAGGACACAAATCAGCTCGGACATCTTCTGGATCGGCTTGAATGACCGAGTAGTAGAAGGAGTCTGGGAGTGGACTGATGGAAGTCCTTTTATAGAATACTTATCGTATGTAATGCAGATATTACCCCAGTTTATTAAGTCTTATTAATGTTTTATTTTTCTTATATTTTTCTTATATTTACATTTTTTTGTTGTTGTTGTTAACAGGAGTTTTTGATCTCCTGGTCTTGATTGTATGATATTTAAGAATCATGACATTCATTAACTTGGCAAATTGATTAAAAATGTTGACTTTTGGAAGTGTGAAGAGTTTATTTGATGCTCCCCCCCCCAAAAAAAAAATTGTCTCCTGCTTCAGATATTGGAGACCAGGCCAGCCTGATGACTGGAATGATGAGGACTGTGGTCAGGTGGTTGGAAATGACTTGGGTCACTGGAATGATGAAAGCTGTGAAGTCAAAAGGAAATATATCTGCAAGCACATTAACCGTAAGGAAACTAGAGTGCATAAAGTCTCATTTGTCTTTAGATCTTTCCAACTGCAACACTTATAGGCCTTAAAGTCAATACTGGACTTTCTTTCCTGCTTTAATCATTTCTTTAATTTTCAATTCAAGCAAACCTACAATATGTTTCCATCAACTACATGTCTTGAAATATTGATCTAAGTTTTGACTAATTGTTTTATTAAATCATTTCTCGCTTGACAGACTTTCAGCATGTTTTCCTTCTCTGGCCAACAGAAAATCCTGCTCCTCAGTGCGACTTGGCCAAAGGGTGGAGGCTGTTTGGCTCCAACTGCTACAAGCTGAAGTCGGAGACGAGGAAGAACTGGATAGCAGCCAGACATGACTGTGTGAAGGAGGGAGGAGACCTGGTGTCTATAGGATCAGTAGAGGAGAACACCTATGTGACAGGAACCATGGAAGAATCCCATCTGGACCTCTGGATTGGGCTCTCCACTCTGGTGAGAAACTGTTGTGGCACTGGGAAGCTCCCTGGCTTCTTCATAATTTAATACTAATTAAGTACATGAATGTGAAGATGAACTTTGTTTCTCCAGAAATGCAACAAGATTTCATGTCAAGTTGAAGTTGGGAACAGCAATCTGGCCTGGTCGGATTCTCTCCAGTTATCGTATACAAACTGGGGCGAAGGGCAACCTTCAATGTGAGACATTATAGCTAAAAACAAGGAAATTATACTCTGATGCTAATTTGATAAACAACAGTTAAAACTTGTGCTCTCTGACAGTGACCCGCAGGCTGGCTCATGTGCTGCGATAATCAAAGATACATCTGATGAGTTTGGAGACTGGAGGTCCCATGAGTGCCGATACGAGCGTCCTTACATGTGCAAACGTCCACTCAACAGTAAGCTGACCATTACTGGTCCCACTCCTGATAACACTCTCAAATGTACTCTGACTTTGTTTTGATTTGGACTTTTTCCTGCTCCTCTCTTTTCCCCACCTCCAGCCATCTGCCCTCCTGGCTGGCTGAGTTTTTCTGGCAGTTGTTACTGGATGGTCAGTAATGTCAATCTTTTGACCACCTGGCACGATGCTTTTACCAAGTGCTCTGATGTGGGGGCTCACTTGTTGATTCTGAACAGGTAGGAAAGAGCAGAATTTCTTGCATTAAAGACAGATTTATTTTCAACGTTTTTGCCATGGTACCGCAAAATTAAACAAATCATTGTTTGTAGGAGGTTCTGTGTAGATTTTGTTTTCACTTTTCTAAGAGATAAAATAATTTGACATGGTAGGGATGGGGACAGTTTTTATATAGCAAGTGACAGTAAATGATCCAAACAAACAGGAGGATAAAGTAGCTGCTGGACTACCCTGCCCTGTTTCTAACAGAACAGCAAAATAAACTTCACTGTTGGACTGAATTAGCTTCCCTCTCCAGCAGAAAGCTGAAACCTCCGCGTCAGTTTTCATGTCCCTCTCCCTCATGAATGATCTCCATCTGGTAAACTCTACGCTGATGTAAACTCTCGTTTTCTCCCGATTATTAATCCTTTTTCTTTTCTTGGTTATTTTTCCTCCCTCTCACGGGGATGGATGGTCCTCCATTTCAATGGAAACCGGCAAGTTGAATGAACCGCAGTCAGCTGCTTGTTGCTCCTCCTCCTCCCCCGACAACACACGGGATTCACAGCTAAAACGCGTAGGGCTAACAAGTTTGTCCCGTTTCGGCTACTGAATTCAAAGATGGCGATGCAACATGGCAGCCATCAGTTGTGTACGCCGCAACTTATGTATTTATAAATAACTCATTCTAAGCTACAAAAACACTTTCATTTGGATACGACTGTGATTAGACTAAGATAAAATACGTATTTCTGAAAGTGATACTCGATTTTTGCATATATAGCCAAATTAAAAGCCAAATTAGTTACACACTGTCCCTTTAAAGAAAACACTGCAATTCATGTAGCATATTTTTATATAGTGTACCATCTCCTGTGTAGTCTGATTAAATGGCACTTCATGAAGGATTTCTACTTGTGACAACACATCCCAGATGGAGACTTTCTCTAAAATAAGCCGCTAGGAGCAGTGAATTTGTCACATGTTCTCTCGTGAAAAACTTAAAAAGCCTATATCATGTCAATACACAGGCATACATCCTATAGAATTCTGAAAAGTCACTGAAAGTGAACATTGCTCTAGCATCTCTTGTCATCTCCTCTCTGAAATCCTCCATGTTCACTTCTGTCAGTTAAAAGCTCCCCTCCTGAAATACTGAATCTGCCTGGGTTTGGAAAAACTAAACTAGTTATAGACAGACAGACAGACAGACAGACTTTATTGATCTCATGTTGGAGAAATTCATTTCATATGATACAAATGTACGGCATGGTGATTAAGATAAACAAAATCAGTCTTGGGACTTTGAGTAAAGTATTTAAAGTGGTTCAGGAGCTTCTGTGGGACAGAATAATTGTCTTTAGTGTGAAATTTTGCAGATGATCTTTGATGGTGAAAAACCCAAAAGCCTCTTGGAAAAGCTCAGATGTGATGAATACAACCAAAACTAAACCATAATAACATAGAAGAGAATCTTGTGTTTGTCCTGGTCTTCATTCACAGTGAAGATGAGCAGTTTTTCATAAATGGGAAGCTTCCAGACTTTCACCAAGTGGACATTCCTGACATTTGGATTGGCTTGTCAGGTATTACACTGATTTTTAAAAAATACTCCTTCTGAAACTACATAAAAAAACTTTTCTTTTGGTAATCAGAAATATGACCATGACTCTTTTTTTCCCCCCAATTTTCCTGTTTTATTTCTCACCAGATAAGGACCAGGATGGGGTTTTCAAATGGGTGGATAAAACTGACATTCAGTTTTCCAACTATGGTGATGGTTGGCCCAGGAACACTGCAGACGTATGGGACTGTGGACAGATCTTCACAGGTAGGACGAATGAACGGATCTCCTCCTGTTTTCAGACTGAAGCTGGCATGCAAAGCCAACATCAGCTGAGTTTCTGTTATTTTTCAGGGAATTACGCCGGTAAATGGGAAACAACCAACTGCTTCAAGAGCCTGGGTTACATTTGTGAGATGACAGGTGGACAGAACCCGAAACCAACTGCAGCCCCTGGTCAGATGAACTTTATGCTCTCTCCTTGCACACTGTATCACAGCTTTGTTAGTAAATGTTTGATTCCTTCAGCATTTAGGACAGGAGGGGAAAAATTTTTAAGAACATCGAAAAAAGAAGTTCAGTTGCCTCAATTCAAGCTATTAAGAGTATCATAACTGTTGTATTGTTTGCTGCAGACTTCCACTGTGACCAAGGGTATTTGCTTTACGGGAACTTCTGCTATCATTTTGAGACTGAGAAATCTAAAAACTGGCATGATGCTGAGGCCCACTGCACCAGCGAGCAGGGTCACCTGGTCAGCTTCCACTCACCGGAGGAGCTCAGTTTCCTGACTGGTGAGCAGCTAAGAAAGCAAAAGATTATAAAATGAGTCATGGAGTTCTGAAGGGACTGTAAATACGTACCAGTCTGTCGTAGTGTTCTGATGTGTTGTTCTTTTTCTGCAGCTCACATGCCAGGGGAAGCCTGGGTGGGTCTGAATGACATCAATACTGAAAACACCTTTGTGTACACTGATGGATCATCTACAGTAAGTGACAAAGCTACAAGCAGAATCAACCATCAAGGTCAAAAAGGCTGCTGTTTGACCGAGCAGATCCTCGTACTTATGCAAAAACAGCATCTCAGTCTGTGCTGCTGTTTTCTGTGGCTCTAAGGACTTCATCCCCTGGGCTCCGAACCAGCCGGACAACTGGCAGAATAATGAAGACTGCGTGCAGCTCAGAGGGATGAATCACCATGAAGCTGGGATGCTCAATGATGATTTCTGCACTTCCACGAAGGAATATGTCTGCAAAAAAGGTGCGATGCTCTTCCACGGCTGTGCCTCTTTTTGCTTTCACGTTATATTTCTGGTTCTTATTTGTCTTGTCTCTCCACAGCTAAAGGACAAGGACCTCCTCCCCAGCCTCCAACATCTGGACCAGGTCAACATCATGCTACACACTTTTCTTAGACCTGAAACTGATGTTGCTTTTGTTTTTTATCTGAATGTGAACATGTATGCACTGATGTGTCTGTTACAGGATGGAATGACAAATGCGGTTCATGGATGTTTGACCCGTTTAATGACTTCTGCTACCTGTTTAACTACCTGTCCATGAGGACTTGGGCAGAGGCTCGAGCCGATTGTGTCAACCAAGGAGGGGACCTCATCAGTATCACAGACCCCTTTGAGCAGGCCTTCATACAGGGTATCAACCTTTAATATTTGACTTTGTTACCATTAAATTCTGCTCATTAGAATATTAAAGATGCCTTTGACTGTTTCTTTTCAGGTGTGATCCAGCAGACTCCCACTGGGATCTCCCTGTGGATGGGTGGACATGATTCCATCACTGAGGGCGGCTGGGAGTGGGCAGACGGCTCTCCATTTAGATACATCCGCTGGAATGCAGGTCAATTTGAAGCCAGTCGGGCTGAGCGAGTTCTGACCGAGATTATTGGTCCAAAATAGGCAGCTGGATTTACACTTGTGTCGTTTTTATTTCCCTCACAGGAAACCCGGATGACTATTACGGTGAAGACTGTTTGTCTATACTAATTAATGATGGCTACTGGAATGACGATAACTGTGAGCACAAACGAGGATACATCTGCAAGCGGAGAGGTGGGATGTGACTTCAGTTATTGTTGACACTTGCTAAATGAAAAACTAGACATTATAGAGGGTCTTAATTGTGGTACCTCTTTCAGGAAACACACCTGAACCTCCTCCACCTCATGATGGTAATGAAGACACACGCATGCTTTCTGCAATCATGTTATTAATCAAGAAATGAATTGAATCTGAGTGTAAATTCTTTTCATTGCAGGTTTTGTAACGGCGCTGGTGTGCCAGGACTCCAGCGCTGTCCTTCATTGTCCACATGAGAGTGTAATTAACATCCAGTCTGCTTTCTATGGAAGAAAGAGCGAAGAAATCTGTCCGCACTTTGATGGATCAGAAGGTGCTGCTGCACATTAGTAACCACGACTACAGAAGCAGAGTTATAAAATGGATCAAATGCTACATCACAGCATCATACTCATCAGATTAACAAGGAAATATCCATCTTTGTTTTTACTTTTGTTTAGGCAGCTGCACAGTTGAAGGCATCCTCCCTGGATACAGAAAGGCCTGTGACAACCGTCCTTTCTGTTTCGCATACGCCCATGTGGACGAGGACCCCTGCCCCACTGTCTCTAAATATCTGGAGATTGTCTACAGCTGTGAGCAAAAAGGTAACTGCTTATTCCTCATTTTTTTATTCATTTATATGTCTATCCTGGATATCTTCAGGCAGATACTTAATGTGTTTTGCTCACAGTGTGTCTACACGGCCTGGGTGTCGAGGACGGAAACATCACTGACTTCCAGCTCTCTGCTTCCTCCTCTATCGGTCTCTTTACTCCCAACAAGGCACGTTTGAATGGAGATTCCTGCTGGATGCCTTCAGGAAGCGGTATGTTCGAACCCAGCAGCCACACATATGAAATAACACTCTAATGGTTAAACATAAAGACAATCATTATCAGCTTTATTTGATATGCAAGTTAATAAAATGCCATGATGAATTTGCACCCTGCTATTCTACAATGTCTCATATCTCCTCTTCCAGCTACCTCAAGCTGGATTCAGGTAAACCTGGGTGAGACCAGAAAGATAACAGGGATTGTTATCCAGGGTTGTCCTCAGAATGATTACTGGGTCACCAAATTTAAGATCCACCACAGTATGGATGGAACAACCTGGACTGACTACACATCTGATGGGGAGGTGAGTGAGGAAACACCAAAAAACTGAAGAACATCATGGATCAAAAACACAATCTGCAAGATCTGGAGGAGGTAATTCTACTTGAATATGTATAATAATCTTTCTGTATTTCCTTTATTCCTAGTTTTTCCTAGGTTCAACAGACAGAAACACAGCTGATACTCAGCTGCTGGGCACACCTGTGTCGGCCAACTACATCCGCATCCTTCCGCTGGAGTTCAACGCCCAAGCAGGCCTTCGATTTGAAGTCTTAGGATGTACACCTGACTGTAAGGAAGCCATTTCACTTTTCTGTACCAAAATCTGGTGTAAATGCTGCTGTGTCATGTAAAATAGTGCTGGATAATAAAAACATTTGTGGTTCAACAGATGCCATTACATGTGCCAACAAGCCCAACTTCAACTTTGCCAATGATCGAATGACGTGAGTAAAACCAGAAACATTTCTTTTATGCATGTTCTGATGTGCAGTTTTCTCCGAGGTTACGTACATTTTCAGTTGCATCTTTAAACAAACTTTTGCTATGATTCTGCTGTTTGTTAGGGTCCATTGTCCTGCAGGCTGTGTCCATTCTAATTACATAGTGTACGGCACATCAGTATATCGTGGGGTATGTAAATATATTGTTCAGTCTGTATTGCTTTAAGATTTTTATCGCATGTGTTGGCATTCAGTCATTTCTCTCCGTCTTGTTTTAACAGGACTCAAACATCTGTGCGGCAGCCATCCATGCTGGAGTGATACTGAATGAGATGGGAGGCGACTGTACTTTGTTGAAAGCTCCGGGACAGGACTTCTACACCGGATCCACTAGAAATGGCATCACCTCAAGACAGTGTGTACACAAGTTTCACATCTTAAACTGTTTTTTGTCATGCAGCACAACAGTCTTAAGTAGTTAATAATTCATGCAATTTCCACAGATTTGATGGAGACTATTCTGTGTCTTACACTTTTGCAGATGGAGGTGAGTCGAGATACGGATATATCTTGTTGAATATTTCTGTTTTTCTATTTCTGTTGCTTCTCTGTTCTGTTTTATAACTTATCAATTCTGCATCGTCTTCTCCCACAGAGCTCAGATGTTCAGGGCTCGACTGGTATGAGTTTGGAGAGTTCTGCTACAGACCTTTTGGAGACAAGAAAACGTGGCACGATGCTCGACATGCATGCAGAAATCTGGGTGCTGATTTGGTGTCTATCCGGTCGATGACGGAGCAGAGCTGGCTGGAAAGCTACTTGTACATGGGTACGGATTTAGAGAAGTAGGACAGGAAAGATGGCTTACAGATAAAGAAGATTTTTCAAAAATTGGCACAAGTAAAGATTTAGAATGTTTGGGGTTTTTTTTTTTTTTTTTTTAAATGGAGGCTGTCAGTTCAGACCTAGTAACTATATTAGTTAAGTATTTAAACTCACAACTTCCCACAGTAAACATGCCTTAATTTTAATCAAATTTTTCCCCTCACAGCCACCAGTGATGTGTGGACTGGTCTGAACGATCTGTTTATTCCTGGTATGTTCTCGTGGTCTGATGAACACATAGTAACATTCACCTACTGGGCTCCAGGGGAACCCAACAATCATGATGGGTTCAGTGAGGACTGTGTTGAGATGTTACACCAGGTGATGAACACAGAAAAAATCTCAGACTTCCTGACTGGGAGATATTCTTTTGCTTTGCAGCTAATTGTAGTAATTTTGTTACAGACCGGCCGGTGGAACGACGTGTCCTGCTCAGAACTCAATACTTATATATGCAAAATGCCCAAAGGACATTACCCATTGCCCTCTGTCAAACCTACTGTGTACGGATGTGCTCAGGTAGGACAAACCACAAAGTTTATTTCCTTGTCTTATTAAACTGGACACACAAGTTCTAATACTTGCAAAAAAAAAGAAAGCTACAGTGCCTTAAAATATTTTTTTGCTATGTTTCAGGGTTGGGATGCTTATGGTTACTCCTGCTACTGGATGGAAGAGACGCCCAGGAGCTGGTCTGATGCTAAAGCTTTCTGTGATGAGCTGGATGGGTTCTTGTTGCACATTGGAGACATGTGAGTTTATGAAAGTTACTCTTACTTTTTTGGACTTTTTTTTCCTCTGTGTTTTTATATAATTTTTTTCAGAGAATACTTCAGAGTTTTTCACACAGATTTCAACTGTTCATGATTTAGATTTGTTTTCAAATTGGGTCTGTTGCATCGCGGGCTAATACAGTCTTGGTTAACATCCTATTTACCAGTCATATAAAACGTGGGCTAAATTTTATTCCGCTATGTAATGTTTCTTGGACTCACATCGGTAAAACAAAACAACTAAATTCTATATAATGTGTCATATTGTCTGGTGTATACAGTGCATACGCAAACCAGTATGCCATACAGCATGGCTTTTCACAAGCTCCGTTTTATTTAGCAGACTTGCACAGAACTGAATGACCAGGAATCAGTCATTGCAATACGTCACATTGCGTGGTGCATGCTAAACCATGTAGCCATAGTAACCAATCAGATTATAGCATACAATATAATGAGGAGTAAGTTACAACATAATCTTTCAGAATATTACATAATGTTGCAATATTTAGCTTCTTTTGGGCTCAGCGAGTATAACAGTCTGACAGTAAACTCTCCTGCTTATGCAGCTACGAGCAATCACATTTTACAGTGCAACTGACTGGGAAGACTGGTTTGTGGTGGATTGGCCTGCGTGCTCAGGGTGGGGCCGGTGGAGGGGTTGACTACAAGTGGGACAATGACTTACCGCTCACCTTCACTCATTGGGACAAAGACCAGCCAGGTACAAACACCGACACAATCCTGATCATCTGAACATGAAATGTTTCCCACACGAGAAACCACCACTTTCCCTCTTGTCTCTAGATAATGGTGATGGTACCTGCGTGGCTATGACAACAGGTCAGATTGGCGGTTTCTGGGATGACAAGGGCTGCTTGGAAAAACACGCCTTCATCTGTGAAAAACCCAGACCTGATATCAGCCCACCTACCAAGCCCCCAACTCCTCCTCCTGCGCAGGGCTGTGCTGACGGCTGGACGGCCCAGCCCCACTTCAGGAACTGCTACAAGGTAAGAACAGAAAATAAAACATCTGGAACCGTGATTCTGAGCTGGGATCATCCTGTCACTGGTTGATGTCTTTGTGCCGATTCCCTGCAGCTCTTCCACAATGTGGACTGGTCCCTGAAAAAGAGCTGGGGAGCAGCACATGAGGACTGTGTCTCCAGAGGAGCTAATCTGGTCAGCATCCACAATCAGGAAGAGGAAGCGTTTCTGTCTCTGTACAGTAAAGGGAGCAGTAAGTGGATTGGCCTGAAACATAACCCTACAGAAGGAGGTAAGTTTTATACAACTTCTGGATGAAGCTTAGATAAGGAGCACAAACAAAAAGTTTAACAACCTTTTCATATCTAAGGTTATTCCTGGAGTGATGGCATACCTTTGTCACACACCAACTGGGGTCACGGGGAGCCAAATGACCACGAAGGCCGTGAGGAATGTGTTGAGATGGTGAGCAGCACCAACGGGTCCTTCTCCTGGTGGAATGACCTTAACTGTGACGCTCATCAGGACTGGATATGCATGATCACTAAAGGGAAGAACCCCATCCTTCCCCCAGTGCCCCCACCTCCTGTCCCTGGTAAATTGATCCCACAGTGCCCCTGTCCTACTTGCACAGAGGAGACTAATATCCGTTTGAGAGATGACTTCTGAATAGGATAACATGATTATTTCCTCTCACACCTCAACCTACAGCTCCTGACTGTGGCTCCAATCCAGGCTGGAGGAAAAACAACAATATATGCTACTACTACAACGACACAGACATAGTTGACTTCCACACGGCTATGATACGCTGCTATGAAGAAAAGGCGAGACTCGTGTCCATCCTAAACAAAGACGAACAAGCATATGTTAACAGCATGGTATGTCTGGTTTTACATCTTTTTGAGATGATTTACTGTAAAAAAAATAAAATAAAAATGTTCCAACAAAACACCTTTTGTTTTTTTGCTCTTCCAGGTTGGGACAGGAAAGGTGTCTTCAGCCTGGATAGGAATGATGATGTTTGGTGTTGCAAATGGACAATACATGTATGTGGATTGCTATGTTTTTCTGAGAAGCTAAGAAAACTAGTAAAAATGCAATAGCAACCAAAATGTACATAATGTAAAAACAGCTTTCATTCCTTTAACAGTTTATTAAAAATGAACAAAAATCAGAGTGAGAAGAATTCTGTTTTTTCCTGCTCAGGTGGGTTGACTTCTCACCTTTGACATACACTCACTGGGCTGCAGGTGAGCCCAACAACGCCAACGGGGAGGAACAGTGTGTCCAGATGAACAGACATCAAGGTACGACTCCTCCACTGTTTACATTAAACTAAATTCCCTAAGCTCTCTCTGCTGATGTGCACCTTAAACTCTGGGCTTGTATAGGCGGATGGAATGATGCCAACTGTGGGCGGGCAGGAGCAGGTTATGTGTGTAAGAAGTTCCCCGGAGACGTCCACACCCCTCCTCCACCCACCCAGCCATGGGAGGGCAACTGTCCTGAAGGTAGCATGTTTTATATCAATATAAAGAGTATTTGCACAAGTAAATGTACTTTTTGCATTTCTTGGCAATTAAGATTTTATCAGGTAAAGTTAATATAACATTTGTCTCAATCTTTATTTCAGATGATGAAGGTCAATGTCATCATTAGTAAAAAAAAACCCACTTGTTTCCTCTTTTACCACTTCCTGCAGGTTGGATGCAGTTCAGGAACAAGTGCTTCATGTTCAAGGGAAAGAAACACGATATTCAAGCAAACTGGTCTTCTGCTCGGAGCTGGTGCAAAGACCAAGGAGGAGAGCTGGCCATTATAGATGACCAGTATGAGAATGGTGAGCTCATCAGATAACCATCAACAGAAATTCTGCAATATTTTTTCAATCTGGTGGCTGATCCTCTGCCTCCCCAGACTTTGTTGCTAGTTACCTGAGAGACCTGCATCATCCCACCTGGATCGGTCTGTCGGATCTCTTGGCGGAGAATCAATATGCCTGGAGTGATGGGGTCAGCCCCGTGCTGTACACAAATTGGAATGAAAAGGAGCCCAACAATGTAGGAGGAACGGTAAGGAGGATGTTACACACCTGAGGTTTTTATGAGTGGAACAAAACTGTGTACTTCACAGCAGGTTGACCTGAAAGGGACACATGTAGAGTTAGCTTTGATCCGTACTGTACTCTACAGGAACACTGTGTGGCAATGACTCACAGCCACTTGGTGACAGGGAAGTGGAACGATGACGGCTGTCATAAGAATCATAGCTTCGTGTGCTATAGGAAGAAATGTCAGTAAACACTCCGGACTCATCCTTTAATTTCAGAAAACATTTCAAACATATAGCATATTCAGCCACTCAATTTGTCTCTCTGCTCCCCCATCAGCGAGCAGCATCCAGCCTCCTCCCCCAACCAAGAGCCCCTGCCCAGACGGCTACATCTCCTGGTACCAGAACTGCTACAAGCTGGTGGAGGAGCCTGCAACCTGGGACGCAGCTCAGGCAGCCTGCCAGGCTCAGGGAGGAGACCTGGCCAGCATTGACATGAGCTACGACCAGGCCTTCGTTGCTGGGGTGGTCCTGCAAGGCAAGGCTGACACCTGGATCGGACTCAGGCGCCAGGTATCAGATAACTTTAAATAACGCAAGAGTGGAAAGGATAGCAAAGTTCTTACAAGTTTTAGAAAAGTCTAGATTAGATTTAGTTCTTTGTTGCCAACTCAGTCATGTTGTGATGCAGGAAGATGGATCGTACATGTGGACAGATGGTTGGCCAGTATTTTTCACTCAGTGGGGACCAGGAGAGCCCAGTAACATCAAGGATGAGGGCTGTGTGAGCATGCATGCTTCAATTTGGTTCCATGGAACCTGGAATGACACTAGATGTGACCAAGCTAAACCATACATCTGCAAGATCTCCTCAGGTATGACCTTCTGGGACTGAGCTGATCATTGTTCTTCCTCCGTTTTCAGACACATTCTCAGTGCAATCCTCCAAGAATAGCTGCTAATACAACTTACATCCTCTTCCAGAGAAACCACCACCGACTCCCAGCCCTGGTGATGGGAAGTGTCTGCCATTCTGGGTGCCCTACGGCCGCCACTGCTACTACGTGTACAACGAAAAAGAGGGCTTCTCGTGGCCAGATGCCCGACACTACTGCCAGTCGGTCAGGACTGAGCTGGTCTCCATCCACAGCAGAGCAGAGCAGGAGTTCCTCAGAAACTTAAACTACACCAAAAATCACCACATCTGGATCGGCCTCACCAGGGACGTAAACTGTAAGTTTTGAAATGGGCAGAATGACGACAAACCGCTCGGAGATCAACGAAGAACACACCAACCTGACAGAGACTCGTATGTTTGGCTTTTCAGTTGGTTGGGGTTGGACAGATAAGACATCACTGGGATTCCTGAACTGGGCTCCTGGTGAGCCCAATACAGCCTTTCATCCCGGGGAGGTGGCCGAGGAGAACTGTGTGGAAATGTACCACGATGGACGCTGGAATGACAACAACTGTCTCCAGAAGAGAGGCTTTGCTTGCCGACACCGCCAATGTAACAATTTCTCGATGTCATTTTTTCAGCATGTACTCATTAATGTTTAAGATATTTCACGTCTTTCCTTAACTGGGACATGATGGACAGCAGATGAACAGTTTGTCTCTTTATCTTTCAGACTATGTAACAGATGATAACAAAAATCCTGTTTTCCCCACTGATGGTCCAGGTAGTTCCAGTAAGTGATCAAATTCACAAATTCCTTAATATTTAATACGTTTCATAAGACTGAAATGTGTCATGTTAATTTCTTTGGCGTTTTAGAATTTTTTTCATATCCAGATGATAAAATGACTTTTTGTCTGTGGCTGCCGTGAATGTGGATTTACCATAAAATTTTGCACACACACACAGATGGAGGGGTGATCGCTGGTGGCATCATCGGAGCCATCATCTTCTCCTGCTTGATAGTTGGACTGCTGTACTTCGTCTTCAGGGTGCGGGGATATAAACTGAGCAGCATGAGCTTACCGACTAGAACAACCAGTAACATTGATGTGGTAAGTTATTGATCAGCCTGATGCAGTTGGATAAAGAGTTTTTATAGATCTAAGTTGTGTAATTTTTCCATTGCAGCCTGCCTTCACCAACCCAAATTTCCCAGGAGAATCAGACACATAAACCATCACGTTTTGTACAGTTCATCAGTGCTGATGCTTTTGTAAACAAATGAAAAAGTCTTTGAAAAGTTGTATCCTTTTCTTTTTTTTTTTTTTAAATACTGTATATACTGTAATGCTATAAATTGAATGTATTAAGATCAAATTTTACTTTCCTTTGTTGCGCTCATCTTTCAAGTGCAGCACATATTTTGTAATGTTTTTCCAGAATCATTCTAAAAAACACAAAATACACATACATAACCATAATTCCCCTTGAGAATTTTGTTTTACGATAAAAACAGTACAGAGATTAAAATTTGTTTCCAGTGTTTATTCACGTTTGCACACTGCAACATGTTTTTACATATTTCACAAAATGGAAAAAAAAGCATCTTTTGAAAAAAAAAAACAACAAAAAAAACATTGTGGACATTTTTCCAGTCTATTTGTTGGACAATTCTTTGCAAAGGAATTCAGAAATGAGGCACCAACAACTGAATGAAATGAAATCAAGCCGGAAATTCAGAAAAAAAAAGAAAAAAAGAGTTGCACCATCTGAATGTTGAATTCTGCATTTTGTAGTTTCACTTCATGTGCAGTTTAGACATCCATGGTGTCAAACTTTAAAGATCATCTTATAGCAAGCTGCTCAAGATCTGTACATAAAAAAATTACCTAACTCCATGACACCAGTGTACAATCTTTACTTGGGGGGGAAGTCACTTGATTATTGGTGTAAGAAAGAAACACTTAATAATCCTTATTCAGCACTTTTATTTATTGTATAATTGCACAACAACTGAAATAACAAAAGGTCAGTGGCATTCATGATGCAATTCTTGAGCTAATCCAAACCTTCTGTACAGTTTTAGACCAAATATGTTGTACCCTCCCCTCCCCCGTGTATAAACAAGAACTTCTGGTGCCTACGTTAACTCACTTAAATCTCTAAGCCAACAAAATCTTTAATGCTTAAGAGTCTAACTTTGAGTAAAGTAAAGGACTACCACAGTCCAGCCGATCTTATGTGGTCTAAATATAAAATAAAAAAAAGAAATCTTTAGTAAACGTTATTTTGGGAATATATTCCACACTCATAGATTTAGTTTATAGTGTACTGCTTGATAGAAGTGTAGGGGACGTCTATAAGAATCCAGCAAAATCTTAAAAAAAGGGACAGTAATGTAGTTTTACTTCAGTAAAAATGACAGCCACGATCCCACTGAAACTGGCAAACTAACTAATGTCAACCCCTACAGACACAGGAACGTTGCACTTTTTCCTCCTCCTCCTCTCTTTAGCTAGTTACAGGGACACATCTTTGGTGAAAGGAAAGGCTGATTTGAGATTTACTTTAAAAGTTTCTGTAAAGGGAACCTTCAATGAAAGGGTTTGAGGGGAATCCACAGATTTCAATCTTTTAAAGGTTAGTTTCGTTACTAAAAGCCTTCACCTTTATCTCAGGAAGCACACACTGACCCATGCTTGGATGTTAAGGCAAAATGGAAATGCATGCAGACTGCATTAGGGTCAGACCTCAGCCAGATGTAAATACAATCTGTACTTCATGAGATAACTGTCTGTTCCTACTATCTCAATCAAACATGAAAATAATAATTAAAAACCATCTGGTTGGATGGTGCAAATATCAATGTTTGCTCTCAGACAGATAACATTAATACCAAGTGAAGATAGAGGAGGATTTGTAGAAAATTCTGGTATGTTTATGATCATTTTTTTATAAGAATGAACTGGCTAAACTTAAAACAAGCTGAGCTTTGACCAAATGTTGAGTTTCACTGTTGTTCAAAAACCATTCATTACTTCCAGAGAAGCCACTCCAAAAAGGATCTCTTCACAACCAGCGGGGAAAACAGTCAAAGGGATTTCATTGTTTAACAGAGTATAGTTTTCTTTGAAAACAAAACAAAAAAAAAAAACAAGGAGGGAGGGAACAAGTGCAATTTTTCTGCACCAAGATGGCAAGAAAAAAAAAAAGGTTTGCTTTGGTCTGACAAACCAAACATCCAAACACATCCTTAAAGAACACACGCCTGCCAACTCTTGAACATTTTCCACTCATGAGTTACTGCAGAGCAGCAAAATCATGTTAACTACCCTCTTGCAGCAGCTGAAAGGTTAAGACAGAAAAAGTGATAACCTGACATCAATAAAGCTGCAGCTACACATCATAGACATCAGCATGTCAGTCATACAGTGTGTGAATACATCTGCTCTGAATGAATTCAACCTTTCCTCTTTATTTCATGTCTGTTCATATGTAGACTGGGATTCCATTGTGTCTCAATTTACTATGATAAGAACAGTGTGTCACAAAATTATTATTTATCATTTGTCATTATTGCACATGAAAAACTGAAGAAAAAACAGACTAACATCAGATTAGCTAAAATTAATAAATTAAAGGCTGATTTAATATTACTATGTGGCACTTTTGTAACAAACTTATAGTTTTTGTATCAAATTATTTCCTATATTTAAACTACAGTATCAGTAGAAATAAAGAAAGTACAGACACAGAAGTTCATGGCCTAGGTGTTTAAGACTCAAATGGGAAAACTAGCTCTTATGAAGTAAAATCATTAATAAGAAATGCATGATGATGAGTTCAATTATTATTTAAGTGCCATGTTTTCCTGATTACCACTTTATCAAAGGTCATAATACTAACAAAAGTTGAGACGATAATAATAATAAATAAGATCTGTGTCAGGAATTGCACCACAAGCATATGATTAGAAGAACAAAATTACAACCCCACCCGCCAAATGGCACTTTTGGTAATATTTGATGCGTTTCCTTTTGTTTCATCTCAGTTTACTCCTCAAAGCCCTGATTTTAAAAAGTATTTTATGACATCACCTTATAAAGCAACAGGGAGACCGATGAGCTGAGAAACAGTTCGGATCAGGATGATGCTGAAGTGAAGGGAACATGGGGAAAGGTAGTTTGAAGGGTGTCCGGCATCACACCTTTTGGCTGTCCAACCTCAGCCAGTGGACACCTTGTCTTGTATATTGGACCATTGAGCTCATACTGGAAGTCAGGCTGAGTGGGCCCATAACGGTGTCCAGCTCTGTCAACAAACCTGCACACAGAATTATGAAAAGGCAATTAACATTTTAAATGTAATCTTGCAATTTTTTTTTTACACAATGTTTATGCATCCATCAATTTAACCTGTGGAAAAATGGGTTGCTCCATCAATATTTATTAAAATGCTCACAATTTCAGCTCAGAGGGTTCAACTTCAGGGGTGGTTTTTATAATGCGTAGATTCTTAATGAATAGATTCTTTGTTTTTAAAAGGCAAAGGCAAAAAGGCACTAAAAAGCATTACACCTGGGTGCAAAACTAATTTAAAAATCAAAAAGAGGAGAAAGAAAGGACATCAGCTTAAAAAACAGCATTAAAACATGATCAAATTTTAAAAATTCAAGCTTAAAAGAAACTATGCAGATTTGGACTTTTAAACAAAAACTATGTAAACGCAGCAGAGAGCAGGAGGGTCTTTAACCTGGATTTAAACAAACAGTGTTTCAACTGATCTGAGGCTTTGAGAGTTTTATTTGCAGACATGTGGTGCATTGAAGCTGAATGCAGCTTCTCCATGTCTGGTTCTGACTCTGGGAACTGATAAAAAACTGGATCCAGGCTAAATTGTAATCGCTTAGCGCTTTAAGATGTGTTTAAAGCGAGAGGGTCAGCAAAATCTGAGTATTTCAAATTAAAGTATGGCCCAGATGCTACATACTTGTAAAATTACAAGACCTTAGC
>JAOXYM010000020.1:8885254-8900337 GCA_028567055.1 Leptatherina wallacei | reverse complement strand
GTATTTAACCGATTCTGAACGTAAAAGGAAGAAAGCAGAACAGGACAAAGCTCGATGTAACTCAAGAGTTACCAGAGAAAAATCCGTAAATTAAAATCGAAATAACGCGACGTTGGAAGTAAAGTTTGACTGATGAAAAGGCACATCGATTTCAACTGATGTAATTGATAAGTCCATGTGGAAAAAAAAATAAAGTTACGCGAAGTGAACCCCTCGCTTTAAGTGACATTGGAAAAATATTCTCTGCAAGTTAATGAATGCTGTGGATTAGATTAGATGGGGATAATATCTGCAGTCGGTCTTATCTGACAAAGCTCACACCTCCAACCTAAAGCTGCAACACCAGAGATGAAAGAGATCCCACTCAAAGATATTCAAGTTAAAAAATTCAACCATGCAGCAGTGATTGCTTCCTCTGGTAAAAAAAAAATGTCATGTTGACAGCTAACGCTACGATAAATGTCATGATTCAGTGAAAACAGAATTTTCCAGCAATTCTTACCATTGCCTTGGTGCACCAGCTCCTCTGACTGCTCCCAGATGTCATGAGCGCTTAAGAATAACATAGTAATGTTGACATAGGTGAAGGCCACTTGTTTGATTTCTTTAGGAAATGCCACCGCGGGGCCAACAGAACCCCATCCCAACCCACTGTGGTTTGAGCCAGGACCTGAGCTGGTGGATGTGCTGGCTGGAGACGGCATGCCGGGGGACGGGTTTTCTGCAGTCCTAAAAGAAAAAGATGAGACTTAAGATGAGCTTCATGTGTGACAGCTGGAGTGCAGTCAGCACAAACAGATGTGATTTGGGAAGCAGATGGCTTACTTTGATGAGCTCGGAGGATTATGGGATGCCTGAGCAGAGGTCAGCAGGACAAACTCTGGTTAACATTTTGTTCCAATTGAATTGAATTTTTAAAAAATGTAATAAAACTAGCAGATATGACAGTAAAATCTTAAGTACTTACATTAAAGTGGTCAGTAAGGGTTTTTGAATACTTCAGTGCCGTTTTGTGTTTGTGGCGAAACATGGCCATCTGTAGGAGGGACTGGCACTTCAAGCTAGAAAAACACCCCAAAATCATTCGGCATTCACATCAATTTGTTTCAGTTACAGTCAAAATTAAGAAATTTTAAAATGTCCTTAACAAGCGTGTGTTTTTAGATTCTTGTTTTTGTTTTGAGATAAATAAAAATAAAGCAGGCAGATTGAATAAACCTCAATTTTGTACAGTGACAATCTTACCATAAAGCTAATAAGTCGTTTTCTGAGGGTGGAGCAGTGAAGTCTGTGGGGTTTTTGAGTTTCTGTATGAATCTGTAAGAATGAAAGCCAGAAAAATTAATTTGCATTAAATCAAAAACTGTCAAAATGTTCTTGTTTTGTAGCTTGAACTAGTCAAACATCTCAGTGCTTCTTGAGTTCAAGAGACCTGTAGTCTGTGGCTGTGCAATCTAACTAATTAGTTACCAAAAAAAGGAATTGTAAATACTGGAGGCAGCTTAAAATAAGAGAGGATTCTTACTTGAGAAGTTCCACCGTCTCTGCAAACATCGTGTAGGAAGACGTTGAAATCTGAGGATCTTTTTCCATGGCGATGCCACTCTCAACGAAGAACATGGCCGCATCCAGATAGTTTAAAGCTTTGCTGAGCTTGTCGGACTACAGAAACATAACAGTAACTTTTGCTGTTCGGTGGGACTGCAGATCACTTTATAGAATGACAAATGGCAAAACCTACCTCTGCATCTGCCTTGTGCTTCAGTCTTTTGGCCTCTTTTATGTAATGCTTCACTGAATACGCCCTGTTGGTTAAAGAGGAGATGAAAAAGAGCACCTGTGTAACCGTATCAGTTAAGATGAGGCATCGTTTATCTCCATGAACAAGAGAAATGTTAAAGTCAGACCGTGTCCTATCCTGCAGATAATATCAACACGATCCGGGTCAAACAATATCGGATTATAACATCTACCATGTCATCTTGTCATTTTATTTTTTGCCAATATATCTAGGCATTATCTGTTGAGTTAGAAGCAGTAATGACAAAATGATCCCCATCTCCAATAATAAAGAATCCCTAATAAAATACCTGGATCCAGACGGTGATCCGGATAACAATAATGGTAACTTAACTTTTACTTGTTGCTTTTTATCTTACCTTCTTTAAGTTTTTCCTGTTTTTATTTAATTTATTTTGTCATTTTTAATGCTTCTTCTGCTCACCACTGTAATGCTCCTAATGTTTTATATAGAGCACTTTCAATTGTCTTGTACATGAAATGTGCCATGCAAATTAAAAAAAATAAAAAATAAAATGTCCTCTCTTTTTTTTAACTTGTCTTGTCATACAAATAAACTTGCCTTGCCTGGTGTTAGATTATGTTGAAACCAATCAGGAGAGCTGTGTTAGAAGCTGCAACTATGGAGGGGACATGAGCAGCTACAAACTATATTGTCAAAGGTTCAGAAGTTTTCATACCCCAGAACTAACGCAGCTTTTTCCCCTTTCATAAATCTGTTGGAAGCATTTCATAACTACATCTGCTCTGTGAAAGTCAAAAGGACACAGGCAAAGTATGTATGGAAATGTTGCATTTTAGGAAGTCGTCACTACGAGAAAGGCTTTAACAACTTTAACAAATCTTACCTCTCAGCAAATCTGAGCAAGGGCCTGCTGATCAAAGCTTCTCCAAGGGGCCGTGAAGCCACCATGACAGCGGGGCTGATCTTCGGGGCCTTTTGCTGAGATTGCAGGTTATTTATTCGATTAAAAACTACCAGCAACAATTTATATTTACCAGTTAAATTCTTCTGTGTTAAACAGTTACCTTTCCATGGCGTGGTTGGGGTGTGTGTTTTCCACTGCTCTTCTTGCTTTTACGGGATTCCTTGCTCCTTCCAGCCTCCTTACTTGGCTCTCGCGTCTTCCCTGCATCAGATTTTTGTAACTTTGAGTTTTTGGCAGAGTCTTTCGATGTTGTAGAGTCCTGAATACATTTTTGGGCCTTCTTTTGCTTCCTGACTTCAGTTGGATTGCTGGAACTTCTGTGGAAAAGAGAGTTATGATGGGACTGAATTAGCTGAGATACTATAACAATGAACAAATTAATTGCTATTCCAGATAAAATTTTGTGGATGTACTGTAGTTTCACAGAAGCACTAGTTGATGGGGTCATCTTGTTTTCCAGCTTCTGTTTCTTCTTGGGAAGAAGTTTATTTTCTACCTCAATCTGGAAGAGGACAAATCACACAATCACACATACAGGAAAAAGAACAAACGAAAAAAAAACCTTCCTTGTGTGAAAAGTTTGAGCTTGTTTCTCACATTTTGAGACTTTTTGCTGGTCGAGGTGTGTTTTTGTGTTTTAGAAGCATTACTGCCCTCTTCATCTTGCTCCAAGACCAGTGCTGGTCTCTTTGTATTGCTGGGAATCCCTTTGTGAATGCTGGAAGCTTGGGGCACTCTTGAGAGCAGATTTAGATCAATCTTCACCAGCAGGGATGTAGGAGGGCGATGTAGGTCCAACAAACCCTTGGCTGCATGCCCAGAAGACTCCGAGTGCTTGTGGATCGATTTGTGAGGCAGTTTGGTGCCACTTTGACTGCCAGTTTTTGCTTTTGGTTTTCCATGACTGCCTTTGAGTGGTGTGGCAGGAGATGGCAGAGCAGGACTCAGGGTGAGGCAGGAGCAGGGGTTCGGATAATGCTCACTACAAGACTGACAATGACCATGAAGAACTTGTGCTCCAGCGTTTTGCTTATCAAGTTTGGTGTTTTTAGTCCTTTTAACATCTCTTTTAGTGTCATTGATGCCCTTCTTACCACGCACTGGTTTCATCTTTACCTTGGGTCTGTCTGTAAAACAGGAGTCTTTTGTTTGTGTTGTTACAACTTCCTCACACTTAACACTGAGTGCTGCTTCAGTGGGACACAGAATATCTGCCGTCACTGATTTAGTCATTTTCCTGGAATTGGTACGGACGCTCACGGTACTACTCTGCTGGTGGCAACAGTTGTCCTGAGGACTTTCACTGGACTGCTGGGGAGCAGCCAGGTCATCAGTGAACTCCTTTCTGTGAGAAGAAAGTTGAGGCTTATACTCCTCAATGGTCTGAGTGGGCGGTAGATGCTTGTGAATGGGGCTCTCAGACACAAGCGCACCGGAGCTCTGTTGATTTGACCTGATCCAGTTCCCCAGCTGCCAGTCACCATGGCTCCCTGCTGGAGCATCAGGCTATAGAGTGAACACAAACATTATGATTTTATAAAGTGTCAAAAGAGTTATTTATCCTGTAGAGGTACAAATACATAAAAACAAATTACCTTGGCTTTAACTGAGCTGCAATGGGGAAGTTGAGGCCGCTCATCGATGGTGCCTTCACTGTCCGACTCTGAAGCGGGACTGCTCTCTGAGTCGCTGGAGCTTGTTGTCTCTACACCGCTGGAATGTGCTTCAACTGAACTATAACACAAACACAAAAACAGATTGAGAGGAAATTAGCACAAACAATATTGCTTTTTTCTGATAAATATCTAATTTTTCAAATTGGCAACAAAAGAATTGAGATTTTAGTTTATTTTCTTCATAACTAAATAAATAAATACAATACTTATTTGCAGCTGTGATAAAAGAAAACGTGATGTAATTTATTGTACGATGTCCTTTTGTTTGTAGTGTGAGGGAAATTATTTTTTTTAATGTCAACATTTAGTGTAAGTTTAATCACATAAGTCTGCAAGAAATTACTCTAAAAACTTTGAGTCACTGCAAAATTCTGATCTGGTTATGACATTTATTAAATCGGTCTACACAAAATCAACATGTTATAACTAAAGATGTATGTTAGATTATAAAGTTAAAACACAAAATTTGTTCTTTTAAACAGTCCAGTGACTCACACTGAGGAGCTCTGCTGGCTGAAATGAGATGGAGCTGCAGAGAAAGATCCCAAGTTTTCTGAAACAAAAAAAGTGAAAATAAAAATGAGCTTATTATAGTTAATCATTAGTAACTTTACAGTTAAATGGACATTTATCAGATATCTAAATGCTTAAAATTTAAACCTGCAGGCAAACCTGGTGGACTGAAATATCCAAAATGCCATTTGCTTCAAAGTCAACATTAATCAAGTTTCACCAGAATTTTTTTAACTTAATTTCAACATCCTGACACCTTACTGTTGTAAACAGAAAGCAGCTACAGATTATGTACAGCTTCAGTTGTGGTCAAAAGTTTACATACACTTGTGAAGAACATGCATGTCACAGCAGTTGGGAGTCGTCAATTTCTACAACTCTTATGTTTCTGTGATGGGATGATTGGGGCACATACTACTTTGTCACAAAAACATTAATAAACTTTGGTTCTTTTAGGAATTTATAATGGGTCTTCTGAAAATGTGACCAGATATGCTGGGTCAATAATATACATACTGCACATTGAATGATCCGTTTTGGTGATGTATAAAGTTGTATTAATCAAATTAGCTTTGTGGGATTGTGATGGACTACAGCTGGGGACTTCTTTCAGCCCAGTTAAATAGGGCTTGTCTGACACAGTCATTAGACTCAGCCAAAAACTCTACAATGGGAAAGTCTAAGAAACTAAGCACAGATCTGAAAAAGCATTTCATTGACTTGAACAAGTCAGGAAAGTCACTTGGAGCCATTCCTAAGCAGCTACAAGTCCCAAGATTAACTTTGGAAACAATTCTTTGCGAGTATAAATTACAAGGTACAGTCATGTCACTGCCATGATCAGGAAGACAACGAAGGCTAGCACCTGCTGCTGAGAGGAAATTGGTCAAGAGTCAACCAAGAACCACCAAAAAGCAGGTCTGTGAAGAATTAGGAGCTGCTGGAACACAGATGTCAGTGTCCACAGTCAAGCATGTGTTACATCGCCATTGGGTTGAGAGGCTGCCGTGCAAGAAGGAAGCCGTGAATGTTTTTTGTGACAAAGTAGTATGTGCTCCAATCATCCGTCCACAGAAGAAAAAAAAAAAAAAAAAAGGTGTAGAAAATTTTTGACTGCTGTGACATGCATGTTCTTCACATCTGTACATCCTGTTCAGCAAAATAAATCCTTTTATCAGTGGTCTGACATGTTTAAAGTCACCAAGCATCACACACAGTTAGCACCTCTTCTCTAAATGTTTTGTTTGAATCTGTAATGTCTTAAAACTCAAAGTCAACACCAATCACAAAGAAGCCAAAGTAGCCAGAAAATATGCTGTATAAACAAAAAGGTCAGGCAGACAATATCGACTGTTATAACATTGAAACTACATTCAAGTTCTATGCTGTACCGACTAAATAACTGCAAAGCTCATGTCTCACTGTAGGATTTATATTCACTACAGCCACTAAGCTGACAGGACACAATATTTTTGCATAGTCTAGTACACCGTGCAGTAGTTTCTGTGTATGAGACTGAACCCTTGGGTGAATTTAATTGCCAGCAAAAACTTTACCAGCTGGGTTTAATAACTGCATGAATAACAGATTTTCTGAGGTTTGGAGAACTTAAATGATAGTACAGTGAAAAATCTGGCTCATAAACATCGTCATGACTATCTTATGTAAAAATATAAATAAAATGTATTTACAAATGCAAGTAACGATTATCATAAATTATCATTTACTTCATCTTTTCAATGTCATTAGTACCATTATGAGCCAACTAAATAATTTAAATGACCTTTACAAAAAATACCAGACATTTAATTCAGAATTTGGTGATAAATAACATCCGTTTTTGGCCACAGATTACATCATACAAGTTTCCAATAGAAACTTAAACTGCTTCGTATAAACACCAACTGCAGACAGAAAAGATTCCAGCTCTGGTTTTGTATCACTGTTGATTTTTCCAAGACACCAACAGCATTTTCAACTAATCTGACATGTTACTCGACACAAGGATACATTTCTTCTTTGGTTCATTACTCACTTTGTTCTGGGCGTGAAGAGACATGCTCTGCTTCCTGTAAGAACAGCAAAGACACACGTATGAATGAATACAGTAGTACTTGCATTTGAAGCATACCTATAAATAATAACTGCTTTACTAACATGTGCATGAATTGTCAGTCTTCATCACATGAACACCAAAGAATCATCAGAGGAACTGTGTCCATGGGTGGACAGCCCCTCGGGTGTAATGAAGTTTAGAACAATGTCTTATTAAATTACAGTGTTTTATTCCATTTGATACTGCAAAATAAGTTCAGAGTGGCATTGGGGCCAAAATAAAAGGGTGCAGATGTGGATCCTTGTGTTTAGAAATCAAGTTTCATAGCAATGTGCTCATTTTCCATTGGGAGTAATCCTTTTGTGGTTTCACAAAACAGAACAGCCTCTATGCACCATAAATCTGAGTACACTGAACCAAAATGTATTTTCTTTGCCGGTTGAGGCTAAATTGTGACTGTCTCACTTGTGTAAACAGATTAAACCGACTTGGATCATGTAGCTGACAGGTTGATCAGAGGCTTACACCAGCAGGGGATCCAAAATAGTCATTGCTTTGGGAAGCATAGCAGTGCATGTAAGGCCACTGTACAGCTGCAGGCACTCACTGAATGGAGTCTCCCTCCAACACAAAATGTAATTACCCATAACTGAAGACACTGGTGAGGATCTTTTGCTCCAAAATCACCATGAATTCAGAAAAAGCCTGTTAGATTTTGGCCAACTTGAGTTTTTTTTCCTCTCCATACATTTTAAATACAATCTTATATAGTCTGGTGTGTCACAAGTATTGGGATTTCATATTCTCCTACAGTGAAAGGACAAAATCATTACGTTAAAGCTACAAAATTGCTGACAGGGAAATATAAAAAGGTCAACAACAAAATCTTCATATTCAGCAGACAGTGAGCGTAAAAAAATAAAATAAAATCTGTGCAAAGATCATCAACCACTAGTCTCTCACCTTGGCTGGGAACAGAAACTTGGAGGGTTCATCAGAGCTAGGTGTGTGTATAGCTGTCAGAAGAGGGGGCCATGATTGGGTCATTTCCTATGAAAATAAACAAAACAGTCCAGCATTCATGAGAACACAGAGCCTTGCTCCATTGTAACTTTAAACAGAACTTGGATGCATGTAGGTGCATCTGTTCTGTCAGACAAGGTAAACTTCTGTTGCAATCTCTACTAAAGTAGGTGTGAAATAAGCAATGAAAATAGGCACAACATAGTTCGTTTTTACATGAAGAGAAATGGAGACTAGATTATGTTTAGTTAGTCCTGTTGACCATGTAAAGCACTTAATCCTAAAAGCCATATTCATCTGTTCATACACCGCTTATTTGAAGCAGAGAGTGAGTTTATCTCCTGAGCCAAAGTCATACAGAATAAACTTGAGCATTTTAATTTCTATGTAAATTTCTATTAACGCTAAGCTATTTATTTAAAATCAACAAAGACTTAAATTAGTAGAAACCCAGACCATCACTCTGTACAACCACAATACATACAGTTTATCATGCATTCACTGAGATTTTATGAATTCTTTCCCGGGACATTTCAAAACTCGGTTTCTCAAAGAACAACTCACGTGCACACAGTTAATTGCAGATGAGGTTACGGCTAAACTTAACACCAACAACCTAGCCTCTCATACAGAAGATGTAACTGTATTCTTCTTGGTTTATCCTTGGAAGAATAATTCCATACTAATAATCCTGTCACAGAGCAGGTATAGTCAAAGACTACAACTTATATTTATGAGTCAGTGGGCTGCAGAGCACTTGGATGTTTGTCTACCATGTAAAAGTACAATTGTCTGTAGCGAGTACAGTTATATTGGAATTTATATAACTTCCACTTGTTGTCACTATAAACTCTTTCTTCAGCATCAAGCAGACTGCTGAGTCCAAGCTGTTTTGGAGGTCAAATAGGCAACAAAATGCTCCATTAGTACACCGAGTATTCAATAAAAACAAACACATCTGTCAATGAAATAAATATGGTTCGATTACAACAAAACATCAATTTATTCCTAAATAATTGTATGTAGTTTATGTACAATTAATTAGAAATTCATGTAAATACTACAGAGGTTGAATGATTCAAAATAATTTAGAAAGAAATCTTATTTAGAAAAAACTGCAAAACTTTCCAGTTTTACTCTTCCCAAGTACAGAAGCTGCTCATCTTTCATAATTACACAGTTTTGGAAAAGTGAACAACAGAAATTCAACAGAAAACCACTGACTACAAAAAGTATCAACTATAGCAAAGAGGATTTTTGAAAGAAGGTGCGAGAAAAATTCGTTTTTTTGGAGCTGTTGCTCAAGTTCTTGTTGAGTACGTGAAACATGCAGGTTTGCTCTTTGTAAAAAATGCAACATGAGCACACTCAGGCTTTGTTCTACACACAGCAATCTGTGTTCAGGACAGAACACATTGTTGCATCTCAGCAGGACTTAAAATAAGTCCATGCAAATCATCTTCCAACTGCTGTTGGAAAAATATTCACAAAGGAATATTCACAGTCAAATAAACTGATACTGGCGTGTCCATAGAATAACAAACACCCAAATATCAGAGAAAACCTCACATTTCATTTCATAAACTCAACTGATGTCACTGGACACTTCAAAAATATTCTTATTTATATCTGAAAGTACAGTGTAGCTATAGTTTCTATCGAGACGTGTCAGAGTTTTCTGGCATCTATAAAAAGCATTTGAATAGTAAACAAGAAGCACCCAGAGAGCATGCCATAGGGTGACTCCCCATGAGAAAAACCCCAAAAGGCCCAACTCTATATTTTGAACCTTCTGGATCACAAGATCCAGAATATCAACATGACCCAGGTCAAACAATATAACATCTAGCTGTAACTAGAAAATGACTGGCAGCAGTGTTTTATAAGGATTTGGACATGACTTCATTAAATGCATGTGTCTTCTACCAGAGCTGCATCGATGCCAGAATGACTTAAAAAAATTATTTAATTCAGTTACGTGTTTGCTGGTAAGTGGAGTGTTGTAAGTTAGGAAGTATATGACATTTTTTATTTGAAAATACAAGCCCAAATTAATCCCACATGCTAATCAATCATCTATTTGTTGAAGCTGTCTACTTCTGAATGATAAAAAAAGTTTCAAAAAGGGGGGAAAAAAAATCGGCCTTTGTAAACACCACCTTCAAGTTTTTTTTTCCTTCAGCAGGGTGTCAAAATGACCTCCTCTGGTGGTTCTAGTCGATATTAGAATGTTGGGGTTCTAGTAAAAAAAAAAAATCTGGATCCAGATGGATCCGGATCACCCCCAAAATCTCATCAGATGTCCCCAATACCATTTTGAAGGGTTCCTGAAAATCTAATCAAAATCCATCCATGACTTTTTGAGTTATGTTGCTGACAGACAGACATACGCTGGCAAAAACAGAACCTCTGCGCCTTGCCGGAGGTAATAATAAATATAAGAAAGTATGCAACTGGACTTACCCTTAAGATGTCCTCAACACACCGAGCTTCCTCTGTTGTCTTTGAAAGGGAACAGAAAGGAAATATTAGCCTTAGCATTGTATATCCAATTACAAAATTAAGAATAAACACAGATTTGGTAATTAATAAAGTCACTGTGTTTAACCATGGAAAAAAGTCCACTGAGGCAAATCTATGCTCACTAAAGTTCATAAACACATTTTGGATGAAAGCTATGACTCATCTTAAGGTCATGTTAATCATTCATGTCAACCATGTAAGTTGATAACATCAAGTTTATAAAAGTAGAAATGATTATCAAAATGTATTTTGAGACAAATTGTTCTGTCTGACAACTATAAAAGCACCCACTTTTGTCATAATTTTTAAAGAGGCTTCAAAAGATTACAAAGGCTTTAGTCTTTAAGAGATGAAGACCTCACTGGTTGAACTCAATACTCTCTTTGTGTTAAAATTACATTCATATATACGTACATGTTACTAAACTATACCACCGCTAACCATTAGATAGCAGCATAGGCCAATATCAACTTTAGATAAGTATTGTGTATGAATGAGTCAACAGGATACATTTCTGTTTGCTCTTTCAGTTTTTTTTTCCGTCTTCTGAATGGACAGTGTTTGAGATAAGGTCAGACTGAATGGGCCCCCAGAGCAGTTATGTAAGTTGGTGACAAAGCTCATTTATTGTTTGGCTGAGCCCAGGAGCGAATTTATCAAGAGACAAAAACAGACCGCAGACTGCTTGCCTCATACACCATACTGTGCAGACACAAGGGTGCAGCCTGCAACATGCAAGGTAGAGTGCAGGGGGACAAATTGAGCCTTTTCAAAAAGGCCCCAATAGTCATGCATAACTATCAAAACTGATAACAGTTTAGAAAATGAAAAAATGGGCAGGAACTTTGCTGCACCATGTACGAGAATACACACAGGTGAAACATGCAAACTGGGAAAAATAAAGCATGGCATTTATACTTAACTTTCCATGAACTCAAATTCAATTGGCTATCAAATTAATATTATGGTTTATAAGATCTAAAATAATAAACTCACCTCCAAAAATTGAGGCATTATCTTAATGTTTCCCAGGTCAGATTTGCTGAGTAACTCTGGTAGTGGTGCATAATGCTCAGGTGATGGCTTTAGTTCAGGTGACTCATTGACCACCTGGTCCTGACCATCCATGGGGCGCACATACGCTGTTGGCTTCTGTGGCATGACTGTTCCTGGCTGCTTAGACGACAGCAGTGAAGGAAATGTCTGGGAGGGAAGTGTACTAGTCTTGACGTGAAGCTGAGATGCATCTTTAGGTGACTGCTTAATGCTTAGTGTGAAAACATCCATGGTGCTGGCAGATCCCAACAAACAATCTGTGGAACCTTGAAGCTGATGCCCATCGAAGGAGTCCCTAGTATCCATGTCAATATTATGATCACTGGAATGTGGGAGGGGTAGTAGTGGCTTAGTATCAGGAGACTGAGCAGATATTTCCCTGAGATCTGAGACAACTTTGTTCTTCTTTTGTTGATGTGCCGAGTGGCTGAACTGGCTGCCCTGACTGTGGCTCAAAGAAGTCTCTGAGAAAAAGGATGAATGTCTATGTTGGTTTGAAGATGATGCAGCAGTGGATATCCTCGTGGGCTGAGAGGAGCAGCAAGGGGCCTGAATGTGGAATGGAGTTGTGGATGATTTATCTGCATTTGTCTGACTCTGATCTGACTGCGAGAAGGATACGCAAGAAGAAGTGGGTAAAGCCTCGTTGGAAAAGGGAGAGGGATTATTCACATCTTCATAACTGCCCAGCATCCTTTGGATTCGATTAGAAAGCTCATCTCCTTTGCTTGTCTGCAAAAAGAAAGAACGTGCCATGGTTAATATATGAGAATCTCTCTTAGACATAACTACAGAGAAGACTGCACCAAATTCCCAAACAATCATGCAAAAACTAGACCTCTCAAGCATTAAGTCATCACGGACGAGTCTCTTAATTGTAAAATAGATTGCACAAGTATTTAAAAATGTTTGGTTGACAGACAGACTGCAGGTAATCCACAGGTACAATATAAACTATTAGCGAAAATGAGAAAACAAAGATTCTTTAGCAATTATTTAAGTATCGTCTGTAAACAAAAGGCCTACTTTCTACTGAAAGCAACCATGATCGCAGTTTATCTGCCCAATATTTCCTTTTTGTTTTAAATAATTAAGTTAAATTGAACTAAACAGTGCTAATACATAGTTCTGATCCTAACGTCACAATAATCATAAAAAGAAAAATTTCAAAAACTTTGATAGGAGTATCCATGCGTCACGGTTTCTGTGTGCCCCGAGGAAATTAACCCTACGAGAGCCATATAGTGTTTCACTGACCTTAAGGCCCTAGGTTTTGCCTCCCAGGATACATGCAGGCTGGGCTATTTTAGTTATAGAGGTTATTAAGGCCATTAACAGGCTCAGCTCAGACACAGCTCAACATCGAAATCAGTCCAGCCTCATCATCTGCATTATTCATTTAGCAGTACTTAAGTATATCTTTACATATAAATAAAACTATAAATCACCGCTTTGAAACTCGGTTAATATTTTCTTAAATTTTAAATGTATCTTGAATATTTTCTGGGCTCAACATCACCGTCCAAAAATAAAGGAAACTTTATAGTAATTTTTAACAGTTTTGTTGTCTTATTCGTTTTTCTTATAGCCTTTGGTGTATTAAAAATACTGCAATTTAGATAGGATTTTTTAAAACTAATATATCAAAATTCAACAACTGATTTCATCATATTTTATAACCAATAAATAAAATCGAAAAACAATAGAGGGAAATGCTTTTGGGGGGAATTTGAAGAGCTCTATAATATATTATCTGTTTGTGTTGGCAAGAGTTTGTTTCATATTTGGCACGAGTTATTGGCGGCTTAGCTCGGTTCTTTGCTCAGCTGTGTTTGAAATATGATACAGCTATGGTACTGAACCTATGCAACCTTTTTGAGAAAAACTAAGATGGGCCCTTGGCTATTCATAGTAACTGGAGTAGGAGCACTGTGAAGTGCGTCACTCCTGTCTACATATAAATGGAACAGAAATTACTAAGACTGGCTAACTAACAACCAGCGGCTTGTTCGAGCATTGCGCCATGTTTGTTCTTACCTTGTATGGTTCAGCAAAGAGTGGAACATTTTCAGGGTTAATTTCTTGGCTTTGGCTGGTTTCTTGGTTCCTCTGTTCCCATGCTCTGAGGCGGAGAAGGTTCCTTTCTTCATTATATACACTAGAATATGAAACAGAAAGATAAGAAATGTTAAGTTACATGACCACTGCTTTTAACAGCATGCATTTCCAGAGTAACAAATACTCAGATAATGCCAAAGACACTTCATTAAAATATAAAAATAGTGACCACTGATTAATGACAGGGCTAGGCAACAACACAAACTATACCTTGTATTTGCTTTAGATTTTCAGATATTATAAACTCTACAATCAAAGTCATTAAAGAAAGCGATCAGACAGTGAAATCAGCAATGACTAAAGACTTCAAAAACTAAGGCAGTCCAAATTTATAGTGGTACCAGACTTGTTTACCCAAGGGGCAGAGCAGCCTCGTCTAATGATATACCTGCAGACAGGTGTAATTACACCAACAGCTGCTTCAAGGAGTCACAACAACAGTCACATCTATTTTGTCAAGTCCCTAAAGAGGACATGAAGTCCTTTAAAATACACATAAAACTAATAAAAAACTTCATTACCATAATAGATGCTATAAAAATGGAACAACAGCTCCAATGGGACCATACTTAGAATATATATTAAAATGAGCTGAATAATACACTTTTGGAGTTTCATGGTTTTCTTTCCAAAATACTGTGTTGATGATCCTCACTGACAGCAGCCCCAACGGGATGCTTCCATGGCAACAAGTGGAGCAGCAAAGATTTGGGTTTAAGCCAAACAGATGAGCACTCATTAATATGACAGAGAGCCTGGTTAAACTCCTAGTTCAATAGAAACTGGCACTTTCCACTCACAGTCCATACATCTACAGGTATATTAGAATCACACACTAGTCCCCCGAGACGATCATAAAACAAAAATTCAGGTTTTGCATTGACAGTCAGCAGCTCCTCTTCTGAATATGAATGAATGAATGAATGAATGAATGAATGAATGAATGAATGAAACATCTAGAATCTGCAGTACTGAGTCAACCTTACTACAGTACAGATTTCTCATATCCTTTTAATTAGTCTCTTGTTTAAAAGGTTAATTAAAAGGATATGAGGAATTTTGAGGCGGGGTTATCTTCAGATCATTTAAACCTTAAAACCCTGCTAGACTGCCGGCGCACCACGTATGGTAGTGCATAACTCTTGTGTGGTAAATTGTGATCAATAGCTTACCCTTTAGGTGATCTACAGAAGTTTCCTGGCATTTATGTCCCCTCCAAGTTTACAATCCAGATGCAAAATGTAACGTTTATTCAGAGATTATCATATGGTAAATCCAGAAAGTGTGATCCATGATAAATGATTATTTTCAAAATACAAAAAAGGATCACCATCGCAGATATTTTCAAATCAAATTCAAATCAAATCACGACATGATTTGAGTTTACTG
>JAOXYM010000020.1:8852023-8867889 GCA_028567055.1 Leptatherina wallacei | reverse complement strand
ACACATAGTGTTCTTAATACTCCCAAATTCCAGCAATAATAAGGAATAAGACTTATTTTTTGAAGATCTGTTAAAATAATTAGATTTCCTGACACTGTTCATGGCCTACTCTGAAAAATCTAGTCATCAGGTGTGTCGTGTGATAGTAAAAATAATTAAACATATGCTACTTTGTATAAAGAAATCTGGTATTGCACTTTTCTCAAAATAGTTGCAAAACACAAGGTTGCATTTGTCAGATTTGGTCATGAATGTATCGTCTGTGACAGGGAAAACAGCTAAGGGTCATGGGATGTGGCATGGGAAAATCAAGACTTCAGCAGAAGAAATGCAACAAAGGTTCAATTATTTTTAATATAAATGATTCAATATATTCCTTTTATTGCAATACCATAACAGCTCTCTCTCTCCTTCATTTTCAGTAAGCATCTCAGTCCCAGGTAATTTTATTTTGTTCCACCGAAACTTGTTAACATTTGTGCTTTGATCTGTGACTGATCATTTTTTTACTCTTGAAATTTGAACCTGAATTTCATGCACACTTTGAAGCTGCCACGGGTGAGTCTTTGAGCTTATCCAACTTACTTAAACTTAGACTAAAAAAATCTGAATTTCTCTTTGGTTCTTCAAATAGCCGACTTGTAATTATGACCCAACAGACATCCTCATTTAATGTGGAGTCAGGATGTTTATAACCCCAGAGGAAATTACGAATGAAGCCTCTTTGTGAAACACAATTAGAAACCTAAAATCTGTCCACTTGTTTTCCACTTTGGACCAAGTCATTCATATCTAGCCTCTTATCCCTCAGCAATCAGAGCGGCTCTGTTGATCCAACGCTGGTACCGGCAGTATGTAGCTCGGCTGGAGATGAGACGCAGGTGCACGTGGAACATCTTCCAGTCTATCGAATATGCAGGTGAACAAGATCAAATAAAGGTGAGTTCATACAGTTGCAGAGGAACTAATATTAGTCAGTCTCAACTTTGCATTTGTCACGGTTGGTAATTCTTGGTTGCTGCAACGCTAGGAGCAGGAACGTTAGTCCACCTCTATATTCAACAACCAGTGGATGTATGGGAGTTTTATTTTGAGTATCTATGGTGATCTCCTTACTTCTCCTCGGTACATTAAGTGGATGTTTGTTTTTCAAAGTGAAATGTCTTGATAATTTTGGGGTCATTGCCTGATTTTGGGGACATTCGTGGTCTCCAGAAGACAAAACAGTCACAAAAGGATTTAATTTATGTAGATGGACATAATTAGTCCGTCATAAAAGCATAACGTTTATAATAATCTGTTTTAGTTAGTGATTTATTTATTCTTTTAACCTTCTCATTTGGACTTTATGAACTTGAATGGAAATATCTTGTACTGAGACTGCCACAATGCCTGATGGTTCAAAAAATCCTATTGATTTCAATTCTTAAGAGTCCACCATTCCTGAGTAAAAACTATGGACTCAATATTAATTTTGCACTTTTAATACATGGTTTGTACACTGTGTAAAGTAATATAAATGTAACTTAGGGTACTTGTATGTGTTACTTGGAATACTTGTAAATGTATGTACAAATGCACCCACAAATATCTAGAAATTGCACAAATTACAAAAAATGCACAAACAATCAAATTCTATGTGCAAAATTTTTACATTCAACCTCACATATCTCATACCTTCAATGATCAGAAGCTTTACGAAACATCCCACTTTGGCTGTAGTGTTTAGTTTTCTCTACTTGTGGTTTAAAGCTTATATTAATATTAGTGACTATTGTTAGAAAACAATTCGTCCCACACTCCAAAGGCATGCATGTTAAGTTATTTGATCACTCTAAATTCTCCCTAGGAGCGAGTGTGTGTGTGAATAGTTGTCTGTGTCTCTGTGTTGGCCCTATGATGGACTGGCGACCTGTCCAGGGTGTACCCTGCCTCTCGCCTGATACTTGCTGGGATAGGCTCCAGCCCACCCGTGACCCTGCATGGATTAAGCGGTACATAAAATGGATGGATGGATGGATGGATTTTCCTTTTCACCTGTGACTGATGATATGTATATAAACAAGAAATAAGACAGTTTGAGCATCAGGGGTTTTTCAGGACACACAGGTGAACATAATAAATTGATTGTTTTCTAACCCTAGTCATTTGTAATATCAGCTTTAGACCGCAAGTAGAGACAACTAAACAATTCAGCCAAATTAAGGCATGCTGAGCGCTATAATGTGGTTAAAATGTTAGTCAAATATTTTGTTTAATCTCTTTATAGCTTAAAACTGATGACAATCCCAGCAGCAGCAGCAGTTGTACTTCATGTTTAGTGCTGATAACATGTCTATAAACTCTTGGCATTAATCTTTATCATTGCAAAGCAACTCTTTTCTAAATATTATTCTGTCCCTTTCTGCAGCTCTACAATTTCTTTGGCTTCTTGATGGACCACTTTACCCCTGCCAGCAATGAAAGTAAGACAATAACTCACGAATGCAACTCACCAGCTTTCATTATATCACAGTCAGTGAGCTACTCTGTGCTCACACCGCTTCCTGCTGAAAGACATAAAGAGGCTTTACTCTCTTCTCTGTTTTAATAAAGGAAACCTCATATCTCACATCTTCAGAGAGAATGAGATTTGCCAAGACACAGAGTGGGAAAGATATTTTTGCTACAAGGGCATTGAGGTACCGGACAGCTACTCCGGCCCCCATCTAACCTTCCCCATGACATTCTGTGGGGTATCAAAGCTTGTGGAGGCTTTTAAGCACAAACAAGTAGGTACACTGGCACATGAAGCACACAAAGGATGCTAATAAAAAACAATTAAAGCAGAGATGCCACAATGTGAGTATTGCTTGTCATCTTCTTCAGCACTTGGTTTATTCACATGCATTTTTCTCCCAGTAGCAGCTCCATGCTCGGTATGTTCTGCAGATTCTTGGAGACACTTGGAGACTTCTACGAATTCTTCCAAACATCAATCATGTATCTGTCTGCCAAACTAAAGAGATTACTATATGCGGTATGCTAACACAGATGTTTCCAAGACTTTGCTCTGTCTTCTATTCAGTCTGTTTATTGCCTTGGAAACGAGTAAACAGGCCTTCACTTGTCAAATGGTCTAGTAACTATGACATGTGTTTCACAGGAGACCTCCATGGACAGCTTGAAGATCTTTTGTTGATATTCTATAAGGTATTAAAACATGAAATCCCTCATATATAGTTTGTGATATTGTTAATTTTAGTAACTATCTTGAATTTAAACTTTTCAGAATGGTTTACCTTCGTCTGAGAAACCGTACATCTTCAATGGGGACCTTGTGGATCGTGGTAAGAGCTCTTTAGAGATTCTGCTCATCCTGTTTGGGTTTCTCCTGGTTTACCCCAACGATGTGCATCTGAACAGAGGGAACCATGAGGACCACATTGTTAATCTGAGGTAAGATAATCTACACAATGCTTTATGTATTTAAAAATCCTAATTACAACCTTGGTAAAAAATCAGGTTTGACAGAAACATCTCTGCTACATGAAAAAGTTTAAGGATGCTTGCACAGAACTTAAACTACGTAGAGTTCTTCAATGCAACAAAGATTCTTGTTGGCTGGGAATAACATATTATTAACATAAAATGAGCTATCCACAACAGAATCATCTTTGTTTTAATGCATTGGTGCTTAAGGTCCCTGCAAGGCCATTTGTCATTTTCCTGCCAGGTCTCTTTCGTAAAGTAGCCTACATATATCTTCAGACTTGTGGATTTCTTTGATATGTACCACAAAAGATGAACTTCCAAAATGATTTGCTTCGAAGCCTCAGAGGACTTTTTACGTTTAGTAATGTTACTGATCTGTTGCCAACTAACCTAAGAAGTTCCAAAATATTTTACTGAGTTTATATTTTGGACATGTATAATTGCTTCGCGGAAGCAAGAATACAGATGGAAGCATCAGACGGTTCACGCCTCCGCGTTGGACGGTTCACGCCTCCGCGTCGTCCATTCATTTCTGCTAATGGACACCTCGTCATTTTATTATTTTTCAGAAAATAAATCTAGGGTTTGACTAATTTGCCAAACACTGGCTACTGTTTTTTTTTTATCTTATCATTTATCATAAATGGCCTTTCTGAAATAAGCTATCCAACCAACAGTTGGGATACTAACCAGGCTAATTGCTGATTTTCTTTCAGGTATGGCTTCACTAAAGAAGTCTTGGGGAAATACAGGGTAAGTCTCAAATTCCAAATAAGCATTTAGAGTAAAAGTAGCCGTATACTTCTTTATAATAATTCCCCTTTACATGGGCTACAGGTGCATGGTAAGAAAATCCTGAAGCTTCTCCAAAAGATCTTCAGCTGGCTGCCTGTGGCCACAGTGATCAATCACAAAGTGCTGGTTGTGCATGGAGGGATATCTGACTCAACAGACCTCAATATAGTTGCCAGAGTGGACAGGCACAGAGTAAGAGAGGCTTCAATTAAATGAGTGCATCTTGTATGAAGTACATACAGAAAAATTTAAACTGGTATGGTTTTTCTTATGTATGCAGTATGTATCGGTCTTACGGCCACCAAAGATGGTCCGTCAAGCACTTAATGGGAACAAGACGATGAACTGCAGGAATGAAGATGCTGCTAAACTAGCAGAAGGCCGGCAACGACGAGTGCGCTCTTTGACCGACCACAGCTCTGCCTCAGTTCAGAGGAACAACCTCCCACGCCGCTCGCTTCACAACCTGTCCATCAGCAATCAGCTGAACTGGTCGGTGGAGGATGAGCTGAAGAAGAGACGCAGGCTGGCTGGGTTTGACCAGTCCTACAGAGAAGTGAAGACGTCAGACTCTGACTCCGACCCAGAGTTTGGAGAAGCTACAGAAACAGATGGACGTGAATGGAAACAAGTAAGTGACAGTGGTGATATTTGCAGTGTGAGCGTACAGTAATTGACCTAAATGAGTAAAATATGATCTGATTTACCAAAAAGAAAAATCTCTACCAGTTGGTTTTTATGTTGGGGGACTGTAAGAACCGTGGCAAACATCAGACTCCTGCTGACAAAAACTGTCAGTGTGATGATCGTTTCATTCTTTCAGCCTTCCTTCCATAATTTCAAATCTGACGTATGATCATCTACAAATCTGCTGAATAGTTTGGAGATATTCTTTTCTTAACATTCTGCACACTTTATTTATTTATTGTTTACCAAATCTCAGTTTTATTTCACCTTCAGTCCCCAGGTTGTTTTCTCATCAATGCATTCGGCTTATTCAGATATTTTCCAAACTACTGATGCTGAATTTTGAGTTAAGGATGCAGAAAAGATGAATGGCCCTTCTTTAAACGCCACATACATGCAGGTGTTGCCTGCTCATATGAAGAGTTAATTTTACTACAAGCACTCGTTTCAGAAGATTTTCTCACTCTTTAATCAGCTGGGCTTTTCTAATGACTGATTTGTGACTCCAGATTTGGATAAAAGTTATCTGGAAGGTCAATTTTCTGCCCAAAACTTTGTGTGATCTTCCTTTCCCCTTTTCTCTCCTGGGAAACTGAGAAAGACAACAAACTAATTTTGCTAAAATTATTGAAACAAAAAAAACAACTAATGTATAAAGATCAGTTCATCTTTACTCACTCAGATCATGTAGTCAAAAATACTTTGACTGGAGTGTTTTAACTTTTGTATCAATAACTGGTACATCCATTCAGATTGTGGACCTGTTGTGGAGCGATCCTATGCCCCAAACTGGCTGCATTCCCAATGAAGTGCGAGGAGGAGGATGCTACTGGGGACCAGATGTCACTGAGGAGGTGCTGGGAAGACACAACCTTCAGCTCCTCATCCGCTCACATGAGTGCAAACAGGATGGCTATGAGTTCTCCCATAATCGCAGGGTGAGGACATAGAAACAGACATACTGCAAAGCTTTTGGGTTACATTTTTTGGTTTACCATTTTTCTCCTGTAATACACAGGTGCTGACAATATTTTCAGCCTCTAACTATTATGAGGTGGGCAGCAATAGAGGAGCGTATATCAGAATGGGCTCGGATCTGGTCCCGCACTTCATGCAGTACCAGGCCAGCAAGACATGCAGAGAGCTCACCCTGAGGCAAAGGTACACACTTTGAAATAGTACACAATAATCAAACTTCAGCAATCCCAAATGTGCCTCAGTAATGTCTCTGCAAACATGTTAAAACCGGTTTTGTATTGAAGATTTCAGTGTTTATCCCAAATCATTGTGACTTTCTTTTATTTGTTAGTGTCGGTTGGACAGAGAGGTCAGCCCTGCGAGCTCTGAGGGAGCAACTGTTTGTGCACAAGTCAGATCTCATCAGTGCCTTCCAGGAGTTTGATCCCAACCACACAGGTACACTTCATGCCACAAAATAGGCATAGTAGCAAAGTGTATGCTGAAAAATGAGAATTCAGTAACACTCTTAATTTCCTCACTGTATCTCAGGGTTGATTTCTCTGAGGCACTGGGCCAGTGCCATGGAGAGTGTACTAAAGCTGGGTCTGCCCTGGAGGGTTCTGCGCTCCCAGCTTGTCAGCAACACCCAGCACGGCATGGTGAACTATCAGCAGTGGATCAGGGAGTTCTCAATCACTGAGCCAAAACTAGAGGTGTTTTATTCCTTCTCAACTCGCTTCCTTGCTGGTCAGCATTAAAATAATAAAAATGGTTATTGGAATCACTTAAATATCTCACTGGTATCTCCTGGTAGGTGTCAGATACGAGTATTCTGGAGACTATGTATAAAAACCACTCCAACCTGGAAACCATCTTCCGCATCATAGACACGGATCATTCAGGTCAGTAACCATTGACGGATTCTCTACCATATTATCTCATCAGCAGGACTTGTAATACAGCCTCTTATCAATACTCTGGTATTTCTGTAGTTGGTAGACATGTCCTATGGGAGTAAAGGTTAATCAGCATGATGCACAGATCATGGTTAAAAACTTCAGCTTCTCCTCCAGGTTTGATCTCTTTTGAGGAGTTTCGTCAGACTTGGAAACTCCTGAGCTCTCATCTCAAGATGGAAATCAGCGACAAGGCTATCGTAGACCTGGCTCAGAGCATAGACTTCAACAAGGACGGCAGCATTGACATCAACGAGTTTATGGAGGCCTTCCGACTGGTAGACCTCTCTGCACACACCTGACGGCCTGGAAGAGGTGCTGGAGCTGCACCAGTTTAGATGATCCCGATAACCTGCTGCATAGAGACCACCAAGCACAATCTTGGATAGACTTGTTCGCCGTGAGACACATTATTTCTGAAGGTCTGAATGGTTAGACCATATCACATGGGGTAGTGCATCATCACTTCCACAGATGCAGCATAGATGTTTTCTACCTCCTAAAGCTTTTTTGGGCTGTTTTCTACCATTGATATTTTTTGTATAATTAAGTTTGTAACTTTATGATCATCTGTTTAGTTGGTGAATAAACCATTTCTTGTGTTAAATGTCTTCATAATGGCTGCAGCAAGTTTTTAAGGGGAATTCTATGGAGTTTGTTTAAAAGTTTTGCAGTACAAGCAGAGACGTGAGGACTTGTTGCTCCGGAAGGAACTGAACAAAATCAATGCTTAGATTCTTTTGTCAGGTTATCAAATACAGTAAAACTGTATTTTCCCCTCGGGGATCAATAAAGTATAATTCATTCATTCACTCAAAAACTGTCCAAACACTTCACCACAGAAATTAGCCACTTTTCAGTTTTCAACATGTTGCAGAACAAAGATGACAAAATTACGAAGTGGAAGCAAAATCCAGCATGGCGTTTAGACTGGCTTTCTTAGGGCCAGTTTGGTTCCAACAAATTTAAAAGTCAATTGAGGTATAATTTTGCATATTAGAGAATTATTCAAATCAACCCCCTCTCCAACCTAATTGGCAGAAATATAGTGTTTACCTGTGCTCTGGGTATTATTGTGTAATTCAGACCCATGATATATGGGTGACCCTACAGCATGAGGGGATATAATCTATTTGAAAGCTGCCTACTCAGTTCAACTGCCAATCAGCCTTTTCATCCTTGTAGGGATGTGAATCCAGGACATAAATCCAATCAACTCAAGCCCAGCTTTGATGAGATGTAGGAAAGTGCAAGTCTGAGGAGGTAAACAATGAATGTTACGTGCCCCATATTAGTAGCAGACCTGACTGGGCCATAAAATAATCACATATACATCAGAAATAAGGTTTCTGTTACAGCTTCAACGCAGAGAAAGAGATCCAGTAAAGAATACATTGGACTTTAAACTAAATTTATTTATATTCTAATTGCATAAAAAAAACAAATGCAAACGTGTATTTACATGTTTTAAATGGTGACACACTCTTAATCGCTTAGCTTGTTTACATGCTAGGTGGATTCATAGTCTCATGTCTATAATCTGATTTAACATAAGGGTAGCCGGCTATTATTAGACAATGTTGAGTCCTTCCATTAAGCTGTCTATATCAGTTCAGACAGCACAGATTAACCAGTCAATGCATTGCTGGTACAGACACGGGAGCATATGACATACCTGCTAAAATGTAGAAAAACAGCAAACACAACAGCAAAACTGATGTTTTTAACAAGTTTGTCAGATATTCCTCCAAAGACCAAAGGTTTTTATTATGGTGTGTAGTCTGGTTGAGAAGTGTCTCTTTTCTAACTGATGCGAAGAGTCTGAGGGTTGGCCGGGTGGACTCAGCTCAGAATGGCTCCTCTCATGTGTCCAGAGTCGCTCAGCCCGTGTTCTATGAGTTTGATGTCTTCCAAATCGTCTTTGATGACACTGATCAAATGACTTAAACCATCCTGCTGCTGCTTTAAGTGCTGAAAGTGTGAGATAAGCAAACAGGTTTGGTTAGACAGAAATCATTTGTTTAAAAAATTCAAAATAATTTTAGTGCAATTTTAAAGGACTTGAGTAAATCAATTTAAAGATTAGTGACAGACAGGTGACATTGCTGCCATCAAGAAGCATCAGATATTGTATGATTTTAGAAGAGCTTTTATTTTCTAGGACTTTCAGGAGGATTTCAACATCTACAGGGCAAAGATGGGAAATTGTTGATGTGAAATATGCTGACTCACTTGTTTGATTTCTCTAAGAAGGTCTGCATCAACATTGTAGCGCTCTTCTGATCTCACAGCTCCAAAATGGTTCTGCATTCGGATTTGGGACATTAATTCATTCAGTCGGCCCTGGATGAGGAAAAAAACACAAACAATGAAAGATTAGCCTCAAATCTAGCTGTAGCTTGATCCCAAACAGTTTAGAATCACAATACATTCAGAGCTAACTCAAATTTGACAAAGAACTACAATAATGTACTCCAACTACTAAGAAGAAACCAAGAATTAATAAAGTACTCCATAGTTGAAACTTTCAAATATGGTGGTAAATACAATTAGGCCTCTTTAGCTTCATTTTAAAGACTACTTTTTCTGCTTGATTTCTGAAAGAGAGAAAGAAACACAACCCCTTACTCAGTGTAAGTTTAGTTTAGACACACTTGCCTTGAACTGTGTGGGGGCATTGAGTTCTGACTGAATGGTGTCCAGCTGGACTCGGAGATGTTCCTCATCAACTTGGATAGCATAACCACTTTTTCTCTGAATCTCCTGTTTGATCAGCACCTTTTAGGAAAACATGGCAATGATCAACATGGCAGCGCCAGAGAAGGAGCTGACTGCCAGAACATTCAAATCTGATTAAAGAAATACAGATGGTATTCATCACAGCACCTGGAAAACAAAAACTGAAATAAAAAGGATTTTACAAAAAAAAAGGGAACATCTTTCCAGAGAGCGAATACGAGCCGTTTCAGTGATGCTTCCACATTCATGTTTATTCAAATAGCCTAAACAAAGATGGTCAGGGAGAGCCATTGCTTTGTATGAGGTTTCGAGGTATCTAACAATCTATGACCGTGACAATCTGGCTATAGTTCTGTTGAACCCTTATACTGTGACATACCAGCTTCAAGGGGAGAATAATTCTCCAATCTTGGCATTGGACAAATCTCTAAGCATTTTAACAAAACTTTTTATTATATAGTGTTATCCTAAGTTTACTCAAACCGGCTATTTGTAATGATTTTAATTAGATCCCCATTTTTTTAAGCATCATTTCTTTGACCCACTTTAAGTCAAACAGGGTTTTTTAATATTCTGGCTAAATTAATTGAGACTTTGTCTGCGTTGAAGGTAATGTCAACATTACTGCCTGATAATCTGTTGTTCTTGTGCTCACTTAGAAGTGACAGCTGACAAATAGTAAGTTTCTGAAATAGAAACCAAGATGGCATGAGGCCACTACCTGCAGCACCCTGTGAGAGAGATCCATCAGCTTCCTCTTGTACTGAGCAATCTTGGCCACAGTGGTCGCCTGGTTCTTCTGCAGTTCACTGATGTCGTTGGAGATAATCTGCAAGTGTATGAGTGTGATTGAGAACAAGAATTTAGTCCTTTAGCCCTGTGAATTTCAACAGTTTTTCTCTTTTAACACTGTACACATTTAATGTGTTTGTCCTGACTGATGTGGAGCCAAAATGACTTTAGAGCTAACTTTACTTCCACCAGTGCTGCTTGCAGCTGCAATAGTAATTCCAGATAAAAACAACTTGTTGGCAGGAAGCATTAACGGAGCATCTGTGGACTGTCCTTGACACCACAAAAATCTGCTTCAGAATTTGTTTGTTGATAATCAGTTTTTTGGCTAAAACTGGAAACAACAGCAGAGCTGATATTTTCACCCACATCCACTCTGGTCTGGTGCTGTTTGCTCATCTGCTCCTGGATCTGCAACCTGCGGAACAGCTCCTTAAAACCAACCATCGGGACTGGTATCAACCTGGGAAAATACATGGGAAATTTATCGGTTGCGGCCAATGCTAACAAGCAGGTTTTACTGTATTTTCTTAACGCTGATCCAAATATCAAGTGGTTTATGTGACTGATCAAAGAACTTTGTATTAAATCATCAACTTACTTCTCTGGATCAGGGTTGTCCACCTTAGCCTGCTCCCAAATAATAGGATCCACTCCTGTTGAGGAGAGATAACATCTTCAGGTACTATTCGCTATTTTTTTCCACTTGAACCAATTTCATTAATATATTTGGGCCCAAAAAGACACAAATATGATTTAATGTGAACTGAAAAAAATTATTACAATAAGTACCCAGACAGCAGTTTTAGTAAAAAGAGGAGTTTATGGAAAGAAACAACACAGGCTCATCTAAATATTACATTTAGATAAATATTTTTGTCATTGTTAAATGGCAACTATCATATCTCTGTTTTTACACGGTCTATCAACATCAAACAAAAACAGAAAGAAGAGTTTCACATCTGAACTTTCGAGTGAAGCAACATCAGCGCTTTAGATGAAGTAGTTTTATTTTTATTTACTTATATGCTGTGAAAAGGATTCAGTCATACTGATTAGGACAACGTCTCTGTCCTCCACCACATCAACAGTTTACCGACGGAGTACAAATTAATTTATTGGAAAAAATATATGATTACAAAATAATAAAAGTCTACCGGTTATTATTAAACATTCATCACTGTTGTCTTGGATCTGTGATCAGATCAGCATGATTGGATCACATGACATTTTCATGACTGATTGGTGAGAGTCATGTAATTACTATGTCTGATTGGTGAAACTGCCAGCAGTTTATATATAATTGAACAAATGATGGAGAAAAAAAAAAAGAAAAAGTAACACTCGAGTCAAGTGTTACTTTTTTTGATAAGCATACTGGCGTATATTTACCTGCAGGAGCGTTTTGCAGCAGCTGTTTGAGCTGTGCTGGGGACAGCTCAGTGCGTGTAACAGACATAGCCACTGCAAGCTGCGTGAGCTGGACCTTAATGTTGGCCTGCTCCAGATAGCCGAAGAGAGTCGTAGCTGGGATCCTTTTGGAGGTCCCATTAGGAGAACGTTCCACCACATAAATAATCACTTCTGTCCTGCAAGATAGACAACACACAATGAAGACCCCATAAATGAGATGCCCGTGTCTATGATCCAAGTATAATTTACTCTGGAGAAGTTATAGAAACTTACTGGTCACTTGGCAAGGCTTTGACACCTTCTACGTTGACGGTTAGTGTCTGGTTGCTTCCCAACACTTTATGGAGGGACTCAACCAGCTGCTGTTGTTGAGCTCGCAGATCAGCTTCCTTTTTATTGAGAACTAGGACCACTAAACCATCCTCATCCTTACTCACTGGGATGCAGCTATATCCCACTGCCTGGGGATCACAGGAAATAGAGGATTTCTGTTCAATATTTAAAAACCAAGCACACAAACCAGCTATTCAAACTAAATAATTTGCCGTTACCTTGAACCTGCAGAAAGGGTTCTCCTGGGTAAATTCCACTGGTGGATTGTTGTTGCCGTAGTAGCCCTTACCGGTGCCCCAGTAGGCCTGCAGTTGGTTCCATTTGGCAAGAATGGAGTCACGCTCATCTCCTAATAAAGTGGGCGCTGATAGAGCGGTGACTTGCTGGTACAGCTGGGTGGACTGAGTCTGACCCTGCTGCTGGGTCAGCTGTCCAAACAAACTTCCTGGGTACAACAATTGGAGGTAAAACCACACGTCATAAATATGTATTATTCAGCAAAAACACGTTGGATTTACAGACTCAAACCTAAATTTTGGCAGCACGCTGCTGGATTGATGACAATAACGAAGCAACAAGTTTAACTCTGCATGTTGAGGTCCTCTGCACTTACAGGACAGACATGACGATAATGCATGAACCTGCTGTGTTTCTGAATCAGTCCAAAGATTAAACTGTGATATCATGGTAAGAAAATTTCAACTGTATGCTAATGCATAACTTCGAGTACGACAGGAGTGTTTGGGGGGAAAAAAAAACTTTTCAAAAAAGTCAAAAAGAAGTAAAGAAGTACTTTACTCACTTAAACACGGCAAATATTCGCTTTAATATTCTGGAATTACGTTACAATATGTGCATGTAAAACTATCATTAGGAAACAGGAACTTTTACCTGGTTGCTGCTGCGTTGGCTGGATACTAAAACCTCCAAACCCACCCAGGCCTGTTGTTCCTAATCCAGTTCCAAATCCTGATGCTCCAGTAGCGGCAACAGTCCCAAGCCCAGACGAAAACCCAAATCCTTTGTTCTGCGGGTTACCAAACAGACCTCCTAAAATAAAACAATGTGCCGGATTATTAAAAATTTTAAGATTTCCGTCATGTTTACAGAAAATAGGCCGTCAGCTCTGCATAGGGGTCATGGCGTTAATAAGAAGAGATGCCCACTGTCCTGGTAGAGTGAGTGAGACATCTTGTGGCAGCTTCAGTGATGTGCAAAAGTCATGAGCCACCTCTCATTTCTTTACATACTGCCAGGAAAACAGACATCAGCTACAGTACACAGTGCTATACAGTAGATATTGGAAAGTTACCAGAGAAAAAAACTGGGAGATATTGATGAATCATCAGTAAATTAATATATAAAAACTGACTTTTGACACAGTTGACCATAACATCTTACTATACCGGCTGAAAAATAGAATAGAATAGAAAGCCTTTATTGTCATTATACAGAGTATAATGGAGATTTATGAGGCAACTCTGTAAAATGCACAGTGTCACATACTTTAAAAACCCATATAAGTAACAAAAATACATATAAATACCAGGGTAACTATTGCACATGGAACATGTTCAGCGTGGGAGCATCAGTGTAATGATTTGAGTTCAGGATGGTGACAGCTTTGGGAAAGAAACCGTCCCTGAGTCTGTTTGTTCTGGACTGTATGGACCTGTAGCGCCTGCCAGAAGGCAAAAAGTCAAAGAGATGAAAACCAGGGAGAGGGGTGTCCTTCAGGATGTTCCTGGCCCTGCTCAGTCAGCCGATGATCCTCTGTGCTGTGTTTACCACCCTCTGTAGCCACTCCCTGTCTGTGCAGCTGGAGTACCACACCATATCAGCGTAAGCCAGCAGGCTCTCAATGGTGGAGCGGTAGAAAGTCACCAGCAAGCTTTGTGTTTAGATGAGCCTTCCTGAGCACCCTCAGGTAGTGTAACCGCTGCTGGGCCTTCTTCACTAGCGCTGTGGTGTTTATGGACCAGGAAAGGTCTGTAGCGATGTGTACGCCGAAGAAATTGAAGGACTACACCCTCTGAACACATTCACCATTGATGTACAGGGGGGGCAGGAGCAGCTGGGTAGGAATTTCTGGCACTGCAATTAACTGGTTTATTCCCAGTTAGTACAAAAGCAAGCGATTTCCGTGTGACTTCTGATGGGACGTGTTGTCTCTATATGTGGTTAAATGAGGGCGTTTCTGAATGCAAATGGCCATGCTCGGGCACGAGCAGGCAATTTAGAACATGTGGGATTTATCAACAGCTGATTACTTACTACCGTGCGTACGACTGGCCTCCACATGGTTGATAAATCTGTTGATTTTTTTGTACTTACACACATTCTAAATTTCATTCGTAGGATTACATTTAGGAACATTTCTACGAACGGTTGAAACATGAGGGCCCAGGTCTGCTGAAACTCTCAGCCTTTTATCAAAACAAGTGAAACTTAACTTTTATTTCTTGCATTTTATTCAATCTTATTTGAGGTGGGGGTGTTTTTTTTATATTTTTTAAAATTTTGCTTTTAATGTACTTTTAATGTGCCCTGCTCTAATGCTTCTAATGTTTTATTAAAGCACCTTAAACTGTCTTGAACATGAAATGTGCTATACTAATAAACTTGCCTTCATCATAATCATAATGATCTCTTTATGAGAGTCGGATTAACTCTGAAACAGCAGGTGAACAGCACAAAATTAGCAAGAACTCATTCATGACAATTTTGTTTTTTCCCCAAAAGCTATTATGCATAACACAGAATAGACTCCACGTAAAGTGATTCTGTTCAGATCACTTGCCAAAAACTGGTTACTGGCCCCAATCACAAAAGCCCCGTTTCCGCCATATGGTCTGGCTCAGTATGGAACAGTACACTTCTTTTTTCTTTTTTTTACCCTTCCTAGCCAAAACTAGAAAGGTGCCACAATATCCCATCCTTAGGATTTACCATATTAAACAATCCCATCCAGAGCCGGATCCATTGATGGAAATGGGGTTTAACATCTTCAAGCTGGAATTGATGCACCTACATGGTGCGGATCCACGAGGACTGTAGACAGCTCTGTTACTGACCTGTGGGGTTGGAGGGGGCAGCAAAGCTGAAAGTGGACCCTGGTGCAGCAGCAGTTGTTGTCGTTGTCCCAAAGCCACCAAATGCGCCTGGGAAATAAAGAAAATGATGACAAAAGTGACCATAAAGGCAACAAAAAAAGGGATGAAAAAACAAAAGAATGAAATCACTACTTGATGTACAGCAGAAGGGCTGTGTCATGACAAAGCTTTTAAGTTTATTAAAAAGGACATTTGAACTCCAGAAAGGATTTATTTCTGACATACATAGAAAATACACTGACTTGCCACAGCAATCACATGAGATAGGTGCATAATTTCATACTTTGTGTCTTCATGCAGATGGAAACAGCAACACTTCAGGTGTTATGGATAAAAATCACCAGGTGAGATGGTAAAAAAATAAATATAATCACTGCACCACATTAAGGTGGAAAAAAAAAACATGATGAAAAAACATGTTTTTACAGACACAAAATGCACTGAATTACAAAGGTCATCTACCTGTGCTAGCCAGGCTATTACCAAAATTGAAAACAGTGCCAGTAGTGGTTGCTGTACCAAAGCATCCCACATTAAAGCTGACTGCTGCTGGGTTGGCATTTAAACCAAATCCCCCAAAACTAAACCCACCAGCCGTGGTGCT
>JAOXYM010000020.1:8822770-8832896 GCA_028567055.1 Leptatherina wallacei | reverse complement strand
GACCTGCAGGTTTCTGGGAGTTTGTTCCACATGTGAGGAGAATAAAAACTGAACGCTGCCTCTCCGTGTTTAGTTCTTACTCTGGGAACTTCTATTTTGTATAAAATTTCATCACCTAAGTGGCATGACCAAGTCGCATCGCCTACGCGGCATCTTTTTCTAATTATTTTTTTTTTAATTTATACGCATAAAACTTCCCTTTGGAAAGGCAAATTAGTTTGATGCAACTAAGCAGTCAGCCTATTATTTTGCCTGCCTGTAATTGGGGCATGTTAAGGAGAAAAAAACAAACAAAAAGGGACAAAAGCATGAGGACAAGCCCTCATGCTTGTCCTCTCAAAATCTCATTGTGATATTGATATACTGTTGATGTTGTAATAACAATGAATTTCCGATACATTGTGAACCCCAAGCTCTGAAAGAAACATTTTACCATACTGGAAAGATATTAATTATGGGTGTGAACCAGCTTCTTTGTTGGCTACTTTGTTGAGCTTTTTTTTTAACTATGTATACTTACACAAACAAGTATTTTTTCACAATCACCTCATCAGAAGTTCGATACAGACTGACCCTGATTGCCTCACACGGGAGCCAAATCCTGCCAAGTTGCCTGTTTCCCAATAAACCTTAAAGTATGAAAGAGGTTTAACACACAAAGTCTACTGCTGGGAGGGTGTCCTTGGGAAGAGATTCTTCACACTGGTGCAACTGGTGTGAATGAGTAACTTGACACAGCTGAAATATTTCATGCTGTCCGGCAAGCTACACTATATGTGAAGAAATATGAGTTCTAAAAGAGTATGTCAAACCCACAGATAATTTTTTTCCATCAGGACTTGTTTCTCAAATAAACAGTAAATTACTAAGAAAATCTGATGGATTTGGTACGACCAGAATTACTATATTGTGTAAAACTGTACAGTAACTAAATAGAATTACAGTCCATTTGCGGGGTCAGTGAGGTCACCACAGCGATGGAATTAACCAAACCCAAGGTGTACAGTGTTACTGTGGCTATTTGGTGTCAACCATTCAACTTGCCAGCCTCTGCATATCAGTTTGTAAATGAATCCTTACAAATGAACTTCAGATGTTTAATCATAGTGCAACACCTAAAACCACTGACCCTCCACCTAATGCCCTGATCTCTATAGTTTCATGTCATGGTTACATTAAACGCTATCTTCCTTCATAAAGCACTAAATAGAGTAATTGTCCAGTCCTTCACATCACATCAAACCAGAAGGTTTTAAGGTCAAAAACATATAAATATGTTCATGAAACAAAAGTTTAAAAGTTTTCCTTTCTTTATGCATGTTGTGATGACTTTGCCTTGACTTTGAAATGGTTTGCTATACGTTAAAACAGTCTTACTTTGAGCTTGTGAGACAAATTTGACAGAGTATAATGGACCTAAGTACCTCTATAAAGCTATATTTCTAAACTATAATTCATCCCATTATAACCACCTCTATATATTACTGAGGAAAAGTTTGAGCAGTTCCTCTAAAAACTCAGTTAAAAAAAAAAAACAAAAAAAACATTTGAATACCCGTTAGGAAGAAGATGGCCTTTATAAAAATAAAGATGTGGGAGTGCCATATGATCATACTGACAGTGAGGCAACAGTATTTTCATGCCTGCACTGTTATCATTGTAAAGGGAACCATCTGGGAAAGCTCCACTGAACTTCTGGAAATCAAAAGTAACTTTGAACTTCAGACATCAGTTATTAGAGATAAGGAATATATTCATCTACATGAACAACAAAAATAAACTAAGAAGGATCACAAGAAGTTCAAATGCTTACTACATGCTGCATGGATGCGACTACAAAAGCTGCTAGAGACAACAGAATTAATGTCCCTTTTTTAATACTTATGCATCAGTGGTAAACTCATAAGACTGGGGGAACTTGAATTCCACGCATGGTTTCCCCGATTAGGACTGATTTCCGAGTCCCAGTCAGTGTGCAAACTGATTAGGACTCTGCGAACACCTATTCAGAATTACTTTTGGGTCAGCTGTACAGAAGCTTCCATGGTCAATTATTATAAACTATATTGTAGGTTATTGACATGATGCCAACATTTTCTGTCCATCTGTATTTTTATTTTTATTTCAGTTTAATAGATGAGCTATATTTACAAGTTACTTCTCACATCTATGACCTGACTACAACCATTTTCAAAAAACAGTTTAAAAACATTTTTTCTGTTATTAAAGTGTCAAAATATCATGCAGGGAATCTAAATCTGACTTCTGTCTGGAAAACTCTGAAGCTTCTCTTAATATATTCAAACTCATTCTATAGTTGCCGTCATTACAGAGATGTTTCACTCTTTAAGGATAATAAAAAACCAGGTTAGTGTGTACTGGGCAGAAGAGCGGGAACGTGATTAATTAATTAATTACTGATAACTGTCTATGTTGAGACTTTAGATTCCTTTACACTATGAATCATTTGACAGAAAAAAGATTCTTGAGGAGATTATCATAGACAGCATAACAAAGCACTCTAATGCTCACCTCCTGATAATCACTTAAATAACTCTCAGAAAGTCCATGTGTTTGCTTGAGACTCATCTACTAAGGCTGTATGTGGCAATAGAAAGTATTTTATATAGGAATGGATTGTATTTAAATAGCGCTTTAGCCTTATTGACAACTCAAAGTATTTTTATTATTTTGCCATATTCACCCAGCAGTTCTGTTTTACTTATCATTAAAGCATGCATTCACAAATGAACAAATCAACATGGGGTTTCATATCTTTCCCAAGGACACTTTTAAACCAGCAAGCTTCCAATTGGCAGAAAATCACTTGTCCTCACAAGCTACAGCTGCCCAAAGAAATCTAATCAATCATCTAATCAATCTAATCAATTTGATAAAATATTTGTTGTCAATATAAGTAAAAAAAAAAAAAAAATCCCTTAAAAAGTCTGTTCACATATTAGTGTAGCCAATTTGTAGAGAAATTAAAGATGTCCTCATCTATTTGCCGCTTTTCCTCCTTTGTAATCCATACATGTGAATTAGAGGTGGATCAGGTTCCAGTAGCTGTTTGTTCAGCGTTTAAGTATTTTTGAGTTTTCATTAATATGCAATGATGTTATAAAACACTGCCTTTTGAAAAAATAATTTAAAAGGAGATACCTCTGATGTTGTGTATATTTGTCTTTGCAGATAGCTGAATCTTCCACATCTGGGACCAAAGATCAAACATTTGCAAACCTTTTAAACTGCAGGATTGAACTGACAGAGACAAGTGTGTGTACATGACAGTACTTATGTTTCAACTTCCTGTCAGCTTTGAACATCACAGATAGAATCACATCCATCACTGTTCCTCATACAAACCAGATTATGTGATGTATCACTAAAGCTGAGGACCACAAATGAGAAGCCTGGACTTAACAGCGTCAATGAAACTTTCATTTTAATTCAACAATTGACTGAAACTCAGCAGTTTAAATGTCCTCTATGTCCTGAATCCTCTACTTGCTTTACAAATATACAGAGCAAGAAGGCTGCCATGCTAACAAGGCTAAATACATTGTGTCATAGAGCCTAGTAGAGAAGAGAATGGTGAGGTGAAGATTACTTAGTTTGCCTTTGGAGTTTCCAGGCCAAAACTGTCAAGTGCATGGGAACACTGCATGCAAGTACCAGGGATGTATGTTATTTTGCAGAAAATAAACATTAAAACATTAAATAAACATTTGTGAATTGATTTTCCATCAATTCACACAGGTCCAAAATTGATTTTCTGATTAATAATTGCTTTTCATCTCTCTAAATTACAATCAAATTGTGAGGTTCTTAGTTCTAGCAAACACTGTTTAAATTTAAACTTTTTATTGTCAGCTTAACAGTCTTACCTTGTTACAACACACATTAAAGGTCCTTCCACTGGAACTACTGTGTGATACAAAATTACAAAGGAAGTGCTATAAATGTGATAAAATAACAATAAAATGGAATTTATAGCTGTTTATTACAGTTAAGCTAAACCTAGCATCTAACTGTCACCTGCTAATAATACTACATGACCTAGTATATTTTCTATTTACAGTACCAGTCAAAAGATTGGACACAATTTCCCCATTAGATTAAAGTGTGTGCAAACTAATACTGTATATACAAAATGTATAATAAGCCAATAGAAAAAGAAAGAAAAAAACTCCCCACCAACCCAACCTTTGCCATGCCAGCTGAATTATGGTTGCTAGAACTGAAAGCAGAAACCTATTTTTGCTTAGCCATTAAAAACTCCTGTAAATCTGTCATGTGGAAATGGTTTGCTGGTGAACTTTTCTAATGTTGCACTTTCTCCTACAATTGGACTCTTGAGTCACAGTTCCTGTTTCTCAGCACTTCAAACGGCACAGAAAAACTGCAGATTGCAAACTGGCTACTAAAACTACTAACAGCCCATCAGTTGCACATCCTTCCACTGCTTACTGGAGGTTCTCTGTTTATGGAGGTTGTTAAATTGATGAATTTATTCATTTTATCTGAAAGAGGTCTGTTATCTTGTTATTAAGTTAACATCAGCCAAAATATTACTGAAAATAGTCTAACTTTAATGATCAGAGCATTGTTGCGTTTGATCAAATGTTTCCATTTTTAGGAGGGATACTTCACGCATTATGCATTACTTTTTGCCTGGTGTGCTTAAAAATGAATGCTATATGCAGATGCAAGATGTAATATGCAGATGACTGATGGTGGCAGTTTGTTTTTGTAACCACTGGGGCATTGTGAGAATTGTTCCCAGATATCAGGGGTGTAACAATACATCAATCGCCATCATTACATTGATTCAGTGATCAATGATTCCACAGAAACAACGCTTAAGAAAGAACATGAGGATTTTTTTCCCAACTGCTTTGTTCTAAAAACCAAAGTTTTTTGTTTAATTTGATGAAAAAAATGCCATTATCCAAAGGTGTGATGTGTAACTATGATTATGTCAGATTGGACTATTTCCGTTATTATAACCAACTTTAAGACTCTAAATAGCAGTAAGGTTCACCATATCCTGCTTTAATGTATACAAATGCATTCTTTCAGTTTTCTTTCATATAAAAGATTTCAAGCTTAATATACTTAATTTGGGTCTATTTCTGGGGGGGAAAACTGAAAGGAAGTGAATCAATATAATATTGTATTGTTATCAAACTTGTGACTTACACCCCCACCAGACACCCAACATCTTTGATTTACGGGCCTTAAAGTGACATAAATAAACATTGGTAGATTTTCACAATTTGGAGCCCCCAGAAGAAAATTCAGCATTCGTCTTGCGTCCTGTCTCTTCTCTGAGCTCTCTCCAGCCAGAATGAGTCTGTACAATGTTGATGCTTGTGCTGTCACTTTCTCACTTTCTTTTCCTCCCTTCCTCCAATAATACCTCTTGTGATTCTTTCCTGAATCAGCCACAGTGCATGTTCAAAACAGCAAACGTGTTGACATCCAGCTGCTGGTGTGTGATGCGGTGCCTTAAAGCATAATGCAGCTGTCATGTGATGCCTGAGCTGAGTGTGGTTTCTCAGTCACGGGACATTGCACGGCAAAGACAACTCCAGGAATTTGCATGATAAATATCAGGGTGTCATTAAAATGAGTCAGAAGCACATGGTTATGAGTAAATTTGTAGTATTGCCTTAAATACCAATCTGTAATTCTGCAACCGTTCAAATCAAATAAAATTAAAACAGCTTTATTTGCATGGTGCCAATTCATGACATTAATCACAAGGCACTTTTAAAGATGCAGTCCAATACAAGAATAATCCAGTCAAATCCTATTGATTATTATTCAGTCATAATCCAATTAAGCTAAGTTGATTACATACTCCACATTAGTCAAATTCGTAATAACTGTGTGCATATAGCAATTATTAAAGTTGCTTTTTCTGTTACGATATTAACATAAAGTATATAGTGATCTATTCTATTGTCTCCATAATTATGTTTTACATCATAAAAACCCAGAAGTTGTCTACAATCTAAGTTTTAAAGTGTAATCCTGAGGTTAAAAAGCATCTATTACCCTTTCACATATGAATTATCAAAGAGTGAGCACTATTTTTAAAAAATGTTTTACTTGCATTTTTAAATTTTGAGTGAGGTAATGATACTTCTGTGGAGATCAAGCAACCCTTCCACTAATGAGTGACAAACTTGAACAAAATCCATCGTTTTGAAAATATTTTGTAGCACTTCCAGTGACTGGCCAGTGGGTGGCAGTGTATGTGGTAACTTACTAAGGTCCGATGTAAATATGCAAGTACACCATCCTAACAGGTGTCTACTGTAAGTTGTAGTTGGGTGCAGCTTGGAATTCTTGCCATTTGAGTACAGGCAGAGTGTATCAGGCAACAGCAACAACTCATATCAGAGGAAAAGTTCAAACAGAAAAAAAAAGTATGACAGTCAATCATAAATAACCTTGTTGTTTAGGAGTCCTGCTCGTCAAGGAGAAAAGTTACCTCCAGGCAACGACGCAATGACAATAGTAACTGTACAACAAACTTTTTACACACTACAGCAAAAATGTTGCCTATCTTAGATTACAACGCACTTCAACTACAGCCACGCAGAGCTTAAATGATTTGTTTCTGTGTCTCTTAGCTGCTGGACCAGTGGTGTCGGACTGGGGGCGTAAACAGTACTGTTAACCCAAGGCCCCAAGGATGATTTTCCAACTTTGAAGCCAGAATAGATGATGAATAAGGCAGTCTGATTTTCACTGATGGTGCATTTGAGTCAAATTATACCTTTTGAAAATATCTGACCTTGAAAAGGCCTGTCTTACAATTATTACTGAATTACTTCATTTAGTGCATTAACTAAAAAAGAAGGGAGTGCCATGAATCAGAAAGATGTCCAGCCTGCATGTTATAATATATAGAGTAGAAGACAGGAGGTAAAATACTCAACATGTCTTGTGTGCATGTGTTTGCTGGTGTAGCCTAGCAAATGTTTGCCTAGCAATCATATTGAACCTTTCAGTACCACTTTAATATTGTAATATATCAGTATTAGAAAGCTTAACATCCTGAACCACATGGCCCTCATTTTCAGACGCAGCAGCAGGTTCATCATTATGTCCTGAGAATGTGAGACAAGGTGAGCTCATATGAGGGCAGTAAAGTTATTCAGTTTACAACCAATCATCTATAGCTGATTGGAAATGAAAGAATCTTTGTAACACTTACATTAGTAGAATTTATTCTATTTTATACTAGGCTATGAGCAGGTTAATATAGTCTTGTGTGTATTTTGCTTGTATGTAGTCTGTCTTCCTTGGAGCAGAAGGGGGGGGGGGGGTAGAAGATGTAGGTGAAGAGAAGTGAAGTGAAAGTTGCTTTGAAGGTAATGAGGAGGTTGAGGAGAGGACAAACATGCGTGAGAACTATTGATCACGTCAACAAAGGGGCCCACACTATAGGGCCCAGAATTTCCTGCTACGTCCTTCTGCAGGGCACATAAGAAATCTGCAGCACCCATTTGGATAACTGATTAACTAGTTGTTTGGTTTTCTTATAGATTTTTTCCATAAATATTTAATGGGTTTATGTTCAACTATACATTGGGGCTGGAGTTTTATCTTGGCTGCTGTAAAAATCTGAGAATTACTTAATAAAAAGAAGGAAAAAAGAAAGAAATCATAATGCATGATCTTTTTTTTTCCAGTTCACAGGTTCCTGGTGTGAATAAGCAGACGTTTCATGGCTGCTTATGTGCGTGCATAAGACATGGTGTGAATGCAGTCAAACAAAAACCATCTGCAAACAGTAGAGGATCTGTAAATGAGTGAGAATCAAACAATCCCATCATTGTAGTTTTCTGTCCTTCTCAATACTCAACTTGTACACAGCAGTCCATTCAAAAGAAAGCAGCATTCGGCCATTCAAGCAGTCCTACAAACACATCAAGTTCTGGGGAATAAAGCAAATTTCTTTTTACCTTTTTCAGGCGGTTGAGCATGAAATCGCGGAAAACTTGAGCCACGACCAAACCGATCCCAACGACCAGCAGGCTCGCGCAGATGATCCCCACCGCGTATATCGCGCATGATCTTCTCGTCATGTTTGCAGGTGCTACAAGCAGAGATCCCTTGAAGAATGGATGGAGGCGTTTATTTCCGTACTCTGAAATAATCTACTCCGTTTCTTCTACATATGCTGTGTAGTAAGTGCTCCAAGATTTACTCCCTCCTGTTTCATTCGCTCCGATTTGCTGAAAAGTTTATCAAAAAGTTCTTGTAGGTTTGCCAGCTCTTGGACTTTACTAAGTAACGGTGTTGTGTTTAGGGTCTTCCTGATTTCCCACGTTGCACTCAGCTACTGGGACGCCTGGTTGCTTATTGTGAATGATACAACGGTTTTCTGCCACGAGGTCCCTTCAGTCAGTCTGAAGTGGTGACCCGAAAAGTACATACAATAAAAAGAGATGTGCCACGGTGTATTTGTAGCGGGCTGTAAAGTCTCAACCCCCACCGCTTGAGGAGAAATCTGATTGGTTCCGTCAGTGCGCCCGCTGTGGGACGAGTATGCGTGTGAGCGTCAGTGCCGCGTAAACGCGCCTCTCCCCACGGAGCAACCTATAGTAACCCAACCTCAAACCAGCAGGTCCCGCTTAAAACATTTCCTTACTTAAGAGTCAACTTTACAGTGAGTGAGCTTGAGTCAGATATGGCAACGTTAGTCCGCAGCTCGCGCCTAAGTACTGACTTCATGCATTTGTTTCATTATATAATTGACTATTGCTTGACAATAGCAGTTTCCACTAATGCCTGCTCAATTACCTCCTGTGGTGAGGGGAGGAACGTGTTACAGCTACAAGCAACAAAGTACGCTGTTATAAACTCATACAACAGCCACATATATCCTTTGAGAGAGAGAACACTTCCGGCTGGTGGTTTATATCAGAATCCCCTCCACTGCTGGAAGCGGAAGATTAAACTGGTAGAAAAGTAATCAAATACTGTAAAATCGTCAGAAGAAGACGCACCATGTTAGGGGCAGTATTATATATAAAGCTATTATGGTGCCCAAACCCCCATTTCCCAAATTAGTTTTATTTTTGATGAATGCTTACAGGAACATTCTAACTTAGGGCCTATCATTATCATTTATCTTTCATAGCTCAGTATTATTTCCACTGTCATACAGCTGCTAAAACTGAAACTACTGATAAGACAGCTTAAAATACGGAGTTATTAATTATTATCAAAATGCTTATTTTTAGATAAATTGAAATATATCTTAAAATGTCCTTAGGCATTAACATCTTATAATTAATAAATAAATAATAACTAAATCTGACTCAATATACTGTATATCTCGCTGTTGGAGATTTGTAATTTTTTTGGATTGAAATACGGATATGATAATGATAGTTATTAATCATAAATTACTACTAGATATTTGAATGAAGAATGAAGAAAAAAAAATCCAAACTGAATAAAATTGTCTTTCCAACCACATGTCCAAACAGAATTTGCTCATTTCTTTGTGCATGAATATCATCGTCTCTACCATCATCCCATGAAACTGCAAATTCTAAAATCCCTTAATTTTTATTTTTAAAAAAGCTTGTTTTTAACCAACTTAATGATTTTATCAAAGACAATTGTATCTTTGAGAACTACCTGTATGGGTTCAGGGCAAAACACAGTACAGAGACAATGACAAGGACATCAGAACCAACCTGGACAGAAAAAACTTTCTTGTCCTGCTTGACCGCAGTGCTGCCTTCGATACCGTGGTTCATGCCATACTTAAACCAACTCCAGGATCGAGCTGGTCTCTCTGGTACTGTTCTAATCTGGTTCAGGTCTTATAATGCAGACAGAGAGTTTGTTTCATCATCAAACATCTATTAACACAGAATTAGAGCCAACAGACAAGATTGAAATAAACCAAAATAAAAGCCCAAAGCAGTTATTTTTCTCAAAGTTCTCACTTTAAAAACAACTTCAGACTCTGTCTGTTACAGTGTCATGAATGTGAAATTAATTACCTTAGGATATGTGATTGATTGATTGATTGATTGATTGATTGATTGATTGATTGATTGATTGATTGATTGATTGATTGATTGATTGA
>JAOXYM010000020.1:8770322-8780554 GCA_028567055.1 Leptatherina wallacei | reverse complement strand
CTATCTATCTATCTATCTATCTATCTATCTATCTATCTATCTATCTATCTATCTATCTATCTATCTATCTAATGTATTTATATTATATTTATAAAGCATTACAGCAGGTGCAAAAGGAACATTAAATAGAAGAATTAAAATCTAGCTTAGAATCCAAAATGACATCAAGATTTGCTGGCTTGATCTGTAGCTGAGCACTAATCTTTTGGATGCACATCTGTGTTTCCAAACACAACCATTTTAGTTTTTTTTATTTAGCTGAAGAACATTCTTACATATTCACATATAGATTTGACCGAGGCACACACTTAAGCTTTGTATTGGACCACAGTCCCCTGGTGAGGCAGTAATATAGACCTTAAAGTAATCAGCGTAATAATCTTAAGAATTTTTTTTAGCCTCCCTGATTTGAGCTAACAGGAGCATATAAATGCTGAACAAAAGGTAAAGTCAATATACTGGTGCACCCACAACATATTCTTTAAATAGAGCTCAGGAAAAGGTGCAAAAGCAAATGTACAACAAATGTTCCCTGAGAGGCAGTTCAGGGCAGCAGGAAGACATTAAGAGGCAAAATACTTCATTTTGTCACAGATTTTTTTTTCTTAAATAATATGAACTTCTATCACATATACAGTAAGGAAAAACATATTTTGAACAAATTCTTCATATATTCAACATTTGTATTATTTTTTTAAAGAACATGCACTGAAAAATGCTTTGAATTATAAGAAATAAAAGGGGAAAAAAGCTTTTCGTGAAACAAGAGCATCTCTTTAGATATTAATGAACTTTATTATGCTGCGTTTTACATCATTTCACTGTTGACATGTGTGCTTCTTCAGATTGTTAAATCAGACTTTTTTTTTTCTTACTTGCCAGGCTTGCACTTGGATGCTGGAGACTTGCCTCCTCAGATGAGCTTTAGTGATTGGCCAGAGCTGAGACGGATATTCACAGAGAGTTTTGCATCAAAGACTCAGGCGGACTGGTCAAAGATTTTTGATGGCACTGATGCCTGTGTGACACCTGTGTTGTCTTTCGACCAGGTGAGCTCACACCCGCACAACCAGGAAAGAGGCTCTTTCATGAAAACCTCCAGTGGGGAAGAGTGCCCTCGGCCTGCCCCGGTTCTGTCTCGGACTCCTGCGGAGCCTTGCCTCACATCCGACCCAGCTGTTGGAGAACACACAGTTGAAGTCCTGGAGGAGTATGGTTTTACTAACGCAGAGATAGACAAGATGTTAGCAGCAGGCGTCTTAGAGTGTAATGCTGTGAAGGCAAAGTTGTAAAGGAAGAGGAATTTGAAAAAAATGACTGTCAGAGACAAATTGGACAAATGTGGGGGAAAAATGCAATGAACCTTTGAATGATTTACTGTAAGATTCACCATTTAAATTTCTTGTTAATATAAGAGTCGTAATTGAAAGGGAAAGTGTGGCTTCATTTTGTTCTAGAGGTAGAAAATCAAACTCAGAAAAATTAATTACTAATTAATGTCTAAATTAGACAGCATTAAAGGCCGTTCTTCACTTATCGGGGTGAATGGTTTCATTTGGGATTCATCAGCAGAAAATATTGTGCTGCATATTTTAACAGCCCCTCTGAGTCTGTTTGAAAAGTTTTGGGAAGCACAAGTATTCTTTAATTGACTCTCCTGATGGGTTATAAATTATCTAGCTCATGGTCAAAACATGACACAAGCAATTTGTGTACAAAGCCTGAAAGCTCACCAAGCAGCACCAAAATAAGTGAATAGACTTTTTGTTTGTTTTTGCTTATCCACGAGTGCCTGTAATTTTGTCCTCCTCATGCCTTGTCAGTCTGACTGTGTTGTACTTACAGCTTTGTTGGGTATCATTGTCTAATGAAAAACCTTTCAGAGGCTGGAGATGTTTTGAAGTGGGATAATTGCAGTAGTGGATTGTATTGAGAAGAGGCAGTTCAGTTTTTTTTTTTTTCATAGTTTGAGACCTCTTGTACACACAAAATTGGTAGGCAAGGACTTGGATGGGGTTAGAGAAATAATCCTTTCTGGTAATGTATTAATCCTTGTGTGTTTATCATCTGGATCATTTATAATGCTCTGAAGTATTGCTTGCATCTGGGAAGCATTAAAAATATACACACAATAAGAAATCTTTCCATCCCTCCATCTATTGTCTGTACCTACTTTTTCCAATGCAGGGTTGGGCAACAGTTACAGTAATAAATTATTTCTCAATTTCCAACAATAATAAAAATTTTTATTAAAGTTTAAAATGCATACGAGAACCATCTTTTTATTGAAATATAACTTTTTGTGCCTTTAGACTTTCTCTTCTTTTTTTTTACAATATAATCAATAATATATAATACAATTAGGGCTGGGAGATATGACCTCAAATCAATATCACAATTGATTGAACCTGTTACCTCAATTACAAATTAATTAGTGACTATTTTACAATTGTTTTATTTTTTAGCCCTCATAGCTAACTGAAAGTTTTTGTTGCAAATATTTTTATAATAGAAGATCAGATATGGATTTTAAAATAAGTGAAAGGAAGCACACACATTTTAATTATATATATGGTCATGTAATTAATATTTTTCAATATATTCAAGAGAAATAATTAAAATATTAATTATTGTTTTCAATAAATTGCCCAGCTCTTCATACAATCATAATATAACCCAAGCACAACTGTATTCATTATACCTGACTGTGTTTATTTTGACTGATGATTCTTTTGATGCAACAGCTTTTGTCAATATTAAAATTTATGAACTGCTATGAACTCTTTAATTGGATTTCATTGTCTGACATCAGAAAGTTGAAATTATATGAAGCCAAACTAAATTTGGCTGCATTAAAACTCTGCCGGTGATCAGAGATGAACTTCTCTGTCTTTGATTACATTTTGATTTATTGTAAACAAAAATTAATAATTAGCCATTAATTCAAAATTATAGTCAGAAAGACGGCTCTCTTCAATGACTACAATTTTAATGATACCATTACTGTACACATATAGGTTGATTAGAAATAAATAAATTTAAGAAATAATAAAATAATGCAGCCAAATGGTACGAGTGCAGGGCTTGAATAGACAGGGTCTTATTTTCAAGTGCAAGTCATTCATTCATTTACATATACTGTATATCAGTATATAAAAGTAAAGGTAGTTTTGGGGGGAAACCATAAATTCAATTTCATCAGCCAATTTTGATCTGAACATGCTAATTTTTGACACTGTCATTATCCAAAATAACTAATAATTTGTGTTTACGTATTCAAAAACATTGTATCATGCCATGTACATTCGATTTATTCTTAATAAATTAAGCATCACAAAATAATAGGAAGTGTAAAAGAAGTACAAAATATGTACTAATAAATTGGAATTAAGTCAAATATATGTGAAACAGAATGGTGTGACAATTTTACACTTGGTGCTTTACAGTGAAACTACACTGGTCACCTGGGAGGAAAGCAGGTGTTACTGTGAGCTGGCATTAAAAATGTTTTAAATAGTTTTGAAACAATGTTCAGACTAAACTTTGACATACACCTGTCTGTGAGATTCTATCAACATTTTAATAACTATTGTAAAAAATTATAAAAGCCTTTTTACTCAAAATTTAGGGAAATAATTAGGTTTATCATACCATAAATTACAAAAATAAGTGCAAAATATAATATAATTTAATGTATTGGAAACAAGTTCACTAACAAGGTAAAATATAACATTTGGCAATCATTTTATACTCTGTGCTGTGTAAAATGGAAACAATCTACCACTCTACTTCAACTTGTCACAAGTGCGTTCAGAACTCACCACTGTTTATTTTATTGTCAAGTTAAATGGCCTTCGTTACATATTCGCCATCATTTTCATAGGTTCACTCTCATCTATAAAACACTCTGAAACCACTCACCTCTATATTGCACCCAGTATAAATAGCGTATTAAATGCAACATACGATTTTCACATCTTATCATGCTACATATCCCCAAAGCCAAGTCTCAAATTTGGACAAATTATTTTCTGCATTGATTGACTGGAACTTACAAAAGATGCTAAAGCTGGGTGCTTTTATTTCTGTATCTGTGGTTGAGGGCAATTTCAAGTGACATTTGTAAATGTTTTAACATAATAAATGTCTTGTACATGAAATGTGCTATACAAATAAACTTGCTTTGAAATTTATGGGCGTTATTATTTCATTCGGGAGCACGTTAATCACAAAATAGAAAAACCACAGATCCACTGATCATTATGTCGATTCACTGTGAAACCTTATTTCAGCTTTTTATACAGCTTTTACAATCTTTGGACCTTTGCAAAATTTTATTAAAGCTCTTCTTTAATAATCATATTTCCTCATGTAAATGTCATGCTTCAGAAAATAGATCTCCCTGAGCAAGCCCTGATGCAATAAAAATGTACTGCAAGCTATTCGTCTCTGGAAACAATCTCTTTGGATGTGTATTACCTGTTTAATAAAGGTTGTGAGTTTTCACTGATAAAAAAGAAGTAATAGACCACTAATTCATGAAAGTTTGAAATATAAATTACCTTTTTACATCTAAACTGTCACAGCTTTGATAAGTAGAGTCCCAAATGTGTTTAATAGTAATGAATTACTATAAAATAACCCAAGCACAGTCATGAAAGGTTTATAAATGACCGTGAGGAAATACTAGACTGCTGTCACTTTTCATTTGTTTATTTATGATGATTAATTTGCATCTATATTTTTTATTAAGCTAATCTTATCAGGCAGTTCTATCTCCTCAACACAGCCTACCAGTGCAATTGAAGATTTAAATGTGTCCATAGAAATGAGTCATTTCTGGGGGCTGTATGTGACTAAAATACATCCAGTATCTGCATATTGCATTCTTTTTCCTGCCGTTTGAAAAATCTGTTTTTAAATATATCTAAAATCTATAGAAACAAGCTGCAACACTACCCTGAAATGGCGTTAGAGAAACTTATTGCCGATGTGACTTTTGAATGACTTCATGGCTCAACAGTGAGCCTGTGGATTCCATGTAATAGGATATAGTGCAGATTATAGATTTATTCCACTGCGCTTGTTGTGACAAGACAATCTGTTTCAAGCTGTACGAGGCTGGCATCAAGAATTTCATGACGGAAAACTGCTTCATCAGAAATCAGGAATGTAGCCCACAAAATGTGAAACTTTTCTTCATCTGGTGGATTTGGTATAACAGTAACTGCATGAATTATAATGAGTGCACATATTGATTGAACAGAGCTGCGCAAGGGCTGAAAATTTCCATCCATTCAAAACTCGCACAGAAAGGAAAAAGAAAAAAAAGAATTTCTTGCCACTGTTTGCCAACAAGCCAGAGAAATATCTGGTCATCTTTACCAAGAATGAAAAATATATCTGTGTCTGAGGGGAAAGTATGGAATTTCAGGTGCTTAGATCAGAAGAAATGGAATCTGAAAATCTCAGCAGATGCATGACTTTTCAAGGACACTGTAATCATTACAGCAAGTTTCTACTGGATACATATCTCTGTATGAACTGATTAACTTCCAGTCCATGGTATCATGTAGCCTATATACTCATATTCCAAGCATGATTGTGGGTTATTGTCTTGTAACTAAGCAACCTGTGGGTGCAACAGTGGTCATCATTGGCTTTGACATAACAGCATCTTTCTCACTTCCTATTAAGAAAGGATTTTAATTGATATGCTGTTTAACATCCATCTGGCATTGCTGCACTTGTTGGCGGTCTGCAATCAGCCCTCTTTCACTGGTAAGAGATGAAATTAAATATTCTGTAGCACTAGCTAAAGGCTCGCAAGTATGTGAGGAATGTGTGTGGCGTGATTTTAGACTTCTGACTTTCCCTCATCCAAGGCTTAACGCAGGACAACCAAGCATCAGCACGAGTTCAACTTCTAATGGGTTCAGTATAAAAGGAGTATTGAAACTTTTCAGGCTTTAAGTTGAAATTGTATTTAAAATGATTCCATGGTAAGTTTTATCACATAATAAGACAAGAAATCCTCGTCCCAGCTCTTCTGTTGGTTTAGACCACCACACTGGTTATCTGTCTTGATGATAAGCTTGCAACTGCGTGGGCCATTGAATTTGAACCATGGTATCTTTATACTGAAGGCTCCAGCATTTTATTAGTGGTTTTTATCCTGCGCAGGAGTGGTTCTGAGTGATTACATACCTTTCTGAGACTACATTCACAAAGAAACAAAACATCCTGTACCTCACAGCATCAAGAAGGGCAATAATTCCCTCTAAATCCTGAGAATCCGATGCCTGATCCCTGTTTCACACCTGAAATATCCACAGTTTTACAAATCCACTCACTTCAGACATATTTCTTGTCGTCTTTCTTGCGACAGTAGGGTCCTCTTTTTGAGAGTTAAAAAAAATGTGTCCGACTGTGATATTGCTCTGTGTGAGCCTCAAATATGTTCACATTTGATCTGCATTGTGTTTCATTCCCCACAATTGCTTTTTATCCACTCTCTCACAGATGGAGGAAGATGAGCTGCAGCACAGAGAAGACAAAGTAACTGGGTTTTAGAGCAAAACTGCAGAGAAAGTGTGAGTTGCCCTCCACGCTCATATTCTCAGATGGGCTACGCACCCGTGGGAGATGTGAAGCCCATCAAACTTCCCGAGGGGAGGGTTCAACACCTTTAATAAGACAAGGTGAAGATGAGGTAGGATACAATTTGATTTAAACATAACATGACAGCATCTTCAAACCGTCATCAGTTTTAAGCTGTAATATGACTACAATGACGGTAGATTCAGCTTGTTCAGGTGTGTCTCTGTCGTCGCATATTTCACTCAAGGGCTCATGGGGGCTAAGAAGGTGGATAGAAAATACATTTCTGCATGAACTCTAAACAATATTGGTCAGAAAATATTGCAATTAGATTTTTTTTCCCATATCGTTCAGGCCTTGCCCTAAAGCAAAAAAAAATGCCTATTTTAAATTATGACTATACATTTTTGAGCACCACCTGCCATCTGTTGCTGCAACATGGCGCCGCCGCTGCAGGAAGGCTGCCAACCTGCTGCTCTGCTTGCGTATGTGTGTTTGAACGCGGTGACTGTGAGTTCTTCGCTTGATTTTAAATCAGTCTGCTTAATTAATAGAATGTTTTCGCGTACATGACTTCTGGAAATGAGGAATAACAAACCTGGATTACGCCACATCTTCCCCCACCCACTAGCATTCAGACTGTCAGAAGGTGGTCTCCTGAGGCCCAGCTTCAGGACTATTTTAGTTGCATTGACTGGAATGTACTGCTGGATCCTCATGAGGATGATATTGAGAGGGCATCTCAGTGTCTGACAGACTACATGAACTTTTGTATGGATGTGGTTGTGCCTGCTAGGACAGTACATTGTTACCCAAATAACAAGCCTTGGATTACGAGCTAGGTGAAAGAGGTCCTGAATAGGAAGAAGAGAGCATTTAAAAGTGCCGTTCAGGAGGAGATCAAGATGGTGCAGAGAGAGCTCCAACTCTGCCTGAGGGAAGCAAAAGAGTTCAAGAGTTTTTATTGTCATATGCAAAGCAAAACAGGTAGTAATACTATGCAATGAAATTCTTATTCTGTTAAGTCCCCCATAAAAAAGATGACACATTAAAATAAATAAGAGCAGGAGAGAAAAAATTGTAGCAATAAAAACAACAATAAACAATTAAAAGCAACAATAAAGTGTTCAGTGTTATGAGTACGTGCGTGTGATGCATGTGGTGAATGTGAATGATTCATTGAGAAGCCTGATGGCCTGTGGGTAAAAGCTGTTTGCCAGCCTTGTGGTCCTGGACTTCAAACTCCCATAGTGTCTGCCTGATGGTAGCAGTGGCTAAGAGTGAATGTTGTGGATGTGTGCTGTCTCTGATGAGGTTGTGTGTTCTTCATAGGACTCTGGTTTTGTAAATATCTTGCAGTGAGGGGAAGGCTGCCCCAGCAATGTGCTGTGAATTCTTGATCACCTGCTGGAGTGCCTTCCTGTCTTGTGCTGTGCACTTTCCATACCAGACCGTGATAGAGGCAGTAAGGACACTCTCAATTGTGCATCTGTAGAAGCAGCTGAGGATTTTGGTTGACATGCCAAATTTTTTCAATCTTCTCAGGAAGTACAATCTCTGTTGGGATTTCTTGATAATTTGTTGGGTATTGTGAGACAAGGTGAGGTCCTCGCTGATGTAGGTGCCAAGAAACTTGAGCGCTTTCACCCTCTCCACTTCAGTCTCATCAATATACAGGGGTTTATGTGGTTCCTTTTCCCTTGTTCTTGGGTCGATGATTATCTCTTTGGTCTTGTCTGTATTGAGATGGAGGTTGTTGTCATGACACATGGTCACCAGGTCCGCCACCTCTCTTCTGTATGATGTTTCAACCCCGCCAGTGATCAGGCCAATGACTGTAGTGTCATTCGCAAATTTAATGATGCTGGTGTTGTTCTTGGAGGCCACACAGTCATAGGTGAAGCGTGTGTAGAGAAGCGGACTCAGCACACACCCCTGTGGGGCCCCAGTGCTTACAGTTCTTAAGCTGGATGTGCGGTAGTGGACTCTGACTAACCGGGGTCTGCCCGCTAGAAAGTTCAGCATCCAGTTACAGAGGGAGGGTGTCAGTCCAAGTGTGAGGAGCTTATCTGTGAGTTTGTGGGGGCTAACTGTGTTGAATGCAGAGCTATAGTCTATAAATAGCATTCTGACAAATGTGTCCTGGCCCTCTAGGTGCAAAAGGGCTGTGTGGATGGCAGTGTTGACTGCGTCATCGGTGGAGGCAATAGAGAAAGAACTTGGAAGGGAAGTTGAGGAAGAACAATAGCAGGGAGGTGTGGAGGAAATGAAGGTCATCACTGGTTGTAGAAAGAGGGATGTTGGAGTGATTGGGGGAGATTTAGAGATAGCATCAGAGTTCAACAACTTCTTCAATAGGTTTAACTCTCTTGCAGTCGTCCCCTCTTCCTCTGTCCCAACATCGTCTGCAGTGAATCATCAGTCCCCCTCCCCCCACCCCTTACCCAACTTACCCTCTTCACCGGCGATAGTTCATCCTCCTCCTTGGACCCTAAGTTCCCTAACATTACTGCACAACACGTGAACGGGGTGCTTAAGAGGTTACATATGAGGAAGGCAGCTGGCCCGGATGGGGTGTGCCCCAGACTGCTAATGGTATGCACGGAGGAGCTAGGCAACCCTCTCCAGCATGTCTTTAACATGAGTCTGCGCCTGGGGAGGATCCCTGCTCACTGGAAAATATGATGCATAATCCCTGTCCCCAAGAACGGACAATCCAGAGACCAGTGTTTCCGCTACATTCATTAAAGAGTGACGAGTTGTCATTCCTAAATCCCAGCCGCTGCTCCTTCAAATTTATCTCTGACTCCCTTCTTTTTTTTAAATTTTTGTTATCCTAAATCCATCACTGCCGCATGTCTCCACCTTCACAACAGAGTCCTCCCCAGTGCGAGAGTAGACTACAGATAAATATCTTGCTTTTATATGTTTAGAATCATGCCAACGGTGGAGATTTTGACTCTACCGGACACCTGCAGCTCAAGTCAATGTTCATGCAGCCATGGCTCCCAAGAGAGCCTGCCCCCGCTGCTGGAAAAATTCCTAGAGGAAACACTGAACCTGAACGACTTTCGTCCTGTGGCCCTTACGTCACAATTCATGAAATCTCTGGAGAGGATAGTACTGCAAATACTGAAGGTGCAGGTCCAGCATGTACAGGATCCACTTCAGTTCGCATATAGGGAGAAGATGGGAGTGCAGGATGCTGTCCTGTATATTCTACACTAGACTCTTTCCTATCTTGATAAGGGAGGCTGTGCTGTTAGGATTCCTTTTTTTTATTTTTCCAGTGCATTTAATACTATTCAGCCTCCCTTACTGCAGGATAAATTAACCAGCATGGAAGTGGAACCGTACCTTGTCTCCTGGATAACCAACTACCTGACAAACAGACCCCAATTTGTTAAGATAGGTGACATCACATCCAGCACACTGATCAGCAGTACGGGAGCCCCGCAGGGGACTGTACTGTTCCCTGATCTCTTCACCCTATACACTGCTGATTTCTGGCACAACTCTGATATTTGTCACGGCTATTAATGCTTGTATCAGAGGAAATGAGGATGGGGAGTACAGGAGACTGGTGAGGGACTTCACGGAGTGGAGTGGGAGGAACCAGCTACACCTCAACA
>JAOXYM010000020.1:8757696-8768611 GCA_028567055.1 Leptatherina wallacei | reverse complement strand
TTAGCTCCCGTTAGCTCCGGGTTAGCTTTGTTAGCTCGTAGCTCAGAGTTTGAAGGGTGTCAATCATCCCTCCTCACGCTCCAGCCCCCCTCTCCGCGCCTCCTCGTTGCCCATTTTTGGGTTTTCCCGGAGTCACGAGACTCGTTACGTTGCTAAGATGGCGACGGTTGGAACCTCCCAACGAGCTTCTTTTCAGCTCTTCACAAACCTCCCGGATGGTCTGTCCATATATTTACAGTCATTGCTTGTTACTCAATTAGTTCTCAATGTGTGCACTCAGTCTTGTCTTTCTGTGCCTTATTTGTATTTTTGGATCTCTTCAGCATACTTCCATTCAGCATACTTACAACATATAAACCATGTCCACTTTTCCAGTGTTATCCTGACATGTCACCAATTTATAATAGTATTTATTTTGTAGGTATTGTTGGTACTAAACCAATAACAGTGTGAGCAAAAATATGAAAGTATCATTTATTCACAGGGGAAGCTGTCACTCAGGAATTTGAGTGGTTGTCCTTTAGTATCAGTCTTCATATGACAGTACCTCAATCTACATGTCGAAGTATTCATGAGCAGGATAATGAATCCTAAGTGTGTTCCAAATAATAAGTTGCTTTGGATGAAATAGTTTGCCAAATAAAACTGATAAAAATGTGATGGCTTAAAAAAACATCAAAGAATGGGGGGGGGGTTAGTCTTCCATGGGACATACTTGTTGAATCATTATTTGATACACACTATTACACACACACTCTCATGCATGCAATTCCTAGTGTGCACTCCCATGATCTGCTTCAGGGAATTCTCTTCTTTGGAAACTAAAAAGGGGGAAGAGAGACTGTAATCTCTCAAATAACACCCACTTCTTTCTCTCCTCCTCCCTCTTCATTGAGTTTTCTGTTCTTAGTTCCCTGAGCAGACTTCTACTTGTTAAGTAATGTAGCGTAGCTCTTGAACTCATTGCTCAGCTATGCAATAGGGAAGAGGATTAGCCGAGCATTTCTGCAAGGATTTGGCATTTGGCCATTTATCCATCACCTGGCTGACAGAGAGACCATACTCTCCCTCTTTGTTTCTTTTTTACTAAATTACCCTTTAACTCCCCTTTTCATTCTCCCTTTCTCCTTCTAACCCTTTTTCTTCTCTAAACTATGACCCTGTTGTCAGAGGACCAATCCAGCAGGCCCCAACCCTGCCTGCTCTCGGAGCCCAACAAACACATCAGCACATCTTTGCACCAGTATACAACAGACTACACTGGCTCCAAAGAGGACTACATGGACAGTGGGGAGAACGCTGTATTTGCAGCTGTGACACCTCCCAGGCGCTCTCGGGGTCGGCTTATTCTTCACAGCCTGGTAATGTTCGGTAGGGAATTCTGCTACGCTGTGGAGGCAGCATTTGTCACGCCGGTGCTTTTGAGCGTGGGCCTGCCCCGCAGTCTCTACAGCCTGGTGTGGCTGATCAGTCCCATTCTGGGCTTCCTACTCCAGCCCATCATCGGCTCAGCCAGCGACTACTGCCGCTCACCGTGGGGGAGGCGGAGGCCGTACATCCTGGTCCTTGGCATCCTAATGTTGGTGGGAATCAGTATGTTCCTCAACGGAGATGCTGTCATTTCAGGTGAGGGCTGGGTTTGGAAGGCGGGATGGTCTAATAGTTTGTGTAATCTTGTTACATCAGAAAATTAATTCTTGTGGCCCTTTCAATCGTTTTTGGCCTAACCAGAGAAAATTATACAATGTAGCATATTAGTGACATAAAACTCAGCAAATGCAAGGCAAACATCCTAACCCAGAATAAAATAAAACTTGTTCTTCTTTTATTAAAAACAGTAGCCATACAGACTTCAGATCTAACTGGATTTTTTTCCTAATGGCACAATGATTTCTGCCCATAATCCTCCTATCTGAGGAACTTCCACAGACTGTTTCTGCATGCTTGCAGATATAGGGAAAATGAGACACACTTATTGTGACCTAAAAAGATTGAACATGTTAAATGAGTGAAAAGAAAATCCCAAATGACTCACGCTTTAAATTTGTGACTGAAGTTAAATGCATGACGACTTAGGGTGGTCCTGAGCAGATGCCCACCGGGGTGGATGGATAATGAGATGTGGCAGAGAAAATCTTTCTCAGATAACATTTAAGTGCTAGAATGGTTTTGTGAGAATCTGCCAGGCTTCATCACGAGAAGATCTTCACCAAAAACTGGTGAACAGATAAGTTATGTGAGGAGCATGGTCTCCAAAGACCCTCTCTCATGAACTGGTTTGCTCAAAACGTGACAGCTCAATTAGAGCTGTCATTATCCCAAAACCTGAGGGTAATCACAGCAGAGTACTAACCCCAAAAATAGCACATTTCTAATAGCCTGCCATACATTTTCACAACACTCATGTGATTATTTTCAAGGAGAAAATGTAGGGTGACAGGTCTATTTCATAATCAAATCATTGCAGATGGAAGAAAAAATAGGCACAATTTTGAATACTCTGTGTGGGTGTCTGGCTTAAATGGTGGAAAAATCTCAGATGTTTAAGTGTTGTAATTGTAAAGGTTGAGCTCCAGTTAAAAGATGGCTTCTACCTTTTCTCTCAGTCCTCGTGAGGTATAAGTCTTTCTTTGTTCTGGTGTTTTGCTGGGTAAGCTGATTACTTCTCTTTGTTTCTCAGAGCTGTAGTAAATTCCTGAGTGACTGTGTGACATCATATTTGTATTGTAATCCCGCTCAGTATTGTCATTTTTAGAGAAAAAGCTTTACTTTAACAAGCACAAAAGTCTTCCTTTGGCTTTCTGTTTCACAGATATCAGGGAAAGGTAAGTTCTGACTTTTTAGAAAACTAAAGTGTTTTGTGTTTGAGTAAATTGACTCAATGCTTCAGTAGTTCCTGATTATGGGTTAGATTTATATTGCACCTTATTGCTGAAGGCACTCAAAGCGCTTACATTGGATCCATTCTTCATCCACTCCTCATTCATACTTGGTGATGGTAGGCTACATGTGTTGCCACAACTGCCCTGAGACTGACAGGACTGTGGCAGCCAATGTGTGCCAACGGCCTCTTCGACCACCAATGGAACATTCATACACTAGCGATGCCAACCTGGAGGCAACAAGGGTGAAGTGTCTCGCCCAAAGCCACAACGACAGATGTTCTGGGTATCTGAAATGGCAACCTCCCAGGGATTGGACAACTGGCTCTACCACCTGAACAACTGGTGGAGTTTCTTATCAACTTCCTTTAAAAAAAAGGACAAACAGTACTTGCTTTAAACATAAAACCAATACAAAACTATCTAATTGTATCTTTTTTTCAGCTTGTGCGTTTTCATCACCCTTTATCTCTTCTGAGAAGAACAAAAGTCAGGTTTCAGCTTTATGTTCAAACAGCCTTTATAATGTAATTGTCACACATCCCCAGAGTCTTGCATTGCTTTTATTCCTAACAAGCTTTTTGTATGAGCTTGAACTGTGATCATGAGATGTGCATCAGGCCAACATCCCTCACTTTTTTCCAGATTATCTTTTAATTTTTCCGTCCATGTACAAGGGACAACTTCAGAGAGATGGGAAATGTGGGGGAGGCATGGGGGGCAGGCAGCATGGAGCAAAGGGAATCAAATGAATCTGACTCTTTAAGTTCCTTGAAATGAAACTAGGAAACTTTGAGGTCAGCTAATTAACTTCAAACAGAGTATATCAATCCCTAAATTAAAATGTTTTCATTTTTAACATCAAAGCCCAAGTAAAGTAGTTCAGTGCCGATGTGGCAAAATCTTAAGACAACTCTTGTCCCAGTCCCAATTTAGCTAATGTCCTAAAAACAAAGATATGATCTCCTGTGTACAAAAAATATCTTCATAATAATGATTTGCCCATTTTGCAAAAACACATTAGAGGTCAGTGAAGACTTTAGAAGCACAGAGCACCTTTCATTTATTCATGTAACCTAGATTCCGTCCTCATCATCAAGTACCTGGGCCCTGTTTTTTTTTTATTATCTGGCTTCCATTGTGTTTTTATATAAATATATATCATTGTGTTCAGATTAGCAAAGTACCTTCTGTTAGTTATAATGTATCACAGGCTTAGCATTAAAAAATAGTTTCATGTCAAGTGTGACACATTGTCACACTTTTTACTCTTCTAGAAATCATGATTTCAAGTCTCTTGAAACTACACTGTTAAAATATTTAGATAATTCCCAACAATTACATCATCAATGTGCAAGCTGTTGGAGTGATGGTGTAATACATTTCTGGACCTTTGTTTGGAAAACATAAAGTCCAGGTAAAAATGTGACAGGCCTGTTTTACTGAGTAAAGACTCCGCTGGTGTGCATAATATTAATGATGTCTTCAGAGGGTGAATGAAATAAGCCACTCTCTGAGAACAACTGTGGATCCAGCAATTTATAGTGACGCGTGGGGTTGCCTGTAGACTAAATTCATTATGGGCATTTTATGCAGCGTATCACTCAGTGTAAGTGACAATCATCAGCAATGTGCCCTCCATACTCATACTGTAATGGGAACATGTGTGTTTCTGCAAGGCACCAAAGCTGTTTGTGTGCACGTCTGTATCAGAGCATAATCAGGCTGCATGAGAAACCACTGATTTTTCCACTTTGGATGTTTTCTCAAATGCATTACTACTGCATGATTTCTCAGAGATGGCTTGGGGGTGTAACACGTGAGAATCTAAATGCTTTAGATCATCACACGAAACAATGTGTCAGTGTAGAAGTTAACCAGTTCACCAGTTAAATGCAGGTACATAGTGTTTCTTGTTTATAAACCTTGCTTTAAGCTGCCATGCACAATGATGATCATCTGCAAAGATTTCTACTTTTGCACAGAAAATCAAACTCTCTCTCTATATATATATCATATATATATCATAACTGTTCCCTAATTAAATTTTAATGGTGTGCTTAACAGATATTTTGTCATTAATATTCGCTGTTGGTCATCTTTCTCCAGTGCTTTCTGAGATGTTTTATTTTGTCTTGCAGAGATAGTCAGCGACAGGTCACTGAAAAGCACTTTGGCCATCGTCGTGGTGATGTTTGGAGTCGTGCTGTTTGACTTTGCTGCAGATTTTATTGATGGGCCCATCAAGGCGTACCTGTTTGATGTATGCTCACACCAAGACAAGGAGAGAGGTCTGCATTACCATGCTTTATTCACAGGTATGTAGCATTACATTACATCTGTGTTGACTACATAATGCATGCTGTTTTCCAACATTGATCTGGTTAGAATTCATTCACCCTATATGCCTGTTAAATGTATTATAATGGTTATTCAGGCATAAAACCTCAGAATTGCAAAAGCTCTTGGTTTAATAGGTAAAAAAAATTATGTAAAATATTAAAAGTAGTTGTCATAGATGTCATTTTTTGGGGGGTGGGAGGGTGTGGGGCTCTTAAAAATGTTTCAAAGCTTATCCAGGAGGTTCCTGGCTGACTGATGAGGCGCCAAATGAAATGTACTTGTTGTGCAGTGACTTGTACCTTGAGGGTTGCTGAGATCATCCAACCATCCAGTTGCTCTGGAGGGGTTGTTGTCACATGAGACTCTTTCTACTCTCGAGCCATCACATGAACTATTGAGGTCACATGTATATAGGTGGGAATAATGGTGAAATTGCCTGAGGAGGGTTATTAGTCAGCCTTATACATTGGGTCACATTCTCTCTTAAGGGATAGTTACCTCAGTTGGATACTTATGGCTTTATTCACTCCTTTCTCAAACTGTGTCTGACTTCAAAGGAACATCATTTTTCCTTTTGGATGCAGGTAGACTGTTGAGAATTGATCTATGTTCATCCATGTGCTCATGGAGCAGATGTGAAAGTCTGAGAAAGACAAACAGAAACAAACATTACTCTATCAGACAGATCTTCACTGGTTTATAAAAAAAAAAAGCTCTTACAAACTAGCTGTACACGTTTTTTTGTTATTGATGTTTCTTTTATTTAGTGAAACAACATGAAATCCAAATAAGAACAAAGTTACTTAACTTATTGGTAAATTTATCTTGAGATAAAATAAGATAAAATAGAGTGACTTTTATTGTATTAATTTATTTGTGTTAATGGAAACCAGCAGAGCTCCAAAAAGTAACACTGGGTTTAATTCACCAATATCTTTTTAAGAATTTAGTTAATTCTTCCTGAAGTTGTTCTGAAGAAGTTCTCAAGAAAATGTTAACACACATTCATACCACTAAATTGTTTGCATCATTTCTCTTAGATCAATGAATGCCAATATACTAGTGAATTAATAGGACATACCAGCTAGTCCTGATTTGCAGATAAACACTTGAAAATACCCATAAAAGGGCATGAGACTGAAGGGTCATGTGCTGACACAGACAGAGGTGAGACAGAGACCAGAAAAAGGAAAGAAGTGTTATTAAATAGAAATCAACCTCCTGATAAAACAAATCATTATGATAAAAGCCACTATCATAGAAAATTGTAATCATTAAAAGATACGTACCAAAGAGCCTTGCGTTACTGTCAAATGAGTTTCTGGAGGGATATTTCCTGGGGTTGAGATATGAGAAGATATCTAACAAGAGTGATTTAATGCACAAGTATGCAAGTAAATTCCCTCTTGACTGCAGCTTGTTCTTTTGCATTTAGAAACTTTATATATTGTGTGGCCAGTTGATTTCACACATCCCCAACCTGCAGGAGAGCTGTGATATGACCAACCTGAATCCCAGCTCCTGCGTAAATGTTTCAGTGGCCAAAAAGCCCAAAGAGGAGTGCTGGCTTTAAACGGTTGCAAGTGTCCATGCTTTCTTCACTTGGTGGATTTTGTGAGTTTTTGGGACAGAAGCTACTTTGCATTCTTACAATCTGAGATTGGAGGGAAGAGGCAGCTTTTTTGTTTGTTCATTTTTTGTTTTGGCCTCCTTTTTAAATGTTTAAATTGTGTTTCTCAGCCACACTGATACACTTTCATGTTTCGGTTTGGTTTCTTCATGAATCTGTACTTTACCTTAAGGTCATGGACATGGTTGACTACATGAAGGGTTTCTCAGCTTGTGCTGTCAGACACAGAAAAGATTGGACATGAAGAACATACAGCAGGGTTCCAACAACCAAAACAAAATTCTCAGAAAGATTAAAAGCAACAGTTGGTCTCTCACAGGTGCTGTTTATGTCATGATGTTTTCTGAGAGGACATTAAATGTTGCCAAGTAACACTGTGATAAATCGGGTTCTAACTGTGTTTTTCACATTGTGGATACTGACATTTTTTGTTATAGAGGGTTTTTTTCTTATATAGGTATATCTGAAGATTCTGTATCTTTCGGGTGGAAAATTGTATAAACAATCTGTCTCAGATCCATCTGACTATTTCTGAGAGAAAAGGGGACGAAGATGGACAGCAGTGGCCTTTTAATTTACCCATATTTCATGTCAATATACAGCATGTGTGAGGTCAAAGTTCCATCTTTAATTAAATGCTTAACCTTTCTTTCATAGATGTTAAATGGTGTTCCAGTCATCTGGTATACTGGTGCAAACATTAGCGTTAATAATCAAGCCTCACTGACCCAGTAAAAGCCCACACTCAACACCCAGTGTGAACTGGACATTTCAGAGATTGAAGCTTGTGAAACAAATATATTTATGTGAGCAGGATTCAGATGTACTGAAATATGTTCTTTGAGTTTAAGAAGTAGAGTGTGAGCATGAGTGGTTGTTTGTCTCTCTTCGTGTTGGTCTTGTGATAAACTGACAGCCTGATCAGAGTGTACCCTGCCTCTCACCTGATAATTGCTCAGAAAGGCAAAATGGATGGACATGGACATGAGTTTAGGAAACATTTTTTGTCATTCTTATGTCATGTTTTTTCTTCAGGGCAGCACTTGAAATAAATTCTTATGACTTTCAAGTCCCAATGACAAGTTCTCAAGTTCTTTTGGGACCTTTAAGTCTCCGATGATTACGATGATTAAGCCTTGTAAAATGGGATTCTTTAACACCACCTTTTTGTATATTTTTGCCCCTATTCTGAATATATGAAACACTGCAATATTAAAAATATATTTAAAATTCAGCCTGAAAGGAATTTTCAAAAATAAACAGAATCGAGCAAATCTTTCATGCACTGTTTTGGGATAAGAGGGAATCTTTTTGTGAGTGTGAGTGTGAGTGGAGCTGCCAGAAGGAGCTGAGCAGTGAGAGCATGCAAGTCAGGCAGTAATCCAGCCCTGAGCTCATCATGTGCTGCAGTCATGGGTCTAGGCTGAGAGAAACAGAGGCCAGGCACATGACTCTCCAGACGCCCCTGCCACTACTGGTATGCAAGGCTTGAGAAGTAAAGGGCAAGAATTCTTTTTCTTTGTGATTTTTTTTTTTACTTTTTCTTTTTTGTAAGCCTCTCTAATCACACACTTGCTTTTACATTATGTTAGTTATTGCTTTTATCAATGAGAGTGGGGTGGCAACCTTTAAGATTTTCTCCTTAATTAGATTCTTACAGACCACATAAATCACTGCAGATAAATGGTTTTCTCCAACAATTGGTGGAGCCAGCCCAACCCACGCATATAACATTTGGATGGATTGCCACTAAGTTTTTCTCAGACAGTCAGGATGAAATACAAAACATGCCATTTTTCACCTGTCATATGTTTAGCTTTGTAGTTATTTTTTTATGGCTTAAAAGCTAAACTAAACTGTGTTGTATGTATTTGGAAAAAGAAATGGTTTAAAAGATTTGCATTTTTTTCATTTAGTCACAACATTACAGTGGCCCTGAAGTAAAAACATTTCAAGCACAACTGAGTTTAAGAAAACATGAGTGATGCACCAATTGTGAAGTTGTGGACTGAACCATGTTAAAATAATATTAATTTGGCGGAAGGCCTGTAGCCAATGCCGGTTATCTTTGTAATTTATTTTCTTTTTTAAGCCAGGGAAGCAATGAAATATGCATTATAATAACAGAATAGTTTTGAATATCTCTGCATTTCATCACATTTTATATTAATATTCATTGATACAGCTCCATTTTCACAACTGCCTGTAAGGTTAGACAGTTAATTAAAGAATGCACCAAGCCTGAGTAGTGAGGGAAGACGTGGCTTTTTCTGATGGTCTTTTCTGTAATATTGAGAGAGAAACAATTGTACACATGGGCATAGGTGCCTGTTACTGAAAACAAAATAAATTTGTAAAATATTCGTCCACTCAACTTAAAAACATGGACTTACACTTATTGGTTCTGCTGTAGTAAAAATTCATCAATTTAACACAACTGAAAGTTTCAGAGGTGGAAAAAGTACAGAAAAATTGTAATTGAGTAAAAGTATCTCTACTTGCTTAAATTCTGCTCAAGTAAAAGTAAAAGTACCCATCTAAAAATCTACATGAGTAAAAGTAAAAAAAAGTACTTTATTTAAAATATAATTTGAGTTAAAGTTACTTAGTTACTTTTATAATAATAATTATAATTGACATCATGAAGGCACATTTTGCTTAACAGAGGAGGGTTTTAGCTGTACAATAAATATAACAATTGGGATACACAGGCAAAAGCACATGTATTCTACTTACTGCCACATATTTTCATTGATTTGATATGGAAGTTTTGAAAGCCGACAGCTCTGCCTGGGGGGGTTAGGCACATTTTGCATTGCATGATGATGTTATTGCCTTGTTTCCGTTTGAACACAAAAGCTGGCTGAGATATGGCCAAGGATTTCTTCCGCTTTCTGATTAATCAATGTCTATGCTTGACAATCCTCAGTGTCCTCCATCTCTTGCTCAGCACCAGCCATCATCAGTGCGCGGGTGTGAAAGGACATGTAACTGTGTAAAAATATCTTTACTTAAATTCTACTCAAGTAAAAGTAAAAGTACCCATCTAAAAATCTACTTGAGTAAAAGTAAAATTACTTATTTAAAAAAATACTTAGAAAATTACAAATTGCTCACAAAAACTACTCAGTTACAGTAACTTGTGTAAATGTAATTCATTACTTTACCCCTCTGAGTCCAACATATAATATATATGAATGAATGTAAACAGAACTTTACAACCAGGCCAGAACAAAACTAATGTCAGCCTCTGCTGTTGGTTGCCAAGAAAACTGCATTTTGGTTGATACCAATGTTAGGGTTAATACAGCTGTGCATCCCTAGAAAACAAGTGTTTAAATATTATAAATAAAAGAGAAAATTCTGTTCTGTTCTATTCGCCTATTTACAACAAAGTCATCTCAAGGCAGTCTAAAGGACAGTTCATTATTGTCCAGTTGTGATCAAAACTATATTTATCCCATTTGTGATAAGTGAATACATATAAGCTAATTCATAAAAAATGTGATTGCTTAGCTAATGAAACCATTGGATTGCATTGAATGTTCTCTTGAATTCAGTCCCCCATCCTGAGTATGCAAGGGGTGGCAGGCAAGGGGGGAAAAAACTCCATATAACAGGAAGGAAAATCTTCAGCAGTTCAATCTGCCTCGACCAGTTGAGAGCGGAGAAGACAGGAATAAGGGATCAACATCACCATAACTCTAAGTTAGGGACACCTGCTGTCACACATTTGATAGTATAAGAGTTTGGTACAAAATACCAGAAAAGTCATGGTGGGAAATTAATTGGATTTTCAAAAAACCTGACAATATTCATTGTTTTTACTCCTTGTAAAAATGATAACAAATGTATTTTCCTCTCATTTTACAATGTTTTTTTAACTGAGAGTTGAAGAATATAAAGCCTGTGATGAAGGTTGCAGAAGTGCTAGTCAATGGTTTCCAGACTGTATTGTCAATAATCCATCCATCCATTTTCTATACCACTTAATCCATGCAGGGTCGCGGGTGGGCTGGAGCCTATCCCAGCAAGTATCAGGCGAGAGGCAGGGTACACC
>JAOXYM010000020.1:8724555-8736193 GCA_028567055.1 Leptatherina wallacei | reverse complement strand
GGCTGAAAATAGAAAAGTTTTTAACCCTGATTTAAAACTGCTGAGAGTCTCAGCAGACCTGCAGGTTTCTGGGAGTTAATACTTTGTTCTGCAACTGACTCCCAATCTGTCTCACTTACATCATTTTCCTCTGCTAGGCCGCAATCCATGGCTTAACAGAGTTTCATTTCCAACAATCTCATAGGTAACAAGATCCTTTCCATTATGACTGTGCTCTCTAGTGTTTTCAATAATGATAAAAGAAGCTTAAGGGGAGATGGCATGATGTAATTATACATGCACAAGATTTACACAGGGAGGAGGTGAAGGTGGATTTAAACATATGAAGCTGCTGTTTCTTTAATATTACAGCTAATTATGTATATTCCATAACTGGAACTGTGTTTTGTTAGGTTTTCTTATTGCTTGAAAATATTGTGGATATTAACATAAACTGTAAACAATTACTCTGTTAAACTGAACCAATCGCTGGGGAAATTACCTCAAGAATTGTTATTCATGGGAAGAGGACAAATTGTTTAAGTGGTTCAGGGACTCTTGGTCCATCAGTTAAACTTCTCGAAAGGAAAGGAAACGTATTAATGCTGTGCCTGTCATTAGGGAGAAATTAGTTTAACATTTGAATAGAGTAATTGTAACGATTATCAAGGCAGCGTATTCCTCTTGAATTATATCAGTTTTCTTTGCATTTGTCAAACGAATAGACAGAGTAATTTCTGCAAATTGAGAAGTTGAGTAGTTCATTTAAAAATGACAAACACAAGACAAACGGGGGAAAATGAGGGGGACCCGTGTGTTTTTCCAGTGTTTTTTACATTTAATCTTTTCACTGGCACGCAGTGAAATGATCCCTCTTTGCCCCTCATTATACGGTGTTTCTGTCTCTGCCTTCAGGCATTGGAAGGAGACAGATCACTAGTTTGCTCACATTTCAAAGAGTGTCGCAGACTGTAATTCTTGTAAATGTCAGCTAAAGCATGTGAGACGAACTGGAAGAACTTCAGAGGTCATTCATCTGTGACTGTTAAAATATTTGACTGAAAAGAGGAATTGGGTTACAGAAAACATTTCATAAATATCTAAATATTTTCCAGAATTGCACTTTATTCAATCTCAACACATTAAAGGGTCCCATTTTTTTCCCCATGGAAGATTGATGGAGACATTACATACTCTCTTAAGGAATACTCATCACTGTTCAACTGCAATTGAATTTCTGAGCCCAATATAAATGACAGTCTATTTTACAGATAAATGCTCAAACGCCAGTGTGTCGGTGCACACACAGTGTCAGATTCAGCACCCACATGACAAATCTGTCTGGCGTCCTTGATTAATAGCCAAGTCCTGTGGTCATTAGCCATTTATTTCTAATTAAATCAGCAATTTTCCATGAGGACAACAATGGTCCTTTAGCTGTCAGCCTTGTGACTAAATAATTTATAAGGTGTTTTTCTCCGGGGATTTGTTGTTATCATACATTTGCAAGATTTCTTTAAATCTCAACTGACATATATGAATGTTTTCATTGGCTGTGTCACTGTCTTGACTCACCAGGCACACACAGATTAGAGGCAGAAGGAGGGGAAAGGATTAAAGGGCTATTAACCAAATAAGTTTCAGCTGGTTCATTGATTAAAGAAGACAGCATTGATTGTGGCGTTTAATTAAATCCTGAAGTTTATTTGTTAAATCTGGAAAATAAAAATTGGTTATTAGCGTCACTCAAAACATTACCTCTCTATACTCAGCATTTAAGCTGTAGTTAATAACTGACCGAGGGGGGAGCGGAACCAGTCATCTGCCACGTTGTATTTGTTAACTGTGATAAGTCACCTTCAGCTGTTTTATGGTTTATGAGAATACAATGATGCCTTCTTTTTTATGAAGTGGTCTTGAGCAATACTTCTCAAGGTGTTCTGAAGGTCTATTCAAATTTTTGCTTATGACTTTTGGCTGCCAGTCCTTGTACCTGACTATTTCCATTTTGTTCACCCATCCAGCACTGATTTATGACTCATTAAAAGGATTAAAAAAGCGTCCTAACTTACGGGATGAGCCAATCTTGCACCTACACAAACAACTTAGCAAAGAACCTATAACAAATCTTTAATATCTTTAGGCATTTTGTTACTCCATCATAAAGATACGTTGTTTGTTTTAAAAGTTTAACAGAGAGTAAGTTCTTTTTTTTGCCCCAACAAAGGAGTCCCAAATAGAAATTAGCCCAAAACTTGCCTTATCTCAACATGTTGTGGAGTATCGTGATAAAAATCAAAGAAACTTGACATGTGGAGAACAAAGAATAAAAAAAGACCAATCAGAAAAGGTCTTCAGTGTGGCTGCCTGACTTCAGCACAGAAACAAGGCTGAGGTGTGCCAAATTACATGAACTGGACAGAAAATCAGTGGCAACATGTCTTATAGAGTAATGAATCCTCTCCAGAGTCCAGATATCATCCTCATTGAAGCAGTTTGGGATCATCTTGACGGAATGGAGCAAAGGCCAGCCAATATCCAAAGAAGAGCTTCGGGAAGTCCTGCAAGAAGCCTGAAGAACTTTTCCTGAAAACCATTTAAAGAAATGACTTGAAAGCTTGTAGGGTTCAGGCTATGTTGAACAATAAAGATGGCCATACCAAATGCTGACATAAGCTCATTAGAATTGTTTAAAGTATTTTCACCTTGTATATTCTGTTTACATTTATCTTTCGATGTATTTCAATAAATCTCTGCATTTATCTCCGGTTTAAAATTCATAAAGGCAGCCTTCTGTGAACATATTTATTGCTGATTAGTTGCTGCCATCTGTAGCTGTAATCTGTAACTTCCATATACTTTCAAATTGCTCTTAATTATTCTTTCATGTTTGATATTAATGGAAGATAAACTATGAGATTCTATTTTAAATGAAATTATGATTGTGCTCAGGCGAAAAGCCTACACTGTCATCTAGTTTGCTTCTATTTAAGCCTTATTGCATGCTGACATTACACTCATCTTGGCATCATGAGATGCATTTTTGACTCTTTTATTTTAATAGCAAATAATGGAAAGAACATTTTAAGATCAGAAGTTTCTGCAATTATTCAAATGAAAAATGAATGACAAAATACTTCATTTACCTCAATTAATTCATAGCTCAATATCAATTCTATTGATCAATTATTCTTTTTAGATTCTTATCAATCTAAAAATATAAAATGACTTTTTCCTCATATTTATGATCCCCCTCTCTATACAGATTCCCTTTTCCCAAATTTATTATCAGTAATGAAGCTTGATGGACTCATTCTCTATCATGTGGAAAATGGGATTGCTGTGTTAGGAATGAATATCATTCCGTGGGGGGTGGGGGTGTAAACAGAAGGACCAGCAAATGTTGCAGTGTTGATGTACTTTACTTGCACATTAAACAATTTTTAACACCTTTGAACAAACGTAGTACAATCAAAATATTTCATTTTCTGTCTTAAACACAAAATGCACTTAATTGCCTTTACACCAGTGACAGAAAGTAGACGGGGGGAAAAACAAAGAAGAACGGTTTGATTAGACAACAGTAGCCTGCTGACTTTCTCGCCGCGTATGAGTCATGATGACTGACAAGTTTCTGGAGTTTTTCTTGCCTTTGCAAAAGAAAAAAAGGCAGATCCAACTTCAACTTCTTAAGCTCTCTGACAGCATGCTGCGTAAGAATTTGTGGCGATTAACATAAATGCATATGAATACAGGAATCAAATAGGAATAAAACTTGACCTGTCACATCAGACTATGTGCTGTTTTGCGGTAGGTCTCGTCTGTCATTGTAAACCACAGTCCCCGGTGGAAAAAACGCCACAGCGGGCGCCCCTGATGCGTTCCCGGGCACTAGAACCTGCCCCTGCTCGTCGATCTCTGGCTTTGTAAAGGCTGTGATCGGTCTTATGGTGTTCAGGGTAGGAGAAGTCATGCGCCAGAAGAGATTTTTCAGCGCTTTTCTGAACTCCCGTCGCATCAGGCAATACAGGATGGGATTCAGGCAGCTGTTGGAGTGCGCCAAACACACGGATATGGGGAACACATACACATGCATGGTGTAATATTCATAACTGAAATGAACCACGTTGAGTTTAACGAGGATACCCCAGGCAGTCAGTGCTTGGTTGGGTAGCCAGCAGAGGAAAAAGGACAAAACCACAATGGTGACAGACCTTGTGACCTTGGCGCGTCGTTTGGCGCTGGAGTTGTTGATGTTTTTAGAAGTGATGAAGCGCAAAAGAAGAAGATAACAGGCTGAGATGATTCCCAAAGGGACCACAAAACCCAGCAACACTTTCTGTGAGTGATAGAGTCCCAGCCAAAACTGCGCTGTTCCGTTGGCTTCCGGGAATTTAACGAGGCACAGTTCCTCGCCGGAAACGTTTGCGGTAGTGGAGAAAACTGCTGGGGGAAGAGCAGCAGAGACAGCGGCAAACCAGATAAAAACGGTGATGGTGCGCGCGGAGCAGCAGTGCGTCCGCCGCCGCCTCCCTTTGAGCGCAGAGGCAAGGGAACAGTACCTCGCCACGCTCATAGCTGTCAAGAAAAACACACTGGCGTACATGTTCATAGCTGTCACATAGGAAATTATTTTGCACATAGCTTTGCCGAAAGGCCAAGTGAAGTCCAGCGCGTTTTCCACTGCCCAGAATGGCAAAGTCAGAACAAACTGGAAGTCAGTCACTGCCAAACTTGTTACGAAAAGGTTAATGGACGATTTTCTCCACACTTGTTTGGACTTCATTAGATACAATACCAACAAGTTCCCCACAAGACCAAGTGCACAAACCAGCGAGTAAATGACCGAGATGGTAATCCTCACAGCAGCCGCACCATCTCCCATGAAATCAGTTTTTCCTAAGTCCGAGAAGTCACTGTGAGAGCAGTTTGTCGTGTTCAAACGGCAGGTGAAGTTGATAGATGTATCAATAGTGACGATCCCGGCTGAGCCTTCGTCAATAATGTCAGTAAATTCTCCAGACATTTTACTTTCTCTTTCCGATGATGTTTGGCGAAGTCATGCCCGGATCCAACTGCGCGTCTTGGAAAAGTGAAATCCTTGGCTCTTGGTTCGTGCGCCAGACTCCATGTTTGTTTGATATCTACACATTTAAATGCACACTGCAAGTTATTTGTGAATCCGAATTAGCAAAAGAAAAATTTTTTTACTGAGGTGACTGAGGTGATCATCAGGTTGCCGTGTTGCTTTGAGGATTTCTCAGTGCGTCCCTCAACTCTCCAACAGTCAGAAGAGCAACCTGACGCAGCGCTCGGGTGCAATCTTGCGCTGTCCTTGGTGCTGATTAGAAGCTAAGCGAGTAAAAATCCCTCCCTAGATTCATTTTCTGATGATAAAAGTAATAAAATCACAAGCTATCATGTTGGAACATTTATTAAACAAATTAAACTGAGAAAGTTTTAGCGGTTTTAGGTATAGATCAATTGAACCATTTGTCCAGACACGCTCTATCTCTTTGTCCCTCTTTCTCTCACTTTCTCTCCCTTTCCCTCTCTCTCCGGTTATGCGCATGTGCACACGCACACAAACGCACGCGCGTGTGTTTACATAGATTAGCTATATTTATTCATTTAGGTTAAATAAAGGAGGTCAGCCCGTGAAAGCTTTCATTAGATCTCTACTGTTGACACAAACCTACTTTATGGATCCTTAAAATCAAGCACGTGAGGCAATGAACTAATTTACTTTAAGCGGCCTGGGATAGCCTACTTGTACCTTAGCCTAATTTTATTGAGTATATCAATGTTACTATTATTTAAAAAAGCAGCAGCCTACTTTTTTTATTCCACCCAGACCGCTGTATTGGAAATCCAAAACATAGAAGAGGTCTCCGCAGTGAAACCTTGCTGATTCTGGTGACAGTTGAGGGTGCCAGGATTGGGTATAAAAAGAGTCTCAGCTTAATGCTTAGTCTTTCTGAGCAAGTACTGGTTGTGGCTCATCACTTTGTGCCAAACTCCATCAAATAACCATCAACAAGCTCAAGGAAAATATTTCTAAATCTGAAAGAAAAAAAACAATATTTAAAAACTTGTAATTTTGGAAAGATTCAGAGGTTCTTGAGGTAAAGGGGCCAAAACTGAACCATTGTTCAACAGGAACTTGAAGCCTTCAGGCATCATTGTGTAAGAAATAGTCATGCCACCATGATACACCATGACACATGATACAGCCATGGACTTGGGAGCACTTTGGAAAATCCATTTTACTCATCATTATAACATCCAGTAATGTAACCGGAGACTGTGTTATGCAAATGAGAAAGCTGTATATAACATACATATAGTCACCTACTGAAAAAAAAAGTGTCATGGGGTAGTGTATGAAACGAAAGTGTACCACAGTGTTGAACAGCTTAACTGCATCAGTTATCCTTAGTTACCAAAACATTAAAAAAAAATAATTTGTCGTTCTTTGTTGGGTTTTTGTTTTTAAAAGGCTACTTTAAAAGTGTTATGAAAAGAACACGTGATGTAACTCATATGTAAACATACTTCTGTCCCAACAAAGTATGTTGCATGTATAATATTTCAGATTTGTTTACACATTCCAAAAAATAACCATTTAGTTTGTCCTAGAAGACACTGGAAATTATTTTTTTTAGGGTTCAATGAAAATGAAAAGAAAAGAAATTTACTATATTCATCCCAGAGAGGAAATTTCAACAATCTGTTCAGTTAAAGTTCCAATTAATTAACAAATTATAGATTGAAGTTTTGTGCAGTTTTCTATGATGAATCTCAAGATTTCTTTGAAAATGTTAAACTCTTCCCAGAAAAGCAGTTTGTAAAAAATAAAATGTGTTCTACTGCAAACAATAGCCATACTTAAAAGATTCTTGTGTATTACTGTATGGACTAATTTGTATGTATCATATATTTAAGTCATTTCTTTCTGTTTTTCAATTGTATTATTATATTGAATTTCCATCCAAACTGACTGCTGGTCACTTACAGGATCATTGGTGTTAGCAAGACCTTCTTAGTGACACAGGTGGAAATGATCTCTTTACAGTACATGAGTTAAGAGGGTAATTTGGTTGTATGAATAAGGTAACAATAAAATATCGACCATTTGTCCCTGTGAATTCTCAGTTGTAAAGAGTAACCGGAAATAATATGAAATCTGTGTACCAGTTCAAATGAGGAGTAGATAGAGATAAAGGCCATAAATGGACATAAAGCTGTGATTAAATTTGAAGATACCTGTGCTGTTTAACTATCATTGTTAGATTTAAATATAGCTTCCAAAGTTAGAAAGAATTACTTGGCATGTTAGGACAAAGATGCTGCTTTTTCTTTGTTCTTTTTTTGTTTCTTTATTCATGTCAGGAACTTCTAATTTTTTTCCTCTCCCATATCTATGTGAAGTTTCAATAATTTACTCACACCTTAGAGACAAAAGAAAACTTTAAAGTTTCTGATAGAAAAGTGAGAAATATCATGCTTCCTTGTTCAGAATTAAAGTCATTTTATATCATCTTGGAACCATATTCATCATGGTGATGTAGCTGGATTATATCAAAGATTAATATATATAATTCTGTGTTGAAAAAGGTTAAACTTCTGTTTCAAATCATACTTTGTAAGACCTGTACAGACAGATTTTTATTTCATAACTTTTCTATGATGATTATGATGTGAATGTAGAAAAAGTAACACCCTTTAATCAGATATTAACAGTCCAACTCCCACTGTTCTTGAATTCTGTAAAATATGGTGCTTATTTTCAAATATTTGACAACTGAGACTCTTTATATGTGGGTTAATGTAAGTTTCTACAACTCCTTACTTATTCTGTGAAGCTTGCGTGAAACAAAACCCAAATTCCTCTTCTTTTTCTGTCTTTGAAGGTCATTGAGGACACAAGACTGTGAGCCAGATCCACAAGTTTACATCTTATCCTGTATCGGTATTGGTTTGCTTCCACTTTCAGTTGTTTGGGTTAATTCAGGCATTAAAAGCTGCTTACATCAAACAAAGAAATAGGTGTCACAAAATTGATGATGCACATCCATCATCTAAAAACCAGTCATTTTAATTTCATATGCTGCTGTGAGACCTGGTTGAAGAGTCTTTTTCTGCTCTTGCTCGTGTTTTAGCTGCAAAATCCCTGGCATTGGGCATTACTGCATGTGAAGCCAAGAGCTTAGGACTACAGTCATCCACCACACGTAAGGGGATTCTGCAGGCGAAACCTGTTAACCTTAAGAGCACAAATGCCTTACAGTATTGTGTCTTCACTTTTTTTTTTTAGCTGCAATTCCTGCCTAATTCCTGTTGTTTTTTGTTTTGCCAATGCAAGACAAGTGGCCTCAGAACCAGTTTATGATTTTTCAAAGCGATCTCTACAACAAGTGTCTACATGGGCCGAGGTTTCATATGCAGAGTGCCAGACAGCAAAGAAGATTGCAGCCTAGCTTACATACAGTAGAAAAGCACAGGAGTCCTAGAATCTTGACTTTAATCCCTTATTGATGTGATTTACTGCCTTACACCATTACAGATGCATATTTGATTAATTAAATCTGAGTTTTGTTTGTGTCTACCTTATACATCTATGTTTGATGTTATTGCTGCTAACTATATCTGTCTGTGTTTTGCTCCTTCAGGTTGTGTGCAGAAGACCTTTTTAGCTTTTTGGTGCCATATTTCAGAGTTGAATCTTATCACTGTTGATAATCAAAAGTCTGCACTGCTGCCCACAAGCCTTCGACTAAAAACAAAGGGGTAACAATGACTTGAATCTGATAGAAGACTAGAAGCAATGTTTTAGATAACAGGATGAGCTCATGTTGTTTCAGCCTGCCCACACTCAGATCTAGACTATTCAAATTAGTCTATTTCAGATATCAAATATTGAATCACAATGGATGACGTTGAATGTCCAAAGGGGAATTCTGCTCCATTCTGCAGTACCTGATTTTCTGTGAGCCTGAACCACAGCAGTATAGCTGTGGAAAAGATAACAATCAAACTTGCAATGTAAGTTATCACCTCTGCTTCATAATGTTCTCTCCTTAGACTGGGTAGAACAGATGGACATGGAAACCTTGACTTCAACCATTCACTGTGAAAACTTCAAAAAGTCCACAAATTTAGCTCATCCTCATCTTTGTTGTTTGAAACTTTATGTTAACAGTTAGCAATGGCACTTAATGTGTCTGAAATCAATGGAAGCCACGAGTTTCTATCTGCAGCTTGTGGAGCAGAATGTTACCTGTAAATTAAACTATGATTCATTAAATGGACACCCTGCTCTGTTAAATAAGATTTGATACCAGTGATTATGACACTGAACTTATTTACTGAGCACACAAATCAAGACCAAAGTATTAACCAAGCCTCATCTTCATTTTGAAATGAAGAGTGCATTAGTCTCTTCTGCCATTATTCTCACTTTTCCATCAAGAAAACAAAGCTTTTAATTAGAGTGGATTCTTTTAGGCACTTGTCTACTTTAGTCTCTTTTCTAAGATCAGGAAATATGTCTCCATTTACAGGCTGTGACTCACTTTACTGTAATCATGCAGCAAAGCAATCATTCTTAATTCTTCATTTTTATTCTTAATAATTATTAATGCTGTCTACAAAGCTAGACTCGTAAAGTAAAGTTTATGAGAATAAAATTACAAATTGAAAGGGGCAAATAATTTATTTTCTTTCTGGAAGATAACACAGTGGCATATAAAACCTTGAGAACCCGAGGTGATGAATTTTCTCTTGGGGTGAATCATCAAGAATGAAGAAGGTACCACAAAAATATGCCAGCTTTTGGTTAAACTATTGAAAATGTAAATCAATTTTTAACTTAATTACATTTGGAGATTGAATCTATTACACCTGATTATTCGTAGTGAATGAGATGTTGATAGAATGTTTGCATGTCATGTCCAAATCCTTTGAGCATGTCTTACGAGGCGATTTTTAAATTAAAAAGCAACAACAAAAACAAAAAAAAGTTTAAAATATACAGCAGATATCAACAGTACTGGAAAGAAATAACCAAATATACTCTAAAAAAAGATAATGTATGAATCAGTTGAAATAAACAAGATACTTTCAAAATGGACTGCTTTATAGTATAATTCCACTTTGTACCTCTAGATTGGATATGAATCCAATACATTATAAATGTGTATAAGTCAGTTCATGAAAAAAGTACCTCAAGAAAACCAGTGAAACACAATGAATCAAGAAGAAAAGGAAGCTGGCTGTAATATACAAACAAACAGTGGCGCTTTTGTGCTGATGCTTTTCTTTGGGGGAGAGCATTTTTGGACAGTAAAGACTGAAATCTGATGCAGAACTTATATCTGTTACACCTGAACTTGTCATTCAAAACTTAACAAACACAACATTTTAAGTGCTGCTTATGATGTAGCTGCAACTTATCTCAGCTGACACCATGATGCCAGCTGTGTGCATGCAGCACTCAGACTCCAAATTCTGCCCCCTATTGGTGAACATTTTAGAAGCTGTCAATGACAAAATCCACCTTTAATCATTACCTCTGCCAAGACGTTGGTCTGTTTGTCTGTCTGTATGTCTGTTGGCACCATAACTCCAAAAGTTATGGATGAATTCTGATTACATTTTCAGCGAATCTCAGAAATTGAATAAAGGAACAAGTTATTAGATTTCGGGGGAAATCCAGAACACCGCCTGGATTCAGGAATTTGTTAAAGGATTCTTTACGATGGAGAGATAGGGAGAATTTTTGCTATTAGAGCTTCTAACTAAAAAATAATGTGCACAATCATTGGCCAGAAACAAATTACAGTAGCTTAGCGGAAGTCTGGTTCTCTGAGTGCTTTTAGTGTTTATGTTAATGCTTTTATCAACTTGCAGAAGTTCTCAATAAGGTGAATTTATCTGTTAAGAGAATACCCTTGAAGAATTAATGTGAGTTGTGATGTGAGGTTATAGCACAATATGATAAGTGGAATCATACACCATGAAGGTTAGAGGAAGATTCAGGGTGTTAGAAAAATGCACTTGAATTACTATTAAGTGCTTATACGTAGATGTTGGACACCTTCTGACAGTTTCTGCTGGTGTTTATTTCTTGCTGACAAGATTTGGACATGGTGGTGAGCTTGTCAGTAGGTGATGCTTGATCTGATGTCCAAGCTCCGGCACCTTACTGCTGTAAGGAGAGTGAGTCACAGAGCCTTAGAGGTTTAGAGCTGCATTAGTTATTCAGACATTATTTCTATCAGGCATCAAGCTTCTCATTCTTTTTTTTTTATATATATTTTTATTAGTGAAAGCAGATAATTATCACAGATATACAGAAAGAGAAAGCTATTTTTATATTTTCCCCACATAACATCCCATTCCCCGCCGTGCTGCCAGAGTGGTACAAAGTATGGTCAAAAAAGAAAAGAAAAATTGTAAATATAAAACAATAGTAATAAAGAAAAGAGAGAGAACGAACGGACATCAAGTGGGTGCCTTCTCACAGAAAGTTGTGCCTAAGTGTCATATATCGAGGCATCTGAGCACAGGTACACATGTAGAGAGTAAGGGGCTGGTTGTCAACCTGTCATCACCTTTAATGGCCCAAAACCTAGTCTTGTGGGAAGGTATCAAGTCT
>JAOXYM010000020.1:8696470-8723374 GCA_028567055.1 Leptatherina wallacei | reverse complement strand
CCCGCAGGTTTGGGTCCCGCTGCGCGATGTGCTCGGTCCAGCTCCGGTGGAGTCGGGAACACATTATCCCCCATAGCAAGCTTCTCATTCTAACTTTGAAAAAATCAAAACAACATTTTATGTGGGAGGTCAAAGCCATGGGGAAATTTTGATTTCATGAAATAAAAAAATACTTTATAATCTCTCTTTGTGAATTGAAAATGTTGTAGCAGTTTTTCTTTATTACATTTTTTTTAAAACATATGAATCATTACTTGTCACTCAAAAACAAATTCAAGTTCCTTAAGTTTTTGTTCCAGACCTCCTGCACCTCTCTGTGTTGCAGGAGACCTGAAGAAGCCTCTTCATGGACACGCTCTGTTGTTTCTTCGTTGTGTTGTGTGGAGGATGATAACACAATTGCTGAATTATATTCAGCAGTTTCTGCAACATTCTGCACCATGCAGTCAGTTCTTGGGGCTCCAGAGTTGTCCCCACTACAGAGACAGCCTTCTTGATTAGTTTGTTCAGAGTCTCTCTGGCTCTGATGCTGCTGCTACAACAGATGGCTGCGTAACAGATTGCATGTTTCGAAACAGACTTATGGAAGATATACAGCATCTCGGTGGAGTCGTTGAAGGATCCCAGCTTCTTCAGAGAAGGTCAAGTATTCTCATCACTTATGATTAAATTTATGATTCAGTGAGACAGTCGTAAGGGGTAGTTTTCCAATATCCCGTTTGCTGTTCAGTTTCATGGCAGCATCATATGAAGCATCATATCATCATATATCATACATAAATGGAAAGGAAAAATATTTTCATTATCAGTAGGGTAAGCAGGGTTTTTTCCTATTTTTGTGGGATCAAAGAAAAAGAAAAAAAAATCTTGGTCTCTCGGGTAATGCTCTGTGGTCAGGCAAAATATCTGTTATCACAACTATCATTTCCAATGGCAACAACCCTGCAGACTGAGCAGGCATAGCCCCGATATCACAGATACAAATGAAGAAAATGATGATTAAATAAAAAGTAAAAAATTTTACAAGATCAAACATACCTAATAAAATAATGAGAAGGAAAAATGAACAAAAGAAAGAATAAAAGATGAATATATAAAAAAGAGCAACAAGTAAAAGGTATAGTTCATAAAACAAAACAAGAAAACCAGAGTATAGAAAGTGAAATAGGTTGTTTGAAAGAAGTAATAAGTACATAACTAAACAAGTAAAATTTAGATAAAATGATAATAGTAATAGAATAATGAGAATAAAACAAAACTTACTTTTTTATTGAATGAATTTCATAAGAAAAACATTGAATTAATTCGTTTCAGAGGTTTTCTTCAAATTATAACTAAATGAATTCAAACAAAAGTAAAAGCTGCTGCCTCTTTACTGCCCATAGACCAAACTTCTTAGAAGCTCTACTAAACTTTTCTTTTTTTTTTTTAGAAAAGGTTAAGGGTCAGATTAAACTTATTAACATTTCCTTGAGCTATATTCTGAAAAATAACATTTAAACTAATAGAAGTGCTTTAAAGATACAAATGTGTGCACGCACTAAAGAGAGTAATATATCTCAGAGCGTACTTGACATATGCAATTGAAGAAGTATTTGCACCCACTTCTAGTCTTGCATTGGAATTTTTTTCTTGAATAAAAGTATACTAAATACAAGTGTACTCATAATGCATACCTGAATATCAACATACTAGCAGTTCTTTAATGTTATTGGAATGATGAATAACTAAATTAAACTTTTATGTTATTTTTGTTTAATTCATTGTTTTTCAAGGAGTTAAACGTGCATATTTTAGTATAATGAGATCTTCAGCGGGTAATGAGCACAAAAGACTGACTGTTTGTGAGCAAAATTACTACCAAGCTGTATGTGGAAATAAAGTAAAGAAGAAAGTTAATTCAATTATTTCAACATGGATTGAGATTTAAAGGCCGTTGTGTTCTGCTGACCTCCAGTGGCATCTATACAAAGTACAGAAGCTGAAAATGAACTGACAAGAACAGGATAAAACTGTTTTTTTCTTTTTGCTATTTTTTTGTTTGCTTTGTTTTGCTTTGTTTTTTCTTAACAACACACTATTTTCACTTTCAGTGCTGATCTGTGGCTTGCAGCATTCCATGCACTGTAATCTTTCTCAACTGTTGTAGTCACCGCACAGTTGTTGGAGGCACCGGCTCACACACATACCAGAGGAGAACAGATGGAGCTGTTTGCAGTAGGGGTGGAACTGCATATAGCTTGCCCTGCAATCACATTTCAGCTGAACTCAAAGATCTACCAGAGGCAGACTGAAGTCTGTATCAGTGTAACATGATTGAAAATTACTCTACTGCTGGAGGAAACTCTGCTTTTCCATTCCTGTTCTTCAGCCATTTGGCTGGTATCCCTCTTTCTTATCAGTTTAATTTCCTGCAAACACACCCACTCATAAAGAAACTGTAGTTGTCAATCAGCTGAAAACAGCTGGGCAAGCCACCTTAAATAAGGTCAAATATCTGAACACTTTCAGTGTGAGCAGAGCATGTAGTAGATATCTTAAATGGATTGAAATAGTATACACAGAATGGCCATAATAAGTTCCCTGGTAAGATTTTCTGATTCTTTAAACATTTTTATTTTTGCAAATGTGCATTTTGGACTGCTTGACTAGTCTGGCAAAACAGTCAAAAACATAGAAGTTGAGGGGAAAAAAAGCCTTTTTGCTTCAAAACATCTGGAGGACAAAGACAAACAATGTGTGTTGATTCAAGTGATATTAGAATCAAGGATTCAGACACAAAATAAGGCTTCGGTGCAGGAAGGATTAATTCCCATATGTCAGAGGATGATAATGCATTATGTCCACAGTGGTATTTGTTGACATACTGTACATGTACTTGAGCTGGTGAAACTGCACCATAGCAACACAGTAAAACTATCAATTTTAATAACCTTAATCTCGAGTCTTGTTTTCATTCCACACACAGTCTATACTGTCGATGCTCAGGGGATAATTTCAGCCTACTCACCTACAGTACATCAAGAGACGCATTAGGGCATGGAGCATTATGGAAAATCTGAGATATTGATCTGTGAGGGTCAGTAGCGGTCTTGTGAACTCGTGGGTTGGTTGCAAACTGAGCACATGTTGAGTTGTGATTCAAAGAAAACACTTTCTCATTCTCAAACTGCTGAAAAGCCTATGGAGTTTTTTATAAAACAGCTTCTTTGAAACACCATTCATTCAAAAATCTAAGTTCATCATGTGTTCCTGACATGAGAAGCGATGGTGTGAAAACACAGACAAATTGTTAGTGGAAGGTAAAGTATTTCACCGTCATAATGTCAAATATAGGTTTTCTTTTTGCAGAATCCTCTGTTTTTTTACTCCTGATTTACTCCTGTCTGATTATATTGAAGAACTTTATATTGGTGATAACTTTGCCTCTTTCCCTCAACTTCAGAAGAAATATCACCTCTCTGAATCACATTTGATCATTATCTGCAAATTAGACACTTTGTGGGAAACACCCCAGAATTTCCATCTAAACCATCAATCTCAAACCAACTGATTTCTAGACATCTGATTTCCTGCTTTGGTAACAGGTTTATTAACATCATTTGATACCGGTCATATAAGAACTGCATGGAGCGAGGATCTTGGTGTATCATTATCAGATTATCTCTGGGATGAGTGCCTGTGCAGCTTCCAGAACTGTTCAATTAATTCTAGATAAAGGCTAATTCAATTTTAAGTTATACACAGATTGCATTATTTAGAAATTATACTTAGCAGAATATTTGACTTTGTATCTCCTATATATGACAGATGTGGCACTGATGAAGGATCCCTTTCACATTTATTTTGGCATTGTCCAGTTCTGTACACCCTTTGGCATGAGGTATTTCATTGGTTTTCAATGCAGTACAAATTGAGCTTGCAGCTTATACAGTACATGAGCCATATTTAACTGGAAGCCTCCTTCCACTTCAAGTTTTAGACGGTTTAATGCTTAATGAGATCATCTCCAGAGCTAGGATGGAGCAGATCCGTCTTGGAAAAAGTGACGTACAGGCCTGCTTTCAGGAGATGTGGAAGCCTTATTTGACATCATTAGATAAAAACTGAGAAAGTAATGAGCCACCCGCTTTTTTTTGGGGTTGTTTTTTGTTGTTGTTTTGTCTCTGTGCCATGTTGGGGGTTTTGTTTCCCCTCCCCCCTTTTTTTCTCTTCTGTATGTCTGTTATACTGTGTATGTCTTCTTAAAACTTTTTTGCACAATCCTGCTAACACACAGGACACACTGAAGAAAACAACCTCCATGAATAGATACAAATAACTGAAATTAAGGAAATGCAGTGTACAAACAGAGAAGCCATATTTGTTGATAGGTGATAAAAAAAAAGACTAAAAAAAAACAGCAGGAGCTGAATTAACTGACTCTGAGTTCATCCGAACAGAGACACACATAAAATCATGGTTGTTTGGAAACTGTCGTATACAGTGGAGCACCTTCAGCCTGTGCACACAGGCTCACCTGTTCTGAAGCTGTAGCTCGGAGGCTGCTTCACCTCCAAATATACAGATCAAAAAAGCCTCCGGCACAAGTTCTCCTTGTTTCGCTCCAACCCTGCAGTAAACTGCAACCTTTCATTTATGTGGGGCTCCACTTTGGTTGCTAAAGTACACGTGTAACAATTTTCTGAGTCAGCTAAATTGGAGATGTGGCTCTGGAGTGATAACTGTAGATCTTGTGGTCCAGAAAGTGAAATGACACTGAAGTAAAGACCAGCAGTAAAAAAATTAGAAACAGTCCAAAGGATACACTAAACATGTATGATATGCTAAACAGCAGCTGCTGGTATTTGTAAGATTGCATATTTCTATACATTCGATGATCCAAGTTGGTGACTACAATTCCCTAAAGTGAGCATGGAGTGTAGCATCTTCAGTCCTTTTCTTCACATTTGACAGAGTAAATCTGTCTTCCGCACAAGCCATTAACAGACCAACCTGAGCAGCTGATATCACTGGCTGCCAGCTGGTGTCCCAGCTTTTTCCAACATAGCAACAATTTATTTAGTGTTGTTGAGGAAGCAGCACTCAGTGAAAGGCCATGTGCATCTGTTGCTCCACAACATTTGAATTAAAAGGAGCTGGACAATCCTGCCCAATTCTTTTTTATCCTAAATCCAAGAGGGCATCCAGTCTGTTCAGAGGCCACTTTGAAGTTTCAAACATAGCCACTCCTTAGAAGCAAAGGTTCAAACTCCTACACTTCAAGTACAGCAAGATACTTTTTATCATGAAGTGTTCTTCTTAGGCCTTGATGCTGCACTGGGGCATCCTGTAGCTCCAAGCCGTTACTGTGAGACAAAAGCCAGAGACTATCCCATGTGTATAAATAATTCCAAGTCTTGTGGGTGCTTGTGTGCTCCCAGAAAGTTCTCACACAGAGTTGGTATGCGTTGTTTCAGTTGAGTCTGCTGTTAAAGGTGTGTGTGTTGCACTGGTAACCATCATACTGAGTTTTTCCGTCCCATTCCTTGGTTCTTCCCTTCGTCTTCCTCTCCGCCAAAACCGTCTCCACCTACGACTGAGAGACAAACAACAACAGTACATACAGCCAAAGGATGGCAGAGACTCAAATATCACAGCTGTTGACTGATTACACTTCAAAGTTAAAGGAACAGCCTGGGGAAAAACACTTCTTGGCTTTTCTTTCCACAAGTTAAATGATGCCATTTATTTAACTGCATGGGCCAAAAGTAGAATTTTCCAGTTTGGCTACCAAGCAGACAGACATTTGCTGCATGCAAATATCCAGTAAGGGCAAAAGCTGCCATGTTCCACTTGTGCTACACACATATATTCAAACTCAACCCACAATAAAACTGTTCGTGACCTCTTGGTCTCAGGTGACCCACATTATCCCTGATCCTGTGCAGACATGACCTGATACACTAGATGGTTTGACAAAAACTAATGAGTTGTCATTGTAAAAAAAAAATGTAAAGGCTTTGGTGAAATATATTTATGTTTATCAAGAGCAAACTTCAGGCATGTAGATCAATAAAAGCTTTCCAGCAAGGTCAGGATGCAAATCACACTCTTACTAAAGAGCTAAACGTGTTTTCCACTGTGAAAATAAACCAGTATCACCATTGGCTCCATGTTCAAGAAAAAATACAATTTATTTTCAATATAACTGATGCTCTAGCAGCGTTATAAGTTTCCCCATAGCTGCAGGTACATAACAGTCCTCTGTGCTGGAAATATTTCTTACATGTTGCTAAAGTCATAAAAAGGTTCATTTGAACCAAAATAGATATTTTTATCTAACTGCCTAAATTTGACTTAATTAAAAAAAAACAAAAAAACAAAAATGACAATAAGTTGAAATACATCTGATGGAAACTCATAAAAAAAAAAAACCAAACTGTTCCTTTAAGTACATTTTCTATGTGGTTAAAAGACTTTTGATCTTACTGTGAACAGATGCAGATGAAAACAATGACAATCATAAGGAATACAAGCCCAGCAATGACGCAGGCTATAATGATTTGTCGTCTCTCTCCTATCAGCCAGTCCAGGTCCACATATTCACACCTGGAACCAATGTAACCATTCTCACACCTGAGGAAAAAACAACAAAGATTTTCTTAGCTTCCATTTTTTTGTGAATTTTCCCTACAGCCATCAATGCTTGTCTGAAGTAAGAGTGATCAGTCATAACATTATGACCATCTGCCGAACACTGCCTAATGAGCCTTCGTTTTTCCACTAAAGCTGCTCTGGTCTGTCAGTGCATGGACATCTGAGGGTGGCCTGAGGTGTATGGTACCAGAACATTAACAACAGATTATTTTATCCTTGTGAGTTGTAGAGGAGAGAATCTGGGGCCTTGGTTTCCACAGAAGCTATCAGATCCCATAAGATTGGTATCTGGGGACTTTGGGGACCTGGTGAACCCCTCAAAATCTTTGTCAGATTCTGTGGCAGCTTTTTGAGCAGTTTTTGCAGGATCCAGCGAAACCCTGCTGATGGAAGATCCATTTCCCTTGTGATAAATCTTATATACAGTCGTAAACAAAATCATAAATACCCTTCCATTACAGAAGGAAAAAATACAGCTGTCACTGAAATAAGCTGAAATTGACAAAAGTAAAAATATATAAAAATTTGATGAAAATCATGACATTGTTATTCAATTGTGGTTCAATAGAAATACTTTTAATAAACGCGCAAAAAATATGAGAAATGAATAAACGTTACGTCACTCATAAGCTAATATTTTGTTGAGCAATCCTTTGAGGCAATCAATGCAATCAGCTGTTTTCTGTAACTCTCAATCAGACTTCTACACCTGTCCACAGGTATTTTGGCCCACTGCTCATCAGCAAAGTGCTCTCATTGGTCCAGGACCATATTGTTTGTTTGTTTTTTATTATTTTTTCAGCTCAATTAAATTAACAAACAATGTCTTATTTCACTAAATTATAATTTAGCAAATTTATATTTATTATACATTTTTTCAGTCTCCAGTTATTTGAATTACTATTAAGAATTTTGTCTTTTATTTAATGGAAGGTTGAATAATTTTGTTTACGACTGTATAGGGTTAGTTTAACCATGTCTTAGTTATCCTGCCATAGGCTTACACTGCTGGGATGTCCCATGAAGCACTGAGCACATCCTTCCCTTTTCTTTTTTCTGTTCTCTGATTTCCATGTATGAATATGCCATTATTGGCATCATTAACTTGTATTTCTCCTCTTCTTTCTCAGCAGGTCTTCCTGGCTAAAAGTTGTTATTCCTGTTGATCCCTCTGTCCTGTCCTTTCCACTCCAACCAGTCCAGGCAGATGGTCGCCCTTCTTGAACAGCTTCTGCCTGAGGTTTTCCTTCCTGTTAAAAGGGAGTTTTTTCCTTTCCACTGTCACCTGCTGCCCCATGCATGTCACGGTTGAGGGACTGAATCAAAGACAAGATGCAATTCACTGGTTTCCTTAGCTAAGGAATCAATTTTAATGAATTGGCACAAACACAGTTATTATTATAAATAGGACTTATGTGGATTTGTCCATAAAGTGCCTTGAAATAACTTAGTAGTTCTTTCATCTGTAATTTTTATAGAACTGTATTTGTAATTGAGAAGCTCAATCTTTTCCATTGGCTTTACAACTTTTTGTAATTGTCTCTCACCTGCAGGATGGTGCCTTCTGCTCCTTAACGTAACGACATTCTCCATGAACGCAGTAATTCGACAGCTCTACAGGACATTCTGAGAAGTGGCCATTCCACTGTCCTGTTTCTATGTCTGTCAGAGAGATACAATCATAGTATCTATTATTAGTTTAAGAAAAGTTTGGTATTTTATCAGCTGTTAACTTGGGCACCACACAGTTTGGTCACAACATTCAAACCACTAACAACTGAAGTGAACACCACTGCTGGTCTCACTACAAATCAAAGCTATCCGAGGAAACCGTGGGTCTTCACATTCATGTTGATAGTCAGTTTCACGACAAAAACTGAAAATGGAACCAAGCGTGATTTACTGATTTGTGTCCAGAGATCAGTTATTTCATGCAACTGGACATGAAATTAGCGGCATAGAGAAAAAACATCTGAGGATATTTTAACAATAGCGCATTCGATTTCTATAGTTCCTTTCAAAGCACCCACCCAAAGCACTTTACATTGAATCCATTATTCATTCACCCCACATGCACATTTGGTCACCGTGAGCTACATGTGCAGCCACAGCTGCCCTGAGGCAAACTGACATGACAGCCAGTCCATGCCAAAGGCCGAGACTAAACAGACTGTCAAAGGGTTAAAAAGAATGCAGATTGTGTTATTATATCATTTGTGTTATTTTGCGCAGATACAAATTGTTACAATTTCATATTTTTGCATGAGAACAGGCTGAGATCTGACAAGAATTTATATTGTGATATCTGAGCTATTTTTTTGACTGGATGTTGAGAACATCTAACACTATGCTCAAGGGTTCATGGAGGTTGTGGCTCAAAAAAGTATGGTCAAGGTTAGGAAACCTTGTTTTGTTGTTAAAGCTGCTTATTTTCATTCTTAACTTTATTCAACAACGTCATAAGATTTAATCTGTTATGTAGATAAGCTTTAAATAACAAAATCACTGTGGGCTTTGTTGGGCATTTGCTGCTCCTTCCAGGAGACATAATCTTATCATCAAAAAAAATCCTATCATCTTGCTCTAAATGAGTTTATCAAACTACCACCAAAAAAAGTTTATGCTCATTTCCCCTAATGTCTATATCTGTCACGTTTTGTTATTTTGTCACGCCCCCTGACATGACCTGATTTATAAATAGAGTGTTTGTAATAAGATCCTGAGTGGAGGCCTGATGGTCAGAGCCAAAAACAGACCTGGCGTCATTAAGGTCTCATTAACCAGGTCTCTCAATTTGGACAATTCTTTGCTAAATTAAAACTGACTGGTTAGGATTTCCTTTCTCTGCCTTTGTCCTCATCTTTTTCCTTTTTATTTTACTCAAAACACACCCTGAAACAGCTGCTGAACTTCTGACCAATGGTCTCACGTAGCACTTCTTACAAAGCTGCCGCATTATCTTTCAAAATGAGCTTGTAAAACAATACTGCTGTCGAGGATACATCAATGGCAGCGCTCCATTTATTAGCTGAAACATGAGAACCAGCTTGCTGTCATAACCTCTGCACTGATGTGCCTCCAAATGTAATGTGTAATGAGGCAGTTTGGGAGGGGCATGAACTTGCAGTCTTGTTAATAGTTTGCTAAGATGATGAATATTTCATTTGCAATCGCTCACATGACTACTAGAGGTTGCATATTCTTTGAGCTTAATTATAGTCTAAATCGGCCTGCACGTAAATACGACAAAGACACATTTCAAGGAGGTCAGTCTCAGCACTTCGTTCATTGGTATTTAAAGTGAAAGCAGGGGGATTTTATGTACTAAAGAAATGAAAGTCAGGGGCAGCAGGTTGTATCGAGTAATGAATCCTCCCGACTGCCTCAACATTGAAGCAGTGTGAGATCATCTTGACTGAGAACAGAACAAAAGCCAGCCAACATCCTTAAAAGATCTTTGAAAAATCTTTAAAGAAGCCTGGAGAACTATTCCTGAAGACTACTTGAAGATATTACAAGAAAGCTTTTCTGACAGAGTTCAGGCTGAGTTGAAGAATAAAGGAGGTCAAATCGAATGTAGACTTTCACTTTCATTAGGATTGCACAAACTGCCATTTAAACATCATTTCCATTTATATTCACACTTTTTGATAAACTGCTGCAAAGCAATGCATTCTTATAACAATTTTGCTACGATAGAAATTATTTGAATTGTTATTCAATTTTGGCTTCGAACAAGTGACATTTTTAAGAGAAAGCTGAAGACTTACCTTTTTAGCAAAGCTTTTAATTGAATTTTTTTCCTAGATTAATGTTGGTATTTTTATATCTTATTTATTAAAATTTTATTCTATCCTATTTTATTGCGGGTGGGGGGGGGGGTGTATGTATGCATTTGCTCTAGGTGTCTGTATGAATATATTATGAAACTTGTGGGTGTATGTAAAGAACCAGTATTTTGCAAAATTGCTGGAATAATTTGCTGGGGTTTTTTTTACAGAAACCGAGCAGAACCACATGATGTTGCCCCTGTATAGTCAGAGTTAAAATATTTTCTGTACTCTTCACACTTAACTTGCTCCTTCTTTTATGTCATTTCCCTGTTAATAAGCTTGTTTATCCCCATGGCGTGTTTGCATATTTGCATATATCTGCTTCTGTGCGGGAGCCATTCATCAAGATCAACTTTATTGTCCCACTAGGGCAAATTTGTCCTGAGCTCTCACGCCCGCTGCAGCCACAGAGTTGGCAAATTATAAAAATGCATCTGTTCAAAAGGAGAGCGATGAAACATAAAATAAATTCAATACAATAAAAATGAATCAATAAACAGGACTTTTTAAGAGACGGACAATTCATCCATTAAACTCCAAACCTCAAAGCAACCCAGTATTTATGGCACTATTGACGGATCCACCCCCTTGCCTCCTGTCCATATCTACCTGTGCAATTGTCTCGGTCTCCATGGAGATGACACTGGGACACAGTTCGATTTGCAGACACGTCGGTGGAATTCCATTCTGCCAGGCAGTATTTACATAAGGCCAGCACTGGAGCCAAAAACAAATAAATATAAAAGCCAATAAGCAGAAAGCCAGGCCCACACAACAAATGTGTGGACACAGGCAAAGTGCAAACATTTTAGCCAATTTGCGACCACATTCCAAATATTGGATAAGAGATGAACAGACTTTTACTACCTTTAACACATGCCATATTAACTCCCTGAGAACTCTGAGAACAGAATCGTTTACTACTGACTGCATGAAGTCATAGACATATCACCATGAGATTCAAAATGCCGTACACAGCTTGACAATCATTTGTAATCCCAGAGGATATTTTGCTTATGTATGGATACTTCATTCAATCATTAACTAACATTAAATCTTGCTGTTTTGCTCAGAGGGGCAAGCACTGTCTTAAAGCCTGGTTTGGCTTGTTATATGCAAGTAAACCTAGTTTTGATACTTTACTTGATCCTTCAGAAAACCTTTACTGAAAATCTAAATAAGAATCATTTGTAAGCATCACTGAAATATGCAGCTGATAAGTGTCTTAAAGTTTCTAAACTAAAATATGTGAGGAAAAACGGAAGGTGACCACAGATTCAAGCAAATGTGTAAAAACAACAATGAATCTTACCTGTTAATGTTCCTACATAGAGTCTGTATACCTTGGCCATCTCCTCAGCTGATAAAAATACTCATCTGTGACATGAAAATGTGCGTCATTGACAAATAAAAATCAAACTGGATCAGCCTCTCTTCAGAGGTCAATGACCTTTGAGAAAGGTGTGGACAAGCTATGGAAGTTCCCCAGTGATGTGTCGTGTTGTGTCTCTTCATTGATGGCGGCTACGTTCATAGTCAGTCAGGAAAGCTAAAGGCTATAACCAAAGCACACACACACAAATACACACACAGACACACTCACACGCAGCCCAAAGCGACTCTCTGAACTGTGACTGGGCTGGGCTGCAGTTAGTGAGACTAGAAAAGGGGGCGTCAATGAAACCCAACCCTGCCGTCTGCTCTCCGCCCACACCTTTAAAGGAAAAGACTCTATTCAAGGTATTCAGGTTGGTTCCTCTTTGTAGAACAAATGCCCCTTTATACCTGACATTCCTTTTTCTTGAGAATGAAATGACAGGTGGAGCATTCATTGACAATACAGAGCAACCTGTTTACTAGCCAACTACTTAAGCCCCTGTTTTCTTTTGCATTGTCTTTTGGAGGTTTGCAGGCAAAACTGGACTAACAGAAAACAAGTAAATGTGGAAGGAGGGACTATTGCAACATAAGATCTTCCTCTCCAGCAAGTCTATACTCATTACTGAAAAGTTTGAAGAAAACTAAAGAACGTTTATGCTGAAATTGTTATAAATGAAAATATACTTCTTTACTCCACTGCATTTATTTGATGGCTGTAAATTACTTTAAACAGTCGATAAAATATTATTCAATGATACATTTGATTTACACCACATCGACTAAAAGCAAGTTTGATAAGGCTTACTAATTCTTAAACCATTAATCATGCCATCATGGTAATTGAATCATGCAAATCGGCCTTTTCAAAAAGCTCGGAGCCTCAATTTAGCTTCTTTATGAACATTTGTAATAATTTACCAAATTTATGGCTTGTAATTCACTATTTCTACATTATGAAATGGCCTTTTTCTGAACTGACGCATCAAACTAGAGAATTTCAGTCCCTTTATGTTCTTAATAATTTGTGTTGTTCCCTGCCAGCAGATGGCATAATTTGACACTTCTCATTTTATTTTAGAAATAATCTGTAAACAAACACTTCTGTCATGCAAAACTAAACATTGTGCTCATGGTTTATATGATTGTAAAATTACGTCACCTTTTTTAATTAAATTGCTACGTGGTTGATCACATTATGGTTAGTATAAATGGTTGATCTCAACCATAAGTCAGTTTCCTCTAAGCATATATCTACATATGAAAAACAACTAAGTCTTTGGCAAAGAACCCAAAGCTGAGCAAGAATCCACAAAACTTAAACTCTCATAAAACTGAGTGGACTTGGAGAGAGAGTTGTACATTTTTAGTTTATTCATATAATTTATATGAACATTAAACCAATGTGAAATAATGAAATGCATTTCCCTTTTGTAATTTGTTTAGTTTGTATTATATTTACTAAAGCTTGGTGTGATACATCATAATTACTATTTATAATAATTATCTATTGTAAAATCTCAAGCTGTAATTGGTTTTCTGTAGTTTCAGTATTTTTGTAATTTGCAACAATGTTTTAATAATTAAATGACACGTCAGAAAATTGATGGATTCCATGCAGTGCTGTGTATGACTGTATAAGGATTATATATCCACTCAGGTTTGAGTCAGTTCTTCTAAATCCCCTCTGATTAGCATCACATTCAGCACCATCTTCCTTAGATTGGCTACAGAGTCTTTATGGAGGTTTATAATAATAACATAATAGATTAAATTTATGCAGAACTTTTCAAGGAACTCAAATCACCCTTCACTGAATTGAATATTCATTCATGCCCCATTCATACTTGGTAAGCTACATATGTAGCCCCAGTTGCCCTGGAGCAGAGTGATGGAAACTTGTCAGCATCAGCCAATCCGTGCCAGCAACCTCTCCGACAGTGATGATGATTAGTGATGATGTTTTGTTTTGATATTTTACTGGTTTAATGCAGGTTATTGCACATTATGATTTATTATATTTATCATATTACTATTATGTGTTTTATTTTCCATTAAAATTATGAATAATCTCATATTAATCTGTAAATTAATTATTTTGTCATTTTAAAATATTCATTTGATGTCTAAACCTTATCATTGAAGGGGCAAAAAAGTATCGGTATTGATGAACAAGTACCATAACCTAATGGTATCGTATCGACATGAAAAATCGAGGTATCCCCCATCCCTAATTCATGCCGACTCAGGAGACAAGTAGGTGAAGTGTCTTGCCCAAGGACACAATGACAAAATGTCTGGAATAAATAGTTTCGTTTGTTTTATGTATTTCATACTGATTAACTCACAAGTTAAAAATAAGAATATAGCTATTAATTTAAATATTACCCACTCAAGTATATGATTATGTTATTGAAATAATTCAGCTAATATGAATTTTTTTTTAAAGTGTCTCTTGATCATTTTCTCTGGCCTGTGCTTGTTGCCTGGCAACTGCTCATGTTGTCTGCCAAGAAATAGTCTATTTCATACCCACTGAAGTTCACATGTGAGTAGAAATACTAATCCCTCATCACCCCAGAGTAATTCAACAATCTAACCTTCAGACTTCAGTAAGAAAGGGTGCGAAAACATTGTTTTACATAACTGATTTTAAGTCAAGGACTTTTCAATACACTGGGTGTAAAGAACAAGCTGAGTATGGTCAATTAGGTTAATCTGATTTCCACCAGAAAAAACTTCCCAAAGTTTGGAAAACTGTGCAAATATGAGGGCAAAATGGGCAGTTCAACTTGTAGAATCAGTGTCACGTTTGTGGATTGGAGTTTTCTCAGACGCATCATAAATTCATGCACATTCTAGTTCTATATTTACATACTCTTGTGCAATACATTGAATATTCATTAAGAAGTAATATAGAAACATAAAAAGAGTTATAGGGGGGTAGGCTTCAAAAAGTACTTACATCTGCCTGCTCCCTTTTTCGGAACCATGTTAATGAAAGGAAATATCAGAAATTCTTAATTATGAGTTTTCATTTTGTTTCATATTTGTTTTGTTGTTTTGGTATTGTATGTGACCTTATAGTTCTTGTTTTTCTTTTCTTTTTACTTTGTTTTATTTTTGTTATGTTAGAAAAATAAACTTTATAAACTAAAACAAAAGAAAAACTATCATGTCAGAAACAATCTCCTCTCATTGTTCATCTTTGTTTCTCCAAACAAGAAATACTTTTACAACACTGTGGCCATGTGTAGTGAATAAACTGGAGGCAAATGTTACCAAAAGACAGCACACACTTTATGATTTTTTTTATTTTTGTTCTACTTTTCCTTTTTGTATATTACTGCCTCCTCCAGTACTATCTTTGTACTACCTGGCGGTTGGAAGTCATCTTTGCCATGTGTTCAGGTGCTATTTCCCTTGTTCAGATGCTGGTAATACGAAAAGACTCAGAGGGAAACTCTGGCTATTGTTGGTTTTTCATGTAGTTTTGATGTATCAGGGCTCTTATATGAAAGACAAAACATTCCTCCCTCCCTCCATTTGCTTCTGGGTCAAAGATTTTCTGACCAACTGTTCCCAGGTTGTTAAACTTGGCCCCCATACATCCACTTCTATCACATTGAACACCGGAGCCCCTCAGGGCTGCGTGCTGAGCCTGCTCCTGTACACTCTTTATACCCATGACTGCACACTTGTCCCCTCATCAAACTCCATCATGAAATTTGCTGATGATACGTAATATGTCGTGGGTCATCTCTGGAGGAGATGAATCAGCATACAGGGATGAGATACAGAGATTGGCAGCATGGTGTTCAATAAACAACCTAGTTTTACAAACACGCACATCCAGATTCCTTCCCAGGGCCATCTCTGCTCTTAATATCAACCACTAATGCTGCTACTCCTGAACTTTTGCACACTCTAGCACTTTGAAGTTGATGGGTTAGTGATTTAGTGATTGCTATTTTAGAGAATATATGTTTTATTGCTGTTGTTTTTATTGTGATCTTATCTCTGCTTTTATTTATTGTTGTTTTTTATGATCTGTAGAGTGTTACCCCAATTTCGATGTTTGCTTGTCTTACAATGACAAATAAAGGAATTGAATTGAATTCCTCTGCCCAAATACAACATGGGACATTTGTTGACGCAGAATGACACAGACTATACATTCGATTGGAGAAAATGCATTCTCTGATGGTCATAAGAGAATGGGATCCGTGAAGGTAATAGTCACAATGTGAAAATAATGTATTCTGGTCCTAACAAGTGAAATTATTGGCTAAACCCAAACGGGAAGTTTGGAAGCCGAGAGCAGCCATGCTTGAATAAAAATTGAACATCAGTATCTAGAGATGACAACTTAACGCCTCTTTATCTCATTGATAACATCTTTTGTCTCGTATTGCCTAAATCCAACCAAGAAGTTAAAAAGTGTTTTAATAAAGTGTTGTGTTATTAACTAAACTAAACTAAGAAATTATCTTATATTTTCATGGTCTTAAATGGTCTTTAACTCACACCATGAATACATAAATCATTAGATGTGTAATATAGTTTTTTTTTTAAAAGCACCACATTAAATAGTTTGCTCCTGTTGTTTTTCAAGTTCATGCAAAAATTATGTTAAAGTAGACAAAAGTGGAAAACAATCCTTATACTGATATTTGAATAGACTTCAAACAGATTTGTATAGCATAAAATCCTTTATGTTTCATAATTGGTTTCTGTGTTTGGTTTCACTATTTCTATGAATATGTTATAAACATTTAGGGGTAGGCTATTGCATATTAGCTAAGTTAAAATTTAATAAAAAATACAACTCTTGTTTTTAGAATAATCTTTATTAATTTTATAACACAAAATAGTATTGGGATATTGGTCTTTATCCACTTGGCAAATGATTATTAAAAAAGTTCTACAAAAAAAAAATCAAACTGAGAAGCACAAACAAACCAGCTTTCCTCTGTTTTCTGGTTTCACGTTCATTTTAATGCCTTGACAAAAGATAGTGTGAAATCTGAGCTCGTAGTTAAACTTTTCATTACATCATGATCATTTATATTTATTACAAAGCAAGGATCATCTCAAAGGAGGAGCCTGACTTCTGTGTTGTGCATGTTTGAGTGACAGCTGTTAGTGAAGGAGGCATAAAAAAAGCGAAAACTATTGAGACTCGTCCCTGAAATTGGACAGAGAGGAAAAGGAAGTGAAAAAGATGCGAACTAAGGGAGTTGTCACATGACTGGCTAGACTTTTTAAGCAGAACTTGTCTCTTTCTTGGATAAATGTCAAATATCTAAACAAAAATTTTCATTTTATTTGAAGATACACAAGTAAAATGGATAAACAGACACTGGTTTATGTTACAAAGGACACTGGAATAGAATTTACAACAGAATTCATACAATATATGTAATCTTCTTTTTACACCATGGTGATTCATGTTTTATTTTTTATTTAGCTCAGTTTCAAACTCATTAAAAAAAAGTCCAAAAAGCTCAAAAGCTGAAGGAAATGTTGCACTATGTCTCTGCAGTTTGGACAGGAAGACTCAGTTTCCTCTCTCGGGCTGCATTCCTAACTTTAGACCTAACATCAGGAAGTTCTGAGGCCATTAGATTCCAAAGCTTCTCTTAGAACTCAGCCAAAAACATCTGCTTTGTACGATTCACAGATAGCTACAGTATAACTCCGCCACTGTCCACTGTGTAACATAGATAATACTTAAGTTATCAAAGGGAATTCAAATAAACAGTGAGATCAAGTAGGTTTAATGCACTTTTATATTTTTAACATGTTGATACTGGAAAATGAGTCAAACAAGACAGTAAGTTTAAACCAGATACATCAAATTTTCAATTTGGCTTTTTTTCAAAAAGATATAAAAAAACATGAAGTTAAGACCATATAAACCAGGTTAGAGAAAAAGTTATTTCCCTCTGAGCCACTACGTCCACATCTTCTTCCTCTGTAAAAGGTGCAAAACTTTTTAGTCTTTACAACTTTAAAGCTCAACTGCAGTAAGAAATCACTGCTTACATAAAGAAAAAGAAACTGTGTGGACTCTGACCTTCATACCACAGCGCAGGAGCGTGGCTCTCTGAAGGGGTTGCTGCCTGTAGGGACTCCAACCAGAAGAGCATCTTTACCTGCATTCTGCAGACAATACTGTTGAAGCTCTGCAGCCGCCTGAGACACCTGGCAACACCATCAGAAATATTTATCCATAAGCTCATACTCCCAGATATTGACAAAGTTTTGTTGAGTTACTGGTTAAAGAACGCGCACATTTCATAAACAAAAACTGTTGCAAGTAACTCAAGTATTCAACTCTTTAGTATTGATACCATAATATTAAAAGATTTTCCATCACATGTGTAGCATTGAGGGCGGAAAAAGAGGCAACAAAGATCATGGCAATTTGAAATTTACGTTATTAATACTGATACACTAACAAGTTCACCGCGTTTTGTGACTGTGGTTAGTAAAGGTGGAGTTTCATTTTCACAGTTGTGTCTGCAAATAATCAAACTGTTTAGTTTTTCAGTTATTTCATTGATTTGCTTATAAAACCTAACATTAAAAAAGTGATTCGTTAATGTTCCAAATTAAAAACTGTCAATGAACTAAAATATTAAAACATTTCAAAACAAAATGCAGCGAAAGGTTTACATTAGAGAAGCTGGAACCGAGACATTTGAGATCATTTAGAAGTTAGTTAGTTACTGTGGAGACAAGAATAATACAGAACCATGAAAACAAAAACATTATGCTTTAAAATACTGTTTCTTTTTCCATTGGTCACACTTTGTAAACGTATAATCAAATAAGTGAAGAAAAGCAGCCAATAATGTCTCACTTACCTTGATTCTTTCCACACTGGCTTCAAGCTTCAGTTGTTCTACCAAGCGTCGCATGTTGGATAAATTGGAATTAGAAGTCATATCTGCAGGGAATTTTTGTGGTAAAGAGAAATCTCTTGTTTAAAGAAAACAGTCTCTGGAGCCTCTCGACACAAGTGTTGACTCTACTAATGGGCAGCAAATGCTGGACAAGAAAAGAATGGCCGGGTTTCTTTCCAAATGACCTCAGTGCACTACACAGAGGAAACTAAGGGGGGACAGAGGCACACTGACCTCCACGTGCATTGAAGACACTACAAAGAATGAAAGAAACCTCCATTAATCAGTATTACAGCCCACAACATGCTGTAAAAACCAGGATATTCATTTTGTATGACAAGTTAGCTACATTGATGATGAGTTTGTTTGAATATACAATGAATAGCTACTTAACAACACAGTTGCAATCCTTCTGATGATTTTTTTTGTTGCAAAATATGACGGGTTAAGTTCTCGCTGGTGTACGTTTGTAGGTCCGTCTGTCTCTTGGCAACATAACTCAAAAAGTAATGGATGGATTTTGACTAAAATTTCAGGAAATCGCCGAAATGGTACAAGTACAACCAATTAGATTTTAGGGGGTGATCTGGATCACTGTCTGGATCCAGGATTTTTTTTTTTAACACTAGAGCTGCCATTCTATAGACCAGTGGTTTCCAACCTAGGGTCCGGAAACCTTCAAGGGGGTCCCCTGAAGAACACAGGGGGTCCCTGAGGCTTGACCATTCAGAGCCATAGTAATTAATGTATACACATTGTACCTATTCTAGGAAAAAAAAAAGCAAGGCTATATGTTGTTAATTTAACTTTGGCATTATGGAAGGACATGACTCAGCCAGAATGCTTTATTTATGGTGAGAATTTCACTTTTGAAAGCATAAAACCAAACATGGTTTCAGCACAGGGTGGGGCAGGGGGTCCATGGCTTTTTAGTATTTGCATGAAGCGGGTCCTCAAGGAAAATAGGTTGGGAACCACTACTATAGACCCTTTTCTTAATTTATGCATACCTCATGCGCATGTGCATTAACTGCAAAGGAGGGCAGAAAGCTGTTAAATGAAATAGGCCATGTGTTTGTCTTTACAGAGGAAAATAAAATGATAGAAGACAGTTGTGTATTTGACTGATCAAGAGACAAGAAGGCACGTAAACAGGAAATTAGTTTTTACCTGTTTCCTGTGAAGAAAGATCAGCGAGCAGCCTGGATTCGTACAATCAGCTCTGCAAACTGGAGTGGCCATGAGTTAACATCTTTTAGCCACACTAAGTAACGCGTCACGACTGGAGGGATTTTTTTTTCTGTGGATGTCACCAGACGGGCTCCGCAAAAACATTGCTCCGTAGGACACATCGTAATTTCAGCCTTTGTCAGACATTATAGAAGTAAAATCGGATGCATTGATCAGTGGTTGATGTCCCTCAATCTGACGTCAGCTTGCATCCGTTGCTGGCAGTACTGGGGCATTCCAGTACAGAACAGCTCTGTACTGGGATGCCACTTGGACCCACTGTTGAAGTGGTGGGAGAGAAGAAGATCTCATCCAGTTTGAAGGACAGTCCCACTGTCCTCCTCCCTGCACCCTTCCTGAACACTGCAGCTCATTCACTGACAGACTGCTGTAGTCCTTGATTCCTGTAAGCAGTGAGACTGGTAACCAGCATTGCTCCCAGTAGACCACAAACACACTCAATAAAAGCCAATGTAATATATCAATGTTCATAGCGACCAGTTTTTTTTATTTTTCATAATTCTTATATTTGTTGTCTGAACCTGTGTGGAGTTTCCATGTTCTCCAACTGTGTGTGGGTTCTCTCCCAGCTTCCTCCAATAGTTCGTTATTCATATTATATTCAAGAAAACAACGTGTTCTTCTCGAGATAATGTGATAAATTATCCCGTTATCACGAGAAAACGGTGTTAAAAAAAAGAAAAGAAAAGAAAAGAAAAGATGCCAGGACGGCCGCTCTAGGCTTCCGTACAATCGTACGCACTGCGCCTGCGTCATACTGGCTTGACAGAAAGCGTAAAGCTTTTGCCGCTGGTACGGAAGCAGCTTGTAGCATTTAAAGAGTAGCAATCAAGTACAGTCATTGGTAGCAATGCAGCTTTGTGTGAAACCCACGTGGATAATTAACGCCAACACAACACAGTCTTCTCGGTTTCTCATTGGCCCGTAGGTGATTATCGGGATTGGCTGTAAGTAGCTTTTGCGGAAAGGTAAACTTACGGGAACCTCCAACACTTGAAAAAGGGTCGATGTATTCATCTCGGAGCGCTATGAGCTAAAACGCCCCATTGAACAGTTTAACCTCCTGGAGTAAGATCTTGAGTTGTGTATGAGAGTTTAGCAGACATGGTGGAGGTATTTTCTGGACGGACACTCCTGAATAAAGACGGGGATTTCGTTGACCCTGAGGAGGCACTGAGGAACAAAGTAGTGGGTATATACTTCTCTGCGGGATGGTGTCCTCCGTGCAGGGACTTCACCCCTATCTTGTGTGATTTTTACACGGAGCTGGTGGAGGAGAACGACCCTCCGGCTCAGTTTGAGATAGTTTTTGTCTCCTCTGACAAGTCGACAGACGACATGGTTGAATATTATCATGATATGCACGGAGACTGGCTCGCTCTGCCCTGGACGGATGATTATAAATAGTGAGTATCAGCAACATTTTGCCCTTTTTAATGGTTCCTTTTCTAGCAGTTTTAATTTAATATAACATGTCTTAAACGTAATTAAGCACTTTACATCGTATTAGATTTAAACAGTTTAAGAGGCTCCAGCTTATGTAAAATGCTTATGGGGTCACCCTGCCAGGGATTAGGTTTAAATTCAGAGCAGACACACTCCCTCACCCAGTTCAGAGCTACACTAAGTTAATAGTAATCTAAGTTATTGTCCATTTTATGAGTCATTTAATTCAGTTTTGACTTGATTCACGTCCGCTGTTGTCTGTGTGTTTCGTGCTTGCTGTTAACCAGTTAAATTCACATAATATGAAATTGCATACTGGTCTTTATTGCAAGTAAGATACATCTGTGAAAGTGGAAAAGTAAAACGTTTGTTGTTTCTACAAAAGTTTTACACAAGTACAGCTGTCCTAAATGAGTCATTAAAAACTGAGTTGTGTTATTAAGTGTGTAAAAACAGGTTGCAACCTACTGTTATTTTCATTAAAGATATTTCAGCTTATTTTTCTAAAATATTTTGGTAAACTGATCAGAAACTCGAAAACCAACATCATCAAATGATATATTTATTATAATGATATATTATTTATCTGAGTAATAGTCTAACATCTTAAATGATTTGTTAATAATCCAAAAAGGCACACTTTATCCCTGATGCTGCTTTTTAATTCTGTAGTTTTTCAATGTAAACAGAGCCGAATTTCCCAATCGGAATTAATAAAGTAAAAGTTATTAGTAGTTGTAGTTATATTATTATCTTTCTGTTTCTCTTTTCTCTTTCAAGTGAATTGAAGCAGCGCTACAAAATAACAGCAGTTCCCAAACTGGTGATTGTGAAGGAAAATGGAGACGTGATCACCGATAAGGGCCGGAAACAGATCCGAGACCGAGGTCTGGCCTGCTTCAGGTCCTGGTTGGATGCTGCAGAGATCTTTCAGAACTTCAAGGCTTAGAAGGACCATCAAACCCACTTCAGAAAGTTGTACAAAACCTATAAGATACTTTCTATTCCTTCCTTTCAAGTCTGAAAGATTTACAGAATAGTTATTTTAAAAGAGAGCAATTTATATATCTTTTACACAAAATTGTATCTATTCATTTATCCTTTTAAACATTGGATGTTTTCTTTCCCCCGGGAACAATTCAAACCCTTAGAATGAAGCATTGTGAGGAGAAAAATCAAACTTTTGTTTGGCTGGGCACATGCCATGGCTTTGTGACATATTTGCAGATACTTAAGATACAGCTTAACGTGCAGACCTTTACTAAACATCCTATGCATTTAAGATCAATCTCAGGCATAACCATTTGGGAATGTTTATTGTAATTAACAGCTACTGTAGTTTCTCAGGTTTGTTTGTTTCTTTGTTTAAAAAAAAAAAAGGATTGATTTATGTTTGGTTGAGGTTAGTGCACCAGTTCAACATTCAGCAACACCTTCTCATATTAAGTAGATATTTACTCCCCAGGGAGCTTGCTTTTGTATACCACCCTCACACACACACAAAAAGGCTTGTAGTTATTATCTTGGAGCTGCCTGTATATTTTTATATTTAATTTTTTATGGTTTGGTAATAAAAATAATGATAATATACTGTGATTTTTGGTGGATTTGTTTTATATTTTTATATCAAGGAGCTCATGTCAAGAACAAACACTGATTCCCCTTGTGCCTCATTAAACGGCCAAAATCCCCTCAGGATCTGTTTCCAGCATGCTAGCACATTCACATCCATGCCTTAATTGCCTGTTTTTCTTGTGTGTGCTGATGCTGCTGTTCACTTTGTACAATTATCATCCAACAGACGTGGTGAGTTTATGATGCCTCTGCACAGGCTGCTTTCTCCAAGTCTGTCTTCTTCTCAATGCTTCAAAGAATTCACAGCTGTTACTCTTTCAGATACTCCATTCACAAAGAAATTGGGATGGTGCTTAATTTTCAAGGATCAAGTATGTTTATGTGGCCCTTCATCACTGGCCAATCTCTGAGGACTGTGCAGTGAAAGAGTCTTCTTACATCTTAGTGTGTAAGATGATGCAACTCCTTGAAGTAATTTGAAGTGCAAAAACTTAAATTGGCATGTTGGAAAGAGACCTGACGAACCCACAGACATCTGCTGCACTTCAAAGTGAGTCTAGGTGTTTTAACAAGCAGTTGAGGCTTATTATTCCAGTTTGCATCATTATTTCACTGAGGTAAGTCTGCGGAAGCTGCAGTTTTTGCAGCCTGCCACGTGAGGTCGCTGTGTTGTTACATATGAGAAAACAGAATGCCATTACCGATGTGCACACCTAAAATAAGCAGAGTGAATTTTCCATTAGTCGGTAGTTCCAGTTAGAAGAATAAACTGTAAAATGCAATTTAATCCAGAGGTCTAAGAGGATTAAGTTTCTACTTTTAAAATGTGATTGTACTGTTATTTTACTGTCACTGTTGTAAATGCTGTTTTCACATTTAAATAGTGACGCATGAACTTTTCAGGACAGTGGAAGACATCCCCTGTTCACCAGTTCAATATTTTATATTAAAAACATATCTGAGTACTTATGGATTCAGTGAGGAAGAAGGAGAATTTTTAAGGAGTTGATGACCACCATAGCAAGCAGTGAACTGTGATTTTTATGCTGAATTATTGATGTGTTATAACCCCATGAGGGGAGGAGCCATGAGATGGCAGCATACACATGAAATTGAAGTAATTTTTAAATCCATATACAGTTTATTTACAGGCTGAATTAAAAAAGTGGGAGCAAATTGTGCACAGAATATGAGAAGGAAAGCGCATACAGAATTACTTGTGTTTGATTCATTTATTCAAACGCTGTGTTCAGCATTGGCTGAAAAAAATCCAAGTTATGGTGCACCTAACATTTTTCTAATAAATTTTTTTTACTCGATTACAAATATTTGGTGACAAAAAGTACCGATTTATTTAGCATGTTTTATTTACTGTGATATAGATTTTCTTTAATATATAGATGAGGTGGCTTGGGTATCTGGTTTGGATGCCTCCTGGCTGAACACCTCCCTGGTGAAGTGTTCTGGACATGTCCCACCAGGAGGAGTCCCTGGGGAAGACCCAGGACTCCTTGGAGGGACTAAGTCTTTCGGCTGGCCTGAGAACACCTCGGGATCCTCCTGGTCGAGCTGGAAAGAGTGGCCGGGGAAAGTCGGGACTTCTGTTCCTGCAACCAGATCTCAGATAAATGGAAATCGAATGGATGGATTTATTTTTCAGCATGTCCACCATAATGTTTAATGAAAGATTCAATGTTCTTTCAAATAGAAAATACTAGTATCACTCAAGTTCCTGGAAAATTATTCTATTCTTTATCTACATGTTTTCCCAGCTTCTCTTTTCCTGGAGAGGTCTAGTTGTTCTGACCTCATCTTTTAAATTCCCCAAAGATGTTCTATTGGTTTGAAGTTAGGATACATGCCTGCGGTTTTGTATGCCCTTGTACAGTCTTGGAAATGTGCTTTGGATTGTTTTCACGTTGCAATATTCGAGTGGAAATAAGAGAGCTGCTGTGGAAGAAGATGGTGCTAAAGACACATATTCTACTGTCACTTCCCCAACTAACAACAATGCCAGCATGCTGTTTGAAACACACAAACACTAACATCTATCCATGTTAGGACATTGAATTAACTGTCACTCAATGGGACGGCCTAGCCCAAGCCCTAACCATTATCTTGACCATTTCCAGTTCCTTTTTAACCCTAAACTCAACCCAACTTCAGTTCACACCTCAGTCCTAAGAGTAACCAGGACCCCAGAAATGGCATTCTGCTCCACTGGCAGAACTTTGTTGTGGTTCGTATCAAACATGCCGCAGCTTATCTGAGCTGAATAAGTCTATGTTGGGGTCATGTTTATAGAGAAGTCGCTCCCAATATTCATTCACCATCTTTTCACGTTCTTCAGTAAAGTTTTAACTAAATATTTCCTGCTGGAATGCAAGCGGGCATTTTTTTTCCTTTTGTTTTGGCAGCATCCTTCACAAGTTGTTGAAGAAATTCTGATGTCCAATGGAAACCTCTCTATCACCTCTCACTCATCTTTGTGCTATTCAGCACTGCACTGAGTAAGAAGTGCACTTCAAGTGATGCCATTTTTAGAAGGACCACTACTGCAGCTGTGATTAGTATTATTGGGGCTTTTGTGATACCCCATGACTACAGCTGCACCCCTTTCTGCATCCTGTTTCTTTGAGATGTTTAGTAATTAATCATTTCCAGTCTCGGCTCTTTTCCCTGTGCAACCATGATGCATGCATGCAGATAGACGCTGCCTGGGTCCAAAACTGAGAAAGTTCTGGTGATCACAGGACACTTTATAATCAATGTCATACAATTACTACAGTTAACTGACTGGAAATCATATGTGCTCATATTTGTTTTTGAATTCACGATAACAGGTGTTTTCATTTTGTTGCAATGAGGTGCTTTGAGGTCTGACTTGGAGTATAGCTTTATTGTATTCTGAAAATTGTTCATTTACAAGTATTTCATTTGAAAAGCTTTCCAAATCTGACATGAGCGAAATGTTTGCAGTTTTCCTGCAAAGCAGTGAAAGTCAAAAGAGCACATTTCCACCACATCTGTGTCATGGTAGTAAGATAAGAGAATTTTTACCTCTTGCCTGCTGCCTGATCGAGACCCCCACTCAGCCAGGAACCTCTCAGGTCACTTTAGATTAGGATGTCGACTTCACATTTAGACTTTTACAAATGAAAGACGGTAGTGTTTCATGCTGCTGTAACAGTGTCTTGAGTTAGTCAACTAACAAGGCTGTCTTTATGCGAGAGCAAGGAGGGAGGGAGGAGGAGAGCTGGGTGGACCAGCAACCTGCACAGACGGCTCCCTGGCTTCAAGTTCAACATGTTGACTAAAGGAACTTCCGCTTAAAACTTTCAAAATTAAACTCCAGTGTGTTGCACCATGAACAGTTTCAGGATCCTAACAACCTTTGTTTGTCAAATGTCCACAAGTTCCAAAGTTATTTAGAGGTAGCTTACCCATAAGATTTATCTTTGAAGCCATGGCCTCTGCATTATGAAATCAACACAAAATTACTACAATCTGAGTTCTTATTCAACTTAAGTTTAAGTTTTATTCCTCTCAGAGTTTCAGCTGAGTTCTAATGCCCTCTTCTTCATCATCAGTCTTTAAACTCTTCATCTTATATCCCCCTATTGTTCTCTTTTCTCTTCCTGCTCATTAAAAAGTGTCAAATATATGGAAACCAAAATCTAATTTGTAGTGAAATATTTTTGCTCAAATGACTAGAAATACAAGTTAGCCTATTTATTATTTTAAATGTTCTCAGACTAAACCAAATATGTGAGCACAAGTGTGGCTTTAGAACAATTGTTTGTTTGTTTGTTTGTTTAGCTTTGTACACTGCATATTAAATCATATTTAAATTTAGTGGTGTTTTATGATGG
>JAOXYM010000020.1:8681702-8696394 GCA_028567055.1 Leptatherina wallacei | reverse complement strand
TTAAATGTTCTCAGACTAAACCAAATATGTGAGCACAAGTGTGGCTTTAGAACAATTGTTTGTTTGTTTGTTTGTTTGTTTGTTTGTTTGTTTGTTTAGCTTTGTACACTGCATATTAAATCATATTTAAATTTAGTGGTGTTTTATGATGGGATATGTTATTGAGCTATTTCGACGAGGTTTTATTTAGTTGTGTGCTGCTTATTATCAGTCGCTTCAGCTTCACTTGTACCTACTTGTCTTGAGGAAAAGAAAAAAGTCCATAGTGTAATAAAGATTATGCACATGAACCAAACGTGAACAGCATGGTGCCAGCCAGGTTTTGTAGATCAAAACTTGGTTTCCTTTTATAAGCTAAAAGTATCGCTATAATTATAAAAACAAGATAAAATGTTCAAGATAAAATGAGTGTATGCCTCGAGGTCCAATAATCAGGGTGGTATGACGCCCACCGCTCCCAACGACGGGATACAGATTTGTGTCGAATAGTTCATTTTATTTTGAAGGCAGTAATTCTTGTGTTCCGGTGTTGTTCTGACTTCACAAATGTCCTCGGTCCAAACGCTCATACCCGCTTTTTGACTTCCCTGGGATCGACTGTAGACCGGTGCTCCAGGACGCGTCCGCCGCAGCGAGACGACACAAAACCTGCGCTCAGGAATGGACGGAACCAACAAATGCCGGAAGGAAAGGTAAGTTAAGTGACCAGGCATGTTCACGCTACCTAACTACATAAAAAACTGTAGACATTTGTAATATAAAATTATCTTTAGTGTGTCTGTGAGTTTTGTGATTATTCTCACCCTAATAAAAACTGGTTAATAAAAAAAACTGATAACTTTAAGTTGATTAAAAGGGGGCATCCCAATTATTTTGGTTTGTGAACTGTAATCAAATCAGACATCACACTTTCACAGACTTAATCCTCATGCACATCTTTCTCACCTTTTATTCAACAGAAAAACTACATTTTTATTGTTAATATGAAATGTTTTCTAATTCAGACCGCATGCATGAACTAAAATAAGCTGCTGCCCACAATAATTTCTACTGAGCAGAGCCAGATGATAAAATTACGCGCACGCAATGTGAGCGCGTGCTTCTTTTCAACAGTGTTCCTCTCTCTCTCTCTCTCTCTCTCTCTCTCTCTCTCTCTCTCTCAAGCACACGCACGTGCATTCAGGGTACTGAGCAAGCTGGAGGTTTTATCAGGAAATTGCTCTAATCCTGCTTAGTGCTCTCACTAACAAGCACCTAGCACCCTGAAATATTCGGTTTGCAAGCAGGCAGAGGTTTTTTGTTTTGTTTTGTTTTTCATATTGGAAAAACGGGAAAGGAGATTACAGCATGTGGAATTTGAGGTTTAGTACACAGAGCACAGCACTACATGTTCGTGCAAAAGGGGAAATAACTATTTGTTTGTGAAACTGATGATGTAATACATTATGACATTTATGGGCTTCCTCTACCCTGAAGATAAAGCTGCATTATTTTAGACCCTCTTTATGTGCCAGTGTCCTTAATATGTGTTAGGTGCTGGTTGGGAGTCTGGGAATGTGTGTATTCTCACTTTCTCTTGTGCAGATTCTATGTGTTCTCATGTTTCATAGATCGGATCCCGGAAACTTAACCAGTGTCATTTTAATACTGATCTGTTCTCCCTGTAGCAAACTGACAAATTACACTATAGGAAATTAAATCAGCCAACGCTTGTTTAGATCATGCCAGTTTATTCAACTCTATTGAATTAAACGGAGGTCTTATCAGTTGCAATGAGTTCTGTATTGCCTCCAGGTCTGACAGTTTCTCTTGCATAAGTTAGTGTCGGTTATTAATGGCAGAAAGTCAAGGTGGTGCAATAACAGTCACCAAAATCTTCTTTAACCACCTTTCCATGCATACATGATACAGTTGGGGGGGGGAGCACAGACTGTTATTAATGAATTTGTGTCAGTTTACAGTACACCGAGAACAGGAAAGCAATGCTTGCCAAACATGTCTTTAGGATTTTCCCATCACTGCTGTTGCGCAAGTGGCATGAATTGCAAATATGGCAATGCACTGTCATGATATTGTGCTGCAGGTTGATGGTTGGGATGAACAGATTAGTTGACACACTGAATTTATTTATCTTGTGCCAACCCTTATTGTTTGCTCTCTGGGTGTCTCTGTTATCAGCTATTCATAACTTTCCACTTGTAAAACACTGTCAACAACTGTGAAACACATGACACAGGGAGTGTCTGGCTGAACAAACTAAGATTTATCATACTGCACCATAATTATGCAGAGTTGAGCCTTGTCTTGTCAGAATGGGGTTGTGGTTTTCCATTGTGTCTTTTTGACCGAATTGGAGTCCATTAACTTATCTTTCTGCTTTATATATAACTGTATCACAATGTGGGACTTGGTGATGGCTGTAATTTTATTATTGATTCATGGAATAGATCAATCTTTGTGTCACAAATAGTTTTGTGTCCCTGCAAACACTGAAATCAATGTTTGGGTTCATGTTTTCAAGCTGTGTGCATTTTGGATAGAGATTGGATTTGTGTTGGTTAACAGATGCTGTTCATGTCCGAAACTCAAATGATGGAGGATTTTTTTTTTTGAGGCAGATGTAAGAATTGATATTTGAGTGTATATCAGACACGATATCTACCAATAAACAAATCATTATCAATGCATTATTTCAGCAAGCATTTCTAATGAAGGTCTTTAAAATTGAGGGACTTTGAGCACAATCTGTTGCATTTGTTATAAATAGATACAGGAGTGTTCATCCAATCATCTGCTTTTTTAGTTTTGTTTTAAGTTGTCCAAACAACTTTTTGAATGAATTACACAGACTGGTTTGCTAAATGTTGTGCCACACAACTAACTATTGATTTCTCTGTAAGTTACAGCTTGAAAAGAAATGCATGTGAAAGTTGCTGCAAGAAGGAGGCAAAACAAATTACTGGCAGTCCAGGAAGACACTTGTTTCCCTTTTCCCTTCATGCCAATTTATATGGAATTCAGAGGAAAATGTCAGAACATATCTGGTTCCATGCGTTAGTATTATTAAATTATGGGAGAAACTCAAAGATGACCTGAAAACTCCAACTAGAAGGAGTAAATACCTACTACATCAAAACAGGTTTGCAGTTTTATATGATGCGTTTGTCCAACACAAACACCATAATCTGTAGCGGCGATGTCATGGACCACGTATAGGAATACAATGTTAACAAACGACCAAATAGCCTTGATGTACCAAAAAGATTACATTCTATAATCTAAAGGTGGAATACTAATATATTTCAATGAGACATTTGATTTGTGCATCTAACACATGATGTGTGTTTAGTGAATGGGGCAGGACTTGATGATGATCCAGAAAAAATAGCCTACTCATGCAATATGTTATAACAGTGCCTGTTGAAGCGATGATACTTTTCTAGTGATGTATACACTAGCCTTAACCAGGAGCGTATGTTGGAATCAAAAACTGTAAAACATCACTATAGCTCAATCTTTCATACCCCCTGACCCCCAAAATGTGCACTCTTTGGCATCTTAATACTGATGCAATGGCTATTTTATATTCGGCAGGCAGAAAAAGCAGCAAAGATTGTGTCTCTGAGCATAAATCTGTAGATTACTTGTGTAATTAGACTCATTTTGATGGGTTCTTTGTTTTTTGGAGAATATTCAATAATTGGAGGATTAGGGTTTGTTTTCACAGGAGAATTTGAAAGAAAACAAACTGCATACAACAAAAATTCACTGTTAAATTTCTGAGTGTATGATATGAATACAGCTTGCTTTTTGTATGATTTTTGTTTTCTTTACTTATTATAGAGCAACAGTCAAAGTTTTGGACACACATACTCATTCAAAGTTAATGGGTAGTTGTGTCCAAACCTGTATGTCTTCTAAAGGTAACAAAATATCCAGTTCGCTACAATAGAAAACAGGAAAATGTAAAGTTTTCTAACATTAACAAAATTTGAACTTTAAAGAAAAGTTTATTCTGTTATTAGAATAGTTGTCAGTTTATGTTATCTGCTGCAATGACCCATTTTCCTCTGGGGACCATTAAAGTTTCATCTGCTACAGTCTGCCATTGCTGTGAGGAAGTGGAACACTTTGAGGACCAACAAAGAGAAAGGGAGGGGGATAGACTCCTGATGTTAACAGCATGCACTCGTAGTGATGTAAAGAAGTGTACTGGATTTTTTTAAGGGTCTTCCAGATGGCACGTTGAGCGAAAGGTTCCGGGTAAAATGGCCCCTAATGAATGAGAAGGAGAATCACCTGAGGGGACAGGAGACATCAAAAGAAACCTTTCTCTCGCCTTCCACCTTCCCACATATTCACTTTATACTCACTTGTCTCTGCTTTTGATTTTTCTCTCTCACCGTGTATCTCATCTAGTCACGTAATAGTTCCCCTCAAGTGATCTCTGGATTGTTGATGTTCTTACAGCCTCCTTTTCCTTTTTTTGAATTCTATCATAATTAATCTTATTTCTTCCCTTTTCCCCAGAGGAAAATTCTTCAATTTTACAGAGAGATAGCCAGAGGGCATGTTCAGACAGAGTTCCTTGAGATGAAACACTGACATTCACTGAATCCGGCATGCACATAAACATGTTAACATCCTTGACCTGTAGCAAATACACAACCCAGCAGGGACCACAGCGACACAGAAATGGACAGAACCTCTCAAACATTTATGAGCCTGTAGTTAATCGGGGTGTTTGTAATGCTCATACAGGCCACTAACTTTAGAGGATTGAAGGAGGAAGGTTGATTTTAAAAACGCATACAGAACTTTAGCAATTTTCTCAGTAATGCGCCCGCTATATCGACGGCTAATTCAACATCCATTTTGCATCCTACCTGTACTGTGAGCTCTCTCCATCCAGTAAAAGACAGTCTTATCTTTACACTTATGTCATCTCTTGTTCTGTCTCTTTTTCTTTTCCTCTCTTCCTCTGATAATGTCTTCTTGCATTTCTTTGCTGAATCGGCCACGGTGCACGTTCAAAACGGCCGCTGTGTTTATATCCGTTTGTGCCAAGCGAAAATCTGCTGCAACGTCACGCAGTTGTATAGTACGGTTCCTCTGCATTGGGACCTGGTTTCAATTCGTAAAATTACTTAAAAGAAGTTACTTAATGCACCTTCATACAAACATGTGTTGGTGTTTTTTTTAGTATGTGAAACCATGAGACTAAATGGAAATTGGACCACCCTAAAGGATTACTCTTTTTGGGTAGCCCCGGACTTGTACAGTGGCATGAATGTAAAGTTATAACTCTGTTCTAAATCGCTGTTGCTGTATGAAAATTTGAGTAGATTAATTCATCACCAAAAAGCCATAAAGCTAAAGATTCAATTACAGATAAAACTTACATTCAATATTTCAATCAAGATTGATTTAACATAATTTATTATATACTGGGGCAAAAAAAGATAAAGGGCATAATGTAACATTTGGGCATTCAAAACGCATACCTAGAACTCAGACCTAATCAGGGCTATGGATTGTTCAGTCATCAATAAGAGATGCCAAATAACATAAATCTGACCCTTTTCTGTAAAATCAGCTGCCAGGCTCTCTGAAAATGGAAGTAATTAATGGCAAAAAAGAAGGAGAAGGCTATGAGAAGATGGTAGTAAGGCGTTTTCAGGAAGCCATGTCCTTGGATGATTATGTAATTAGGAAATGGCAGTTATGAGTGACAGTGGAGGCCTACCACAACATTTTCAAAGACTCAGTTTGCAAAGAAGCATCTAACCAAGCCTGATGCGTTTTGGAAACAAGGCCTCTGGATTAATGAAGTTACATCGGATCTTTTTGACCAGCAAATGTTGGAAATAGACATCAAACCATAAGTAAAAAAAATTGAATAGGAAAACATAACAATCACTCCTCAAAATCCACAATGGTCTGAAGGTTTGTCATGGTCCTCACCCCCCCCTTGAGGGAAGCATCATTTTGAAGAATCTGTGAATACAACTGGAAAGAGCAATGCATGCAATGCTGCATAAAGCTCTCACAGGAATAACAGGGGAAAAATCCTCAAATAAGAACTGAATAAGGTGACACACCATGTTTACCAGCTGTCAAAAATGTCAGAGCTTGCCACAAAGTGGAGACCAAACCTCTGCTGCAGACCCTTATTGGTGTTTTAACTGTAAAAATGGAAACAAAGAAATAAATGTAGCTTAAAAAATGTTTTATCTTGACATTCATGACTAGTTATCTGTGAAATGACGCATCATTTTGCAAGTTGAACAAGTTTGCCTTCAAACACTGCTATTATATTACTGCCAGGTTAGGACTCAAATGTTTATATTTTTGCTGTTGGTCTATATGTTTTTTCTTATGTGAGTTCTTTCCTTATTTTCAGAATTTTGTTTAAACTGAAGTTACTTTATGTCAGTCACTTATTTATTTATTTAACGTTTAGAGGAAGAGGTGTTAGCATTTACAAATACAACACAGCTTAGCAATTATAGCCTGTGCTAATTTACAATACCCATAGGCTCTTCAGCCGCATAAACCTCAGCATAAACATCTTTTTAAAATGAAAACAAAGACAAAAGCATAATGCGCAACACAAGAAGACTCAACATTGGACTTACTACAATACAGAAACAATTTAGGAGAAGTGTCAGGTCACGATTTCATGCATATTATTGGTGTGGATGTGAATATTTTTATTATTTAGACCTAAAGGGGAACTCAAGATACTTTTTAGTCAGTTATGTAGTTTGTCTTGGTATTCAGGAGGAGGTTTCTATGATGATTTCACCAGTAATAACCCATGTGTAGCAGAAAGCATGTGTTACAACATGTAGCACATGCTTTAGGAACGGTGTAGGAATTTAAAAGACTTCTGTACTGACTGTGAGAGAAGAAAAACAAACAGATGATCAGTGGTTTTGAAGTGTGACCTGACAGAAAGTTCAGATATTATAATCTGAATCGGGGGGGGGCTGAACAGGCAGGAATGTTCAGCGTACCTCTTCCTCTGTAGGGGACATATACATGCTGTTGAATTTACATTAAACTGTTGAGTTTGTACCTCGAATACATCTTGCTGCAGTTTGTTTTAGTCGGTTGCATAAAGAAATAGCCATAGGTTAAACTTTTATCCAGTATGTCTTCTTTCTCTTTCCAGTTGCTCCTCATGATGTTTGCTCAGGCTGTTTGTGGGAGGATCTGCTCTGCGTAACCCAGATCCCTACTCTACCCTTTTCACTTCTGATAAGCATGTTACTAATAATGCTTTATCAGAAAACCGAAGGCAAATAGCAAATTGCAATGAAGATGTTTCTCCATCAACATGTGTTACTGTTGACATGTAAAATAAGAGGGATTTTCCCAATTATCACCAAATATGAGTCTGCAGCACAAGAGCAAACATGCAAACAAACAAATAAACTTCTTCAAAGCAGACATATAGTATCATCTCTTGTGTATCCACCATAGTTTCCCCTTACATTTTTTATTGCTCCCACTGTCTTACACTACAACCCTTTGAAAAGATCATATAAAGAGCATTCTCAGTGCATGCATTATTCTTTCAGAGCAATCTTGAATATATTAGATACAGTCAGAGAATAAAAAATATCTGTGTTCTTCGAGTCCAACATCAGGACTGAGATGCTACATTTGTCACTATTGAGAGGGTCACGAGGTTGCTTCTCAGATGCCTCAGACATTCAGAGGTTAGTCTGTGTGAGCTGTAGCACAGAGAGGCACACACAAGTGGAGACAGCCTTTCACCTGTGTGTTATTTCTGCTGTACCAGTGTTACTGTCAAACAGTAATGGGGCCAGAGAACTGAGAAGGAATTCATTCTTTATGTTTCCTGACAGCAAACCCCTGCAGCACCGGCTTGTCGCTCAGCTATCTCTGTTTGCTCACCATGTATCTCCAGTCTGACTCACTTTCCCAAAGATAACCGCTATCGTTTTAACAGGTGTTTAGACTGAGGTTAATGCTGATATTTGTGCAGATAACAGTGATATCTTTTCTGATGGAAACACAAACTCCCTGTGGGCAGGAAACTTCAGCATGACAAAAGGAAGTTGTTTTTGTGATTGAACCAAAGGCTGCAGAGCTCTGGTCACCAAATACAGAATTATTCTATCTCATCTCCTTTTTTTCTTCTATTTATGACATCCTCCTTATTTGTTTCATGTCTCCCCCTGAGCCTTTCCCACTCTCATTTCTGTATTTGTGTTTCTATTTCCTGTAAACAAAATGAAATGTGTGATAAGGGCGAAAACACATTTATCAGTTTTGCCATCTCAGGAAGTGAAAGAAATGTATTCTCCCCCTTTGTTGCGGTGCAAGCCACCAAATGTGTGCACATAGAATGTAGATTCATAGGTTTTGTTTTACAATAGAAATTTGTCAATCCAGCACCATGAGGTTTTTGATATAAGCAGTTTATGAAGAACATACAAGGGAAAAGTAACACCAGGAAATTGTTGTCAGACATCAGTCCTGCCGGGCACAGAGTTTATATAAGATGGAAGTCAAAGCTCTGAAGAGAAAAAGGACAAACAGGTTTCAAACAAACAAATTTCATGTCGGGCTCATTGTAGGTTTTGCTGAAATGGGTTCCTGCTGAGAACATGCTGTAAAATGATTTTAAAAATGTGTGTAGTCTTGTGTTGGGTTTTGTCAGAGAGGGTGCTGTTAAAATCACACGATGAAATATATGGTTTCCTCTCTGAAAATCTAGAAATCTTTGGCCCCTGGAACTTTGAAATATCCCATTACAAAGTTTTTTTTACGTTTTTTTTTTTTTTTATAACACTAACTGTTTGTCAAGTTTCAGATATCGGAGGCTAAATGGTATTTTTACCTGAATTGTAACATCTGCTTTCTTTTGTCAAAAAGGAAATTCCAGCTTGATAAGGTTGACGTCCACAATATTCCACTTCCTCACCTCCAGACACTCCCTGGATGCTTTTGCAGCATGCTTTGAGTCATTGGCTGTCTGAGCTATGACGCACCATCCAGTCTGTTGCATCCAGACTATACCTGTACACTTTGGCATCGGCAGTTATCCAACTGTTTCTGTTTTCTATAGCATCATCAATAGTTGCTAGAGACCCTGTGCCGTAGTTTGATGTCATCACTCCTTCTCCACACGTATGCATCAGATTGTTAGCTAATCGAAACTGTACAGACATTTTTTTGTCTTTATGGTACAGCGTAATTTAAGTTTCATCTGTCCAAAGAACGCTTCACTAGACCTGCTTGGGCAATTTTTTTATTTATTTATTTTTTGGTCTCAGTCAAATGGGATCTTTCTATTCTTGGCCCGCTAATAGTATGCATCTTGTTGTGTTATAAAGTTACATTTACAATCAGACTATAAAAAACAAGTGCATTCTGTGGTTTCAGCCTCAATAACTTGTACTTTTTTTTTTATTTGCTTGCATGTCATGACGATTTTTTCTTTACCATTGAGAGAGGGTTTGATAATCCTCCATCAATGCTCACAAATATAATCTTTTTCTCAGAATGCACCACATTGTGAATTTGCCCATTCGTAATATTGCATGTTTCTCTCTCATGTATTGGTTTTGGTTTTTTTCAGTCTCACGATGGCTTGCTTCACTTTCATTAAGCTCTCCTTTGACCCGATGGTGTGAGTTCTTAACAGCTCCCAAATGCAAACGTAACACTCTAGACCTCTTGCATGTCTGATTCGTGAAGAAATGACAAAGTTGAACATATTAATGCAACATGTGTGTCAATCCAGGCTTTAAAGGTTAATTAACCTATTTGATATGCCAGACCAAAATGGGTTAAGTAAGTTGTCTGCCTATGTTTGGGCACTTAGAAAAGCAAGTTCAATTCATCAAAGCGCTGTAACTCCAAGTTCCTTTCTCCAAATTAAATGTGTCCTCTCTGAAATCAGAGCTGAGATTTAACATTTTAGATCCACCCTCTTCATTTAACTGTAACTTGAATATGATTGGATAAGAAATGGACAGAAATAAAAGCATTTGCTTACAAATAGTTCAGGGCTAAACTATATAATAATTATGTCCACTATCTGAATGTAGCACTTAACCAAAGATGTATCATATACCAAACGCAATGTTCTTTATACCTTAAGGATAAGCATTACATGGGCACAAGCAGGGCAGCTATGGCAACAGGAAATTACAAATGCCTGTTCAGGCATCCTGCCACCAATAAAATCAAACATGATTATTTAGCAGCCAGTGTTCCTGTACTGCAGCCATGCCTCATCCCTATGGGGAGTCAAATAACTACGACTGAATCAACGCATTCATTCCAGTGAGACTCAGCGGTCTGACTGAGAGTCTCTGCTCGTAAATCTAAATCACACCAGAACCCCCTTCTTTTCCTGCGATGAATCCTTCTCTGGTAACTTTACAACACATGGGATGATTGCTTCGCTCCAGGTGACGTGTTCCTCTATTGTGTTTCTATCATGCAAAGGTTTCTGGATGCAGCATGTCTCAGCAGTATCACAGGGAGGGAAAATACCCCCCTGTCAGATACAGATGTCTGACCTCAGTATATTTTTTCCAAATGATGGTTTTTATTAAGGCTACAATGGTTTCTTTAACCAACTACAATCAGAAGGATTTATGTAACATTCTTATTTCAACTCTTTGGATGTTAGATTGTTGCATATAATTCCCACTGTAGTTAAAAAGCATTAATGGCTTGCTTTAGTTAAAAATGCTTAGTAGTAAAGATTTTATTTTTCATTAATAAAATCACAAATTGGCCTTCACAGTCATCAAATATATGCTTTCTTTTGTGTGAATGGCTTGAAATCGCTGTCAATGGCATTCACATAAGTGTAGTTCCACGTTACAGGAAGTCATGAAATCAGAAAAATTGTCTACAAGAAGTTCTGTAGTTGCTCCACAATAACATCATGATGTTTTTTTGGGGGGGGGGGTTCTTTAACTGATGATGATACTCCATCTATCCCGAACCGACTAACCCACTTTTCCCTGAACACCTTCACCTCAAACATTTTAGAAGGAGCAGTGGAGACCCTGCTGGAGAGAAGCTGTGTGTCTCCTGATTCAGCCATGTGTTAGGGCACAGTTCAGTATTCACTTCTCCCAAATACTAATCCTTTCATTGGCCTCTGCTTCAGGGTGTCAAAGAGCTGACTGTGTAGGGAGTCAAGACGGACAGAGACTGATACACAGAGATACATTTACAGATGCGTACATTAACTTGGACACCTTGAAACACCTTTCAGCAAAAATATTTCACACAGAAGTCTCACATTCACTCTTAGTTCAATTCTAACTTTCTTTTCCATATAGAAATAAAGAATCCATACTAGATATCTTTATTTTTATGTCTAGTAGGTTTATTACACTTAAAAATGGTCTTGAAGGGTGTCACCTAAATTGGAAAAGCAGCCATTGCATCAGCCATACAACTGCCACAAAAAGCTCATTTTAGCATTTGTTTCTGTTTAACATTCAATATTGTAGCTTCTAAAACCATGTAAACTCCAGACTTAATTAAGTTGGGGGTTTTTTTTGTTCCAGTTTTTAATGAAAAAAATATTTTGATTGATATTTGATTTAGTACACTTCATCCACAAGGGACCATAAATGTCTGTATAAAATGAATCAGCAATCCATTAAATAGTATGAAAAATGCAGGTCGAAAGTCATGAACCAACCAGACAACAGTGCTATTCACAAGACCGTGGTATTATTGGGTAAGTGAACACACTATAAGAATGATGTAATTGTTTTTAATATACATTATCTTTCAGAGAAGATAATATATCTCAGCAGATGTGGTGGTTGAAAAAAGGCTGAGTAAATAAACAGAGAAGTCTGTTTCACTCTTTAGTCTACTTTTATTTGTAATATACACACAGAATTTGGTGAAGGCAGTTTAGGTCTTTGCCACCCTAAAACCAGTGGGTAATAGTGTTTTTGGGGATTTTGATTTGTTACACTTTGAACGTCTAGATATAAAGAACAATTGTGTTTCTAATAACAAACATCTGTCTCTGTCTCTCTCAGGACAACAACATGAAAAACCAACGCACAGAGGATTTGTTTTATTGTTGAATTCTCTTTTCACCTTTCTCTCCATGCATCGGCCAGCTTTAGTCCAGCTTCTGCGGCTGAATGTTGTGTCATCCCAAGACACAGGCGGGCAGACAGAAAGAGGACAATGTAGACTGACCGACAGAGTCAGAACTCACGCAAACAGATGAGTCACATATGAGCGACAGATGATGTAACAATGGCTCAAGCAGTCTTCTAACGGACCATGAAGCAAAATGGACCAACAGAAAGGGGGAGAGTGATTTCTTCCATGCTCTTGACTCATTCATTTCTGCTGCCAATGACAAAATAAGTCACAGTCTCAGGCGGTTAAGAGGCAATGACCTAATTCAGAATAAATAACCACACACTGATAAGTGGCCGCCTCCTCGCTGGGTAATGGAATATAATCACAAGTGCACTCTTATCGTTGAAGCTGGAGTGTGTGAAGTTACATGAGATTTCTGTTTGTGTGAGTTTTGATGTTTCATGCAGAAATGTTGCGGCGTGGACTTCTAACCTGGGTGTCCCGTGTCGGGGGCGTACTGGTACTCCTCTGCTGCTCCTTGTCACTCCTTTATGTAATGACGTGCAGCCCTCCTCACTCTGATGACCCTTCATTGAGTCATGTATTACCCCACGCCAGATCCAACCACCCTAGCCTTGGTGGTACAGGGCCAGTAATTGGAGCCGGGGCTGGAGGAGCTGGAGCTGCTGCCCAAAACATTGTCTCAGCAGGAGCCCACACTTACCAGGCACTCCTTGAAGAGCGTGAGGAGCAGCACCGTCTCTACATCTCATCCTTAAAGAAGGAGATAGCTCAGCTTAAGGAGGACCTACAGGAGCGAAGTCAGCAGCTAAAAAGAGTCCAGGAAAGCCTAAAAAGAGCTTCTGGGGGGCTAGGGGAGGGGCAGGAGAGGGGTGCTGAATCACAGGGAGGTGTCATTGGAGATGTTCAGGGGTCCAAGAGCCAGCAATCTGACCTCCAGGAGTTTCTGAAGAGCCAGCTAGCAAAGGCTGAGGTCACTAATGGCATCAGGTTGCCCAGCGAGTACGCTGTGGTGCCTTTTGAGAGCTTCACCCTGCAAAGAGTGTACCAATTGGAGATGGGGCTCACGCGTCATCCTGAGGAGAAGCCTGTGAGGAAGGACAAACGAGATGAGTTGGGGGAGGTTCTGGAGATGGCTCTGTACAGCCTCAACGCCCCGTCATCCCAGCAGGACAGCAGAGCCGCAGCAAAAAAGACTCAAACTAGCAGAGTCTACACACCGTCTGACTTCATAGAAGGTGAGAACTCATCTCTGTAATGTCTTAGGGAGTCCATGATCATATGCAGCTTATTTAAAACAGTAAATTATTTCATACACACAGACACACGGGCATAATGACGAAGGTGCAAGCAAACAGTATTTGCTGAAAGATAGCAAGGTCCATTACAGAGTTTGTCATAGGTTTCTGTAAGTTTTATCCATGAGCATGTCCTCAGTTTGGATAGGCAGAGAGAAGGAAACAGTGTTGTACTTTTCATGGGGTCAACTACTTGCTATAAAAGACTTCACGTACAGAAAAATCTATAAGTGTATGTTCAATTAATATTTTTACTATTTTATCATGTGATCAGACAGATATTCATATTTTTCCACTTTAAAAAAATGTATTTTAAAAAGTGCACCTAGTTCAGCTGCTCCTGAAGGTTTCATATCTGTAGTCAGTCCTTCATAAACCCCCCAAAAATGGTGGATAATTTATTCAGAATTGTATGAAGAGCTTAGTATACAGGTGTGTATGTTTTCCATTGTGTTTATTTGACATGATATGCAGATATAATTGAAACTATCGTTCTTTTATTATAAATAATCCTCTTTAACTGCCTGAAGGAAACCATGTATTATTCAGGATGCAAACTCTGGGGTGTCTCCTGCCTCTCTCTGCTGACCACTGGCCTTGTAGAAGCAATCCACACTTTGGTTATGGATGTTTTATGAAAGTTTATACTGCATGCAGCTCAAATGTAATCACCGCATAGCACAGTGGTGGAAGTAGCTAGAATAATACGAATCTTTCTTAAGTAAAATTACAAATGTTTTACAAAATGTTCAGGTAAAATATATCTAAAAATGCACCACATAACATTAAATATATATAGTATAAATAAAACCATCCAGAGGATGCAGATAATCATACTGTATGTGTGAACTCTATTTGTTTCTTTTCTAGTTTCCTACATGAGAATAATAAGTTTTTCCTCCACTTTGTGTTACTTTTGTCTTTCGTATAAGTAAACCCACGGAGGGTCAGAAACATGAGTGTGTTTGTCCCCAAATGCAGCCAGGATATCCTCTGGGTTTGTCCTGCTCAGCTCTGATCAAAACTTCAGGAAATGAATGCAGCTGCTGCTCATTCAGAGTGCAGCATCTTTTCAAAAGTGGTCTGTGTGTGAGTGCGTGTACTTGTGTGTGTGTGTGTGTGTGTGTGTGTGTGTACACTCTTAAAGGTCACTGTCTTTAGAAGTGAGCAGGGGGGGGGGTATGGGCTCAATATAAAGTCATAAAGATTTTGCAGTTGTTAATAAATGTTTGCAAATAATTTTGAGTTTGCATTGG
>JAOXYM010000020.1:8663703-8681602 GCA_028567055.1 Leptatherina wallacei | reverse complement strand
ACCAATGCAAACTCAAAATTATTTGCAAACATTTATTAACAACTGCAAAATCTTTATGACTTTATATTGAGCCCATAGGGGGGCACCTAGCTGAAATGAGTACAAGTCATGTGTATAACTTGTGTGTGGTCTTGTTTAATCTACAGTAAGTGTGTTTATGTGACTCTAATTTAATAAATGAGAATGCATTTCTGTGTGTATCTGTGTGCATCTGCAGAAATGGTCTGTACATTTCCTCAGCTAGAAAGCAAGAGAGTGATATATGCTTTTAGAGAATTAGCAACTCCCTCCTACTCATATTTTAATTTTAATTCTTAATGGACATCCATTTGTTAAATCTTGAACAAGCATTTTAAATCCAAGTGAAAAGCGATCAAGACTGGGAGGCTGACATCAGCATTTTCAGGGAGCTTTAGAGCTGCATTAACTAGCTAATGAGTTGAAACTGTCCACAAACACTGACGGTATGCAAAGTGAACTCTCTAGCTGCAGTGTTCTCAGAAGGAGACAGAGATGTGCAGTTAGAAAAGACTGAGACAGGAAGTGAAGACAGTTGAAATTGTTCAGCGTTTTCACTAAATGAAAGCTCATCGTGTCCCTGTGGGAGATGAGGCCGTACAACACAGGAAACTGGCCACTTTAACTAGAAGGCTTTAATTCGAGCTACCATCAGACTGTTAATCTTTACCCACAGAAACCCCAGTGTCTCTCTCTCTCTTCTCTTTATCTGTCATCTTTTGACTCTCCTCTATCTGTCTGTCTGCTCCGTTTCTGTCTCCAATCAATCTTTGAAGATCACATGCTTCTTTTCACAGTTTTCCCTCTGTTGCTCCTTATCTCTGCGTTTCTCTGTGGTCTCACTTCTCGCTTTCTGCATTCAATTTCCTTTTCTCTCTCTTTCTTTCTCTTTGTCCAGCTACCACACAGGGTCAGCTGGCAAGTAAAAATCTAAGTAATGGCAGTGCAATTGGAAAACTGCTTCTCTCTTGGGGAACATGCTGACGTAAGGCCCTCAACAAGAAAATTAGTCTGCATGACGAGAATAGCTCTTCTTTCTGCTAGTGTATGTGTGTTACATATATAGTTATGGCTCTGAGCCAAACAGCAGCACAGTACATGGATGATCTCTCATGTGGCAACATTTGTTCCCCCCACCCCCACCCCCACCCCCCCCAAAAAATAAATATTTTTCCATCACAATAAATGAAAGATAGATACACAAAGAGATAAGGAGAATACTTGTGGTTAAAAAAAATAATAATTTGTTCCTTGGAAATGTTTATAGTTAATGCGTAACTTTTAAAAATAGGTGTTCAAAACTGGAAGGGCAAAACATGATTCTTGGCACATGGAAGTCTCATGGGGTTTAAACAAAAGCCGCACCCTGGAGAAAGTGAAAAACAAAGTCATTGCTACAAAGGGAGACAGAAAACTCTGTCTAGGCTCGGAAACTAAAACTTGAGTTCACTGTTGGGAAACTACAGTTTGTAAATTTGTTGTTGATGCTAAGATAATTCAATTCAAATCCATTTAACTTTATTTTTATGGCACAACAAAGTCACGTCAAGGCACTTATACAGACGCAGACCAACCTGTAGTCCAATTATGGTCCAATTAAAACAAATCTATTATATTATCCACATCAGTCCAATTTATAATAACTGTGTTCATATAAAACCCGTTCATGAAATTAGTTGTCTAGCTAAGGAAATCTCCAGCAGAGCCAAGCTAAGGAAGAATGGCCATCTGCCTCGACTGGTTGGGGTTGGAGAGGAAAGGAAAGAGCGGTCAACACCATAACTCTGAGTCAGGGATACCTGCTGAGAAACACAAAGAGAAGCACAAGTTAATGACAATAATAATGTGATATATTTATAGATGGAGAAAAAAGGGTAAAAAGAGAGAAATGGAAGGAAGTTCTCTGTCCATCATGGGATGTTCCTCAGCAGTTTAAGCCTATAGCATCAAAACTAAAGGGATGGCTAAGGATGACCCAAGCCAGCCCTAACTATAAGCTTTGTCAAAAAGGTCATTTTGGAAGATTAATAGCAAGTTAAGAACTGTATTGTAAATATAGAGCTTGAGCCAGGAGGTTGGTTGTATTTCTGCTGTAAATATGTTTGTTTGGTGATAAGTTCTTTGTCTGTGTGTCTGACCCATCAGGAATCACTCGCACAGAGAAGGATAAAGGGACGCTGTATGAGCTGACCTTCAGAGGGGAGTCAAATAATGAGTTCAGGCGCCTTGTGCTCTTCCGGCCCTTCGGACCCCTGATGAAGGTGAAAAACGAGAGGGTGGACACAGTCAATGTCCTGATCAACATCATCGTCCCACTGTCCAGACGCACAGACAAGTTCAAGCAGTTCATGCAGAACTTCAGGTGAGTGCATTTTTCTTTGATTCTTTGTGTCCTCTGCTTTTAAGTTTTTCAGTCAGGCAAACTAAGTGGCACCAACAGTCTCACCAGAAAATCTGTTGTGTTTTGTCGGTAAGTTCAGGCAAAAACTACAAGATTCACAGTCTATGGTTGTATATTGTGAAATGGGAAAGTATCTCTTGGCTGCTGTTGTTTTCTGTATAGATAACATAACAATGAATATTCTATGCAACATGCTATAACCTTTTAAAGTTTGGTAGCCATGTTTTTTTCTCAAAATTGTAACCTTTACTTTTAATACCCGATCATTTGTGGCTAAACGTACAGTAGAAAAGTAAGCAATCCTAAGTGGGAGGCAAGTAAAAAAGAACAAAAGTACTGTTAAAAAACAGGATGAGTTTCAAAACATGTATTTCTTGCACAAGACCTGTAGATTAGCTCCTCTCCTCCTTCATCCTTACAAGACTTTGTGACTAAAGACCATCAAGACATTGAAAGTAAATGTTTGGGAAGATGAGAGGAATGAAATTAACATGAGAAAATCAGTTTTTCTCTTTTTCTTTGTAATCAATGTGAATTACAACCTGAAAAGCTGTATTTGTGGTTGTATCAGTTAATTCATTTGGTGCTGGAAGACTCAACTTTAGGTCGAAGACTGAGTCATTAAATACGTCCCATTTAGTTTGTCATCAAAATTATGTAAAAACTCCAAAGTTACCAATAATTTAAAAAGAACCTACCAAGAAGGTGGAAGTTTCACACATATTAAAGCCGGTGTGCATCTTTAATAGACATCACATATCTGATCATAACCAGATTTTAAGACAGTTTCTAATCAAACAAAGTGGTAGAGAGGTAAATATTTTGATTCATGCAAAAATGAAAATAAAATAAATAACTACTACAGTTTTTTTGTTTATTATGGAACAAATGGTCAGAATGAATCAAGTAGCAGCAGAACATGTTGGTTTCAGCTCTGCCGTCCATCACCATCAGTAAGGGAAATGTACTCCATAATGTCTGTGATTCATTGTGTTGCTGCTGCTTATCACAGCTCTTTTTACATGGTAAATCCTGCTTAGTAGAAGTGTTGCAGCCCATTAAAATGTCCCCCCAGGGCAGACCTGCAGTAGGTGATATACAGCATGGCAAGAAGTGTACTTACTTGAAAGACTTGGCAAGTCGCTGAGCAAACGTTTTCCCCTCATATATATTGAAGGTGCAGAGAATCTCATGTTTTTAAGTGTTTGGATGTTTAGAGATTATAACATTTGGGGGGTTTATTTCTTCTTTAGTAAAAAAAAACTTAATTCATAGACTGTGAAAAAACAGTGTTTGTATGCTAAAGTACAGAATGAACTGCGACAAATATTATACACATTTTTCCAACTCTCTGATCCAGATGACAATAACTACCCATCAGCTCTCAGCAAAACAAATCAATAATTTTTCTCCAACTGTTTTGTAATTAGAGAGAGGCTTAATAATAATGAATGAATGAATGAATGAATGAATGAATGAATGGCATGTTTGCCAGTCTATACAAAATTGGCTATAGACTGTAAAAATGATTAATAACTGTGATACTCCTTCTATTCTGTAAGCATGTTTCATTTCAGCCATCTTGTTCTCATGTAGTTGATTTTTCTTTTTATCAATTTATTTTCTACATTTGACAAATGTGCACATCTGTGTGTCTGGTGGGAGGTCTGAATTATCCACAGATTTGATACATCTCCATCAAATTACCCGAGGGCATCTCAATCTGGTCTCTCCGATGCTCACATATAAGCTTCCTCTGTGCAGTGACATTCCTGGAAACAGGAGCGAAGCAGGACAGTGAAGTTGTAATTGCATGAAGCAGAAAAAAAAAACAGGAAACCCTTTTAAATCTGAGAAGATGACAATTTTTCTTATTTCTTTTTACTGATAAATGAAACACGCAAGTTGCTTTTGGAATAACTGCTTCAGCTCTACAAGAAATGAACCTGCAGGCCTGCGCCTTTTCCACAAAACACTTCATGTGATTCTAGTTCTTTTCCTTCCTCGAATCAGCTCAGCTTACATAACACTTTCATTCCTATTGTCCCTTCCTTGTGTGTTTGTGCATATTTTCAGGGAAGTCTGTGTGCGTCAGGACAGCCGGGTACATCTGACAGTGGTGTATTTTGGGAAGGAGCAGATGGATGAAGTCCGTAATACTCTGGAGAACACATCCAGGTGGGTTTGAACCACAGCCAACAATCAGCCATTTCAATTAGAGCCTGAATGCAGAAAATGAAATGCAATTTCTAAGTTATACAAAAGCCATCTCAGTCACACACCCTCCTGTAGAAGTAGATGTAAAAATAAAAGAAGATGCACCAGAGACAAATCTTCACATTGTGTAAACTCTCACTCATGATACACAAAAACACACACCCTTCCTGTCTCGGTGTCCTGCCACAGCCAGGCATCAATCCCATGAATAATGTAGCAGTGTGCCACCCATGCTGAAGAGCTGAAGAGCTCCAAGCCAACACTGATAAATTACAACGGGCCTGTGATCATCCCTGACTCACTCGCGACACCCACACCACCTCTAGAGACGTTCGCTGTTGGCAGATCTGAAGTCAGGTCCACTGTGGATTCAGCCACAGATTCCCAGAGGGGTTGCTATGGCGACGCTTGTCAATTTTCCCAGCCTTTAAAGGTTTGTGTGTGGCCTTGAATCCATCCAACTATCTCCAGTATCACACTCACACGGCGTCTTTGTTTCTCCGAAAAAGGCAGCACCACACACTCTGACAGAAAAGTGTCACATGATGTGGAAAAAAGCTAAATTCCTATGCTGTGATTGTGGAAGGAAGACCAAAATATAAAACAAACCAGAAATGTTATCGATTCAATAGTAAGGTAGGAGGACTCATGAAGGAGAGAAAAAAATTGTAGAGGAAAAAGACAGAAGTGACAACAGTTGGAGCTGAAGTGAAGGTGAAATCAGTGAAAGAAGGGTGTTGAATAAAAAAACGCAGTCCTGAACAGCAGGAGCTTCAAACTCTTTCAGCTTTAATATTGCTCTCACAGTGTAACAGCGCATTCATCGGTTACAAAGCAGCATATCTGGGTGTGAATCACTGCCTGTAATCTACTCAGTGCTCCTTTTCTTCTACCCGGCTTTTGGTCTGTGGTCGAAATAAATAGGAATCATCTTTGGATGATAAGGACCTGTGGTTCCATCATCTGCAATCCCAGGCAGACACATATATACAGTATTCTCACAATCACAAACTGCTCACAGGCTCCTAGTGAATGTGCGGTTTTGATGATTTAAACCACAAACTAGTCCTAATTACTTAATGAATAGCTTAAAGCTTGAATCTGTTGTCACTTTTTGTAATTTATTTACATGTTGCATATTGCATATTTTACTCAGCATTTTCTCTGAAATATCTTAATTGTAGTTTCTTTTACAGTGTTGAACTACTCCCCATTGAACTACTCTGAGATGCTCTTTATTTATATATAAAGAGCATTTGTATTTATACACAGCTACAATTTTATGTGAAGTGAAGTTATGAAGATGTAAAATTAGACTGGTTAAGTGAAAGTTGCAGTTCAAAGGCAGATAAGCATCCACACATCTTAATTCAAAAATATCCATTTCCTCGCAGCAGTGTGGGCATCATTAGTGGTTCAGATCAATCAGATTCTGCACAGTCCTTCCAACAAATTCAATTCATCTCCTCTAAATGCTTTAGTTTGTGCCTGCTCACAAATGACCTGCAGCTTTTTTTTCCTACTCTCAATTCCCATTGCAGTTATCTTCCTTGCTTTTGAGCAGCACACTGTCCCTACTCAAATTCTTTGCAGAAGCATTTTGGGAAACTGTTAACAGCTATTATAAACTATGTGGAGTTTCCCATGAGACTGTAACAAGATCTAGATTGTCCTGGATCTCCATCAGCTATCAAAACCTCTACAGGGTTTAGCAGATAATAATTTGCAAATATGTAACCTAATGCAATGTAGACAATATGTAGTAATACAGTACATTTCTGAGTCTCATTACACACCTTAGAATACTGATTCAAGACGTTGTGAAATAAATAAGAAGAAGAAGGGAAATGGTGTTAGGAGGGGGAGGAAATGAATGATCTCTTCTAACGAGATACCAATCAATACATATAAATAATTACTGTGTTGCGGACAGAGGGGAGAGTTGATAGCTTGGGTGGGTGGGTGGGGGGGTGGGGGGGGTGGGGGGGTAGTGGGAGAGGGCGTTAGAGAAGGGGTGTATGGATAAGCCTGGAAAAGCAGAGCTGACATATGAAAAACAGAAATCCTCAAGGCTCTAAGGAGACCAATACGGATTTTGTGGGAAATTGAACAAAGATAAAAGAATCAAAGAATGAGATCACTCTGTCACTCCTTCACCCTCAAGTTTTTATTTATTTTTCTGCTTTAGCAACTTGCCTTTTCTAATGTTGGTTTATTATTGGATCAGGACTCTGGAGAACCACAGGAGAAATGGAAGATATTTTAGGAGTTAACATAGTGAAAATTATTTGTGGAGGAAATACTTTCCAAAATATAGCTGCTTTAATTCATTCTGAAGAGAGCATGTTTCTTTACAGATATAATGCAGACCCAATGTGCAAATTACTCTGTATTATTAACCCGTGTAGCTGTCTTGCCTGAGGCCTCAGCTGGAAAGTGAGCGCAACAACCCTACATTTTTTATAGCTTCCACTTACTTCTTCATTACATGCACAGACTGCTGATTCCCCAGCTCACTATGAAGCCCATGTTTTTGTTTTGTTTTGTCTTCTGCACAAGTGTCAACAGAAAATAACTCCAGTCTTTTGCTCTAGAAACAGCAGATATTCAAACATGACAGTCATTTAGAAGACACAGCAGGAATAAGACACATTTCATGTAGAAGAAAGCTGCCGAATGTCTGCAAAAAAAGAATGAACCCAATGCAGGAAATGCTCCAAGCTGCTGTTTCTTGAATGGCCACTAAAGGTGCTGGGTCCACAAGGGAATTGATGTCAGTGTAAACTCATGGTAAAAGGTCAACTTGCAGCAGACAAACATGAAAGTACAAAAAAAAAAAATCATATTTAATAGCTTGTTTCTTAATTCCTAACTGATCCGCTGACCCTCTCACTTGTTTTAATGTAGATTAACTGTAATATTCTGAGGTATGAATAATTAAGGACATGCTTTGAATGACATTTGAGTGCTGTGACCATGACTCTAACAAGTTGTGCCCTCAGGCTCTGTTAAATCCATCTCTTGCAAGTCACTTCTGCCTCTTAAAATCCATTATCCAGTTCAAAAAGTCAAAGTAGTGGTCTGCAAACAACGATGGAGGTCCAAGAGAATTTATCCCCTGGAGACGCTTGATATTTGTAGAAAATTTGGTAATCCGTCCAAGATTTCTCACATATTTCAGGCTAGACCAAAGTTTTGGTGGTTAATGCCACTAGCATGACTAAAAAGCAAGCGTGTCTCTTTGCTTTCCATAACAAGTGGGAAGAATGAATAGAAGCCTGACTGTAGACACAGATTTGGAGCTTACAGTCATGTCTGTATTCGACATGCACCATGTTTGCAGTCAATCCCCCCCCCCCCCCTCTGTCCTGACTGAGTATAACTAACAGGATTAGACCTACTGCTGAGGCACAACAGGATAGCTCTTCACAGGCTTCACACTGACACATTTTCAATCATTTTAGCTGCTACAAGATACAAGCCATCACGTATTAAACAAATTGACTATTTAAGGCTATGAGAACATGGCTGAAGTCTGTGGGCAAGAATGAGGAAAAAGCACAATATAAATGTCATTTAGAAAACAAGGATTTTGTGGGATTAAGTCGACATCCTCATAGCAGTTGTGCCTGTTCATATTATAGGGCTCCCGTTTAGGAAACACCCACAAATTCTAGGAGCCTTATTTAAATAAATGATACGCTCAAACCAGAGCACACCCACATTTGTCTTTACTTACCCGCGGGGACACTTCATGATCATTATATATTCTCTTGCTCCTTACAGCTGAATGCCTAACCCTAGCACTTACCCCAACCACTATCTATTTCTTACTCTAAAACCACCGTTTGACCCTTAGAGAAAAATAAATATGCGTAGGGATCTTGGTTTCATTTCCATGGTGACAAACATCCCCAATATTTGAGAATATACAGAATTTGTTCATGTGAACATACAGACAAATTAACACACACTCACATCCTCCACTTAGGATTAAAAAGAAACTATGGAGTACTAATGAATTATTTATAACTACATGTATATTTAAAAGGTAAATAAACTTTGGAGACGGCACAAAAGTTGAGATGGACGAAACAGTTAGCCTCTCTCTATCCAAAGGAGGGGGGGGGAATGCCCATTTGAACCTATAAAGCTCTACAATCAATGTCTTTTATGTTTGTTTAATTTGTTGAGTTGGAATTTTTTAGTAGTAAAACAACTTGAAGTCAAATTATGTTGTTTCTGTTTGCAAGTATTGGCCTTTTCTTCACTTTATCCAATAAATGTACTCGTGTTCAGATATAGACTGCCAGCTAAAGAACGAGGCATTAAATCAGAACTAAAAATCTACCAAGTGTTTATTTTTGAAGGCACAAATTAACACACCTACACAGGCAGACAAACCCTTATAAGCCTGAAGGTTTGTGTAAACCAGGTTAAAATGGCAATCCAAGGTTTCCATGTCCGCTTGGCTGTGAAGCCTGTGTTATATAAATGTTGTCATTCTCACCCATGTGCAAGGCCCTGTTTGCAGCCTCAATATTTATATGAGCTTCCAACTGCACATGCACCTGGATGAATCTACAACATACCAGACAATGAAAGCAAGGAGCAGAGCAACGTGAACGCTTGTTCTCAGAGACTTTAAAAGAGACTCACTAATGTCTACACTTCTACAATTTACTGTTAACTGATTGCATGTCAAGCATGGGAAGCTGTGGCGCAGAAGAAGCTGATGGCAGACAGAAGATAATAGGACCACAAACTGAAGATGCCTTTGCAAGCACAGAAACTATGACCGCAGTCTGAGATGCCTGCAACTGTATACCCTTTCCTGCTGCACACTTTGTTAAAAATGCAAATCGGCCTTGACTCTGCACCTTCTTGCATGAGCTGCTCACCTCTATCCCTTACCTGCTTAATAATGTGGGGTTACTATTAGATGGGTCTTGTTACGGGTCTCCAAGTCTTACAAGTACCAACCCGTTGATAAGTTGATGGGATCCTCTTTTAATTTATTATGTATGAAAAACTATCTGTGTTTTTTAACCTGTTATTGGTTCACTGAGGTTAGAGGGTGAAAATACCCAACCTTCATGCTGGCTGTTATAAAAACACAGTTATTGGAGGGGCCCATTAAAACAGAAGGGAAAATATACTGTTTCTGCTAGAACTACACTTCATAAAAGATCAATTTCATCACATGGACGGCTCTGTCTGTAAAACATAAGTATCATTGAGATATTGGGTGCTTCTGGCCATTTACAGCTTTCTGTTCATCTTTGGCAAATAAGCTTCGTGCCCTATTAAAGCTGAGTCTGAACCAGCATGTGAATGTAGATGGTGTTGCCTTGAAGTTGTTTTAGACAAACAGAGCCATTGTTCTGTCTTTGCCAGCTGTGAACAGTTTAGTGCCAGCTGCAGGGTCCACTTCTTCTGGGACCCTCTGTCCAAACAGATCAACTCTGTTTGGATTAATTTACTGCAAACAGACATGAATGCTTTGCTCTGTGCTCTGGCATACCCACTAACTTATAGCATATTAGTGTAAGTAACCGGGAACTGTACCTATTGTGTCATGAAAAATTCACTTTGAAGTCACCAAACATTTTTGGGAGGTGAAGACATTGTTTTTGTTGACCCTCTGGAGTTGTTCAGAGTTCAGAAAGATAAATAAGAGTCTCATAATTGTCATTGTGTTTATTCTTCTTAGGGATTTTCAGCCATTCGGAATCAAAGGTTTGTTAAGTCTTATTTATAGGAAAGGCAGAACGGATGGGAGCGAGACAAAGGGTTTTAGGTAGTACAACACATGAATAAATCTACTGAAACACACTGCACAGACAAAAACAAACACAGCAAAGAGAGGGCATTGTGGGGGCATGATTCACACCATCTCAAATTTTTCCTCTGGTCATCCTGGTTTCCAGAAAGAGGAGCTTATGCCTACCTGGTCTCTAAATACTGCTTCCCATGTGTTGTCCCATCCGGCATCAATGAGTCAAGATATTATCCTGCTAGTTTAGCTTCAAACTGACATATGTGAAACAGTTTTTCCTTGGTATCCTCCATCAGAAGTGGATGTGTGGGTGAGCATCTGTGTAGGAGTATGCATGAGTAAAGGGTTAATCACTAAGAGTGTGGATTGTTATGGCTGAAGAAAAAGCCCCAGATGTGTATGTCTGGATCCAGATGTTTCCCTTTACTCAAACCACAGCCCTGGGAAAAAAAACAGTGATAGAGGAAATTGTTTCCCAGCATTCTTAATTTGAGGTTCCTCTTCAATTTAGACCAGAATCTATGAGGGAAGAGCAGAAGTTTGCAATGATGATTAGGTTTGGATGAGTTTCACAAATGTTTTGATATTTGCATGAGAAATAGTCAAACCACAAAAGATGAAAAACAGGATTGAAAGTGATTTTTTTTCCCCTTCTTCAAGTGAAAATTTAAATTAAAAAAAAATCTTGTGGTTTCTGTGCATCTACAGGGAGGTACATTTTAAGAACTACACACTGCTTCAGCTAGATGAGGAGTTTTCTCGGGGACGGGGTCTAGATGTCGGGGCTCGAGCTTGGAAGGGAGGCAACGTGCTGCTTTTCTTCTGTGACGTGGATATCTACTTCACCGCTGACTTCCTCAACACCTGCCGACTCAACACACAACCTGGTGAGATGCAGCACACATACACACACACACACACTAAGAGAAGCCCCTTCAACATATAAAAGAACAAAGACCTACATTAGATATTTGTGGCATACATTAATGATTAATGAAATGTCCAAACTTTTACCACTGCAGATGTAAAAAGGGCTGATTTAAACCCGTGAGGCTACAATGCTAACCACCACGCCACCGTGCAGTTTCAGATATTTTGGAGTGAATTTTGACAACTAAGATACTCTGAGATATCTTAAGTTCAGCTAAATTAAACCTGGAGTTTAGAGCTCATATTTTTTGTTTTTTGGGACGGTGCTGTACTTCTAGCATTATTGCATGAGGTCTTCCCACACTAGCTTGAATGGTTCATGTCTGAAAGGGATGCAGCTTGAATTTCAACACCTCCAAATCTTAGCTCTCCTCTGTTAAAGGATAGCCAGCTATCATCAGGCTAACAGGAAGAGTCTGTTCCAAGTGGAGGCTCGATCAAGTGTCTTAGGGTCTTCTTCTTTTGAATAATGGGAAACATAAAAGTGAAAACATCTGTGAGATGGGTTCATCCTCTATCATGATGCAGTATGGTACCATAAGTGGTGAAGGAAGATCTCCCCCTATAAGGTGATGCTCTCAATTTAACAGTCAGTCTGATAATAAATTACAAGTCCACCACAAGCAACAAACTCGTCCTCCATTAACTGAGGCCTATAAGGATCTCATACTAATTTCATGATGTCAATCAGACCTGGCTGCTTGATTACCAGGAGATTCATTTATCGAAAGGAGGTCAGAAATCGAGCTGTCCAAACCATATAGAATCACCAAACCAAGTAGTTTTGGGGCTTAATCCTAATTAAAGTCTGAAAGTGAAAGCTTGTTTAAACCTAAATAAAAAGCTTCAGAAAACACTGTTGCTATGGGGTTTGCACCCAGCTATCTAAACTCAGTCATACAAGTCATTATGTGGTTCTGCCCTCTCTTCACATAATCCACTCTGTTTTTGAAGGTGGTTCGACGGTGGTGGTGAAGTGGCTTACTAATCACAATCAGAGCAGAGGCTTCCTGCTCTAACTTCAAAAATCTTCTGAAGACTCGTCTCTTCCAAGAACTCCTCCTCCCCCAACACCTCTAACATCCCACACACTGTCTCTCTGCAGGTAAAAAGGTGTTCTACCCAGTATTATTCAGCCAGTACAACCCCACCCTGATCTATGGAAGTCCTGAGCACATCCCACCTGTGGAGCAGCAGCTGGTAACATACGACAATAAAATCTTCTTTTTTCATTTTTTTTTCATTCTCCTGTCTATAAACCACTGGAATTTTGTTTTCAGTGGTGCACTTCTGTGCTGAGAGGTTCAGAAATATTTCACATCTCCAGCTGTTAGGTGTATAAGTCTTCCTTTGCGTGTATGTTGAATTTATTTTCTCAAACACTTCTTTTTCCCTGCAGGTGATCAAGAAAGACACAGGATTCTGGAGGGATTTTGGTTTTGGCATGACCTGCCAATACAAATCTGACTTCATCAACATAGGTATATTTACAGACCAGCAACATTGCACTGCAGTTAGACCCATCGCAAGATCTCAGCGATGCAGGAATTCATAAACAGTTGCTCCTGGGGGTTGATTATCTGTGGAGTGGCATTATGTAACACTGTAAAATGGGCTTCCTAAATTGCAACAAAATATGCACTCTGCTATGCTAATGGTACCGTGGCGTAATGGACACAGAAAATGTCAGACCAAAAAATTTGTCAGTATCACGCTCGTTTTCCTAACAGGGTGAAGATTTTATTATGTCACGCTACATGAAACAGCTCTGAGCAGCCACAGCATATATTAGCATCTCCCTGTTTCCACTCCGTCTCTACACTGGGTGAGGAATATTGGCTCTGCAGACAGATTTACATCAACTTCATTCCCCTTCCAAAGTGAAATCAATTAGTGGCTGCGATGGAATTCTGAGTGTTTTATATGTTTGGCCCAAACACATTCACAGAAATGTGTACTAACACACAGCGATGCACATTTTCTGTGTGAACTTATGTTGAAGTGTAAAGCAAGAAGGTCAGAAGTCTGTTTTATTAGAATTACTTTGACTTTCTGGATGAAGTGTTTGTTTATGCACATGAGTAGACTCCAGGGCCATTTACAACAATTACGCATATTTTCTTATTATCTGGTTGACCTAACTCTTAAAGGATGGATCCAAACTCAGTATGTCAAAAATATTTTTTTTCTGAGTCTTGATATGCAGAGGTTTGTGTACAATTGATTTAGTGACGAATCACTGTCACAATCACTTTTTTCTAACAGGCTGAAAAGCAACAACCTTAACAGATTCCTGAAGTTACCACTACTCCTGCTTTTCTAGTACAGGCCACAGGAGTAGTTGCCCAAAGTTAAAGTGAATCTATATTACTAAACAAACTGATTGGAAGATTGGTTTCACCTTTATTCTGGTGACATAATTCAGCATCATTTTAGCTTAGGTCAGCATAAAAAGTGGAAATAACAGGCTGTAATGAAATAGATGATGATCATCACTCTGCACCGTGAACATGTTGTCTGGTATGACTGCATTCACAAATGGAAATGAGCCATTCATCTCTTGTGTTTACATTTCTAACCTTGGAACTTGAGTTTTGAAAAAAAAAAAGGCAGATAGAGAGAAACAACAAACAGCAAAAAGAGACACACAGTGGAAGCGGTTTAGGCACGTACAGGTGCAAGTTTAAACACGTTTGATCTGCATCAGTCCAAAAGTCTTTCCTGTTCTCTCAAAAAACAACAAACAGCACATCATTATTATCTTATGCAGCCTACTCTCATCAGGAATCATAATTAAATTCCTCTGTGGAAGTGAAACACCACTGAGAATAATACACTCAACGATGATGTACAGTTAAAATAAAGGTTGACATGATATTCCTCACTCTTTTCTCTCAGGAGGTTTTGACATCGACATTAAAGGCTGGGGTGGAGAAGATGTTCACCTCTATAGAAAGTACCTCCACAGCAACCTTCTGGTGGTTCGAGCCCCATCTCGTGGCTTGTTCCACTTGTGGCACGAGAAGCACTGCGCCGATGAGCTCCCTCCAGACCAGTACCGCATGTGCATGCAGTCCAAGGCCATGAACGAGGCCTCTCACGGCCAGCTGGGGATGCTCTTCTTCAGACATGAAATTGAAGCCCATCTCCGCAAACAGAGACAGCAGCAAAACCTGAAAAAAACCTGAAAACTCAAAGCTGGTTCAGTTAAAATGACTGCAAGGACTGCAGCTGGTTGTAAAGCAGGGGAATCCAGCCTGTCTGAACTTTTTCATATTTCAAATCAGTTGTCAGAAAACCTACTTAATTTGCCTTGAAAGTTAAGGCGGAGCCAAATGTAAGTTATCCCTCCTTTATCACGGGAGTATGCTTAGCTTTGTGCAAAGATAGGAAACAAAGGAAAAGACTTGATTTGTCTCTATCTTAAGACAGGGAGAAAGTCTACCTAACACTGAATATCTCTAACTCACATGAGGTTTGGTTTAGTTTTTGTTGCCTTAGTTCCCAGTTTTTATGCTATGCTATGTCCCCTGACTGTAGCGTAATATTAAGCATACAGATACATCAGTCTTCTTGTCTCAGCTAGGGAAGAAATATGTAGTTCCCAAGATGCAAGACTACTCATGTATTGGAAAAAGTGAAACGTTTTCATCTTTAAGGATGAAAATAATTATAAATCACGGAGCTCCCTGAAGGATAGATTCACACAATTGCAGCATACCTTATTTAACAAATGTCCCTATAATTATGGTCCATTCAAGGCATTTCTTATTAGAAATATGTATTCTTCTTTAGTTTCACCACATTGCTAAACCATGTGCCTTATTGGAATAAAATCTCCTGTGAATGGTGATAACTGAACCTGCCTACAGGTTTTATATTTAGGAGAACAGAGCCATCTAGTGGAGTAAAAAAGAACAACATGCTGGTAATCAGTCTGTGAGAGACTCTTTCAAAGACTCAGCTGTCTTGTTAAACATTTTACATAAATTATAAATCAGCAGTCTTCATTCTTTTGGTTAAGTTTTTTTACTTTGTTCAAATTCTACAATTTATCTCTCTTTTTTTAAACCTTTTTTCCTGAACAGTATTGTGAACAGGACATTCACCTCTGAGAGCAATGAAGTGAGAGTGGCGGTGTGTGGAAGAAAAAACATGGTATAAATGAAATTATCTCAGAGGTTTTTTTCCAAAAGCCTCTAAATTTACTATGTCTGTTTATGCCTAAATTGTCCCAAAAGATAAGTTTATTTTTAAAATACCTAATTTAAGATAAAAACACAAACTATGTAGACTACTTTGTGTTGGTTTATTCTTCGTAACTAATTTCTAGACAAACAGTGATGTATGGATCAAATTTATTGAAATATTGACAGTGATGATGACTTAAGAAGTCAGAACCAAATCTTTTTTTATTATTGTTATTTATGTCAATAAAGTGTGACTCGTGCAAATTATACAGGCAAAAACATTGTTTGTGCAATAATGAAGAAAAATGTGAATTTTTTTTTAATAGTGTAGATGACTAACATAAGGTCATTTTTTTATGTATTGAAATCATGTTCCAGCACTTCTTCAGTACTATGATGAAATCAAATTCAGCTGTTTTCAGAGGATGGCATTAAAGAGGCACTTATTGACTCATGTTTCTGACGTATGCTCTGATAGCATTACTGTAAACATCAGATGAATTCTCTATTTGTCAAGTTATTTTTTCTATTTCATGTAAATAAGTTAAATAAAAAATTGTGAATTATGATATTTTCTTTTTATCTTATGATGGTTTCTTATTTGATTTACTTATTTTAAGTTTGATCCAACTACAAGATGGACTGTGGAACAGAAACATTTCTAATGTTTTTTGTTTTTTTTCAGCAATGCAGAATTAGTTAAAACTGATTTTCTGAACATAATTTAGGAATATTCACAATTAGTTTGAGTTTTCCACCAAAAATGAATGGGAGAACTGAACATATTCTATCAGGGCAAGACCTCGCTGAAATTGAATAGATATTGCAGACTTTGGACTTGCATGATGTGCAGAGTGGTCCACTGAAGAAAGAAAAGAGGCCTGCAAGAGAATTTGCAGAGAAATTTGAAACTGCAAAACAAAGACTTGGGGTATTTTATTTAAGCATCTGTTGGTTAGGTAAGCCGGCTTGGACTAGATCAGAAAGCAAGAACCCTGGCAAACCAATGAAGCCCACAACTTTGTCACTAAACTTAACCACAGGTTTTTCACAGCTTTGTAATAGCTCACTCTTGTTTCATTTTCAGTGAAACAAAGCAATCAGTTGACCGCAGCACTGTATTAATGATTATCAGATTTCTGCAACAATTGCTTGTTAACACAAATAGCTAATCAGCATATCACATGGCAGCAACTTGTGGAAGAAATTATTTGTTTTACCAAGTAAAACATTAGCGAATGAGTCTCGGGTCAAATAAAAGTTGTTTTGGGGTTTTATTATAAAACTTACCGATCAGAGAGTATATATGAGAGAAGACAGTTCAGTGTTTCTGGTATGCAGACTCAAAGAGTCTTCTCTCTGTCACATTATTTATAGCACAAGAAGGGAATATCTCATCATACACACAAACAGTTATCATTATTCACGTTATCAGCTGTCTTTGCATTGTTCTTCTTCTATTTCGTACACACCGGCCTGGTTCTTTATTATCCTGAGCCAGAGTGAGACAACTTTGCAATGATGACGGCAACCCTAAATGCATGTCTTATGTATAGAGTAGAAAGTATTGTTCACAACATAAACACATTGTATGAGCCGAGAATAAGATCAACCTCACCAAACTCAATGCATTTGGTAATGTGGACATGGTCAATATGGCTTGCTGAAGTTCAAATTAAGTATCAAAATAGGGAAGATAAAGGATTTAAGTAACTTTGAAAATGACAACCAAGATTTGCAGAATACCATCTCCAATCCTTTCCGCTAAGAACAGAAAACTGAGGCACAGTTCACTCAGTTATGAAACTGAACAAAACTGGATTGCAAAAATGTTGCCTGGTATGATGAGTCTTAATTTCAGCTGTCATTGAGACAGTAGGGTCAGAATTTTGGATTTACATGTTATGAGCACAGTGTACCCATCTTCAGATAGCTACTTCCAGCAAGGTAGCGCACCATCACAAAGGTCAGATCTGCTCAAACTGGTCTCTTGAACATGATAGTGAGTTCACTACACTCCAATGAGCTTCACAGTCACCAGATTTAAATCCAAGCAGCTTTGGAATGTTGTGAAAAGGGAGATTTGCATCATTGATGAACAATTGATTAATTTGCAGCAACTGTGTGACACTACCATGTCATCATAGACTGAAATCTCTGAGGAATGTTCCAAACCCCTTGTTGAATCTATGCCAAGAAAAATAAAGGCAATAAAGGCAAAAGGGGGTTCCAACCCAGTAGTAGTAAGGTGTACTTAACAGTGGTTAGGTAGTGAGGGTGCATAGATTTTACATATTTATATATATATATATATATATATATATATATATATATATATATATATATATATATATATATATATAT
>JAOXYM010000020.1:8645141-8659016 GCA_028567055.1 Leptatherina wallacei | reverse complement strand
TGTTTAGTTTTCTATGTCATTAATTATTTTAACTTAAAACAATTAAACATTTGGACCGGCAAAAACCCACAAACGTCATCTAGCATAACAGATCCAAACCACAAATTAATCTATTAATCTGAGTGTGGAACACAAACATAAACCAGGCTGCTTCTGGCTTTTAATACAATTATTTTATTTCAAACTCAACCTGTTGGGTGAACTTTCAATCGCTGTTATTAATCAGAGTGACAGACATGCAGGCTGCATCCTTTGTTCCCTAAAATAGCTGGAACGCTCCTCTGGAACAGGATGGTTGCTTATGGAGAGTAATGGAGTCACAAAGAGCTGCTGGTGTGCAAGTGTGGTTGTATCCTCAAAATTTTTCATGGTGTCAGTGGTGTTCTTTAATCTATCCTGAGTGACTAACTCCAAGACCTTATTTGTTTTTTCTTATTTTAGCCATTTTCAGCAGTTTCCTTTATTGTTGTCGGTTAGTGGAAGCTGTGGAAGAGCTGGAACACAGAGCTGGAAAATCAGCTCTGACAGTGAGTAGTTTGCTACACAGAAAGAGTATGAAGTAATTAATGAGTGCCCTTTTATTTTAGATGAGGAGAAAATGTAACATGAGTGTTTTGGGTTCAAGGGCCTGCATAGAAACACAATCCCTGCTGTTCAGGGCACAGCTCAAAGGAGAAAGTAATGGATCTGTACTTGTTACTCAGAAATGTCATTTTTGTGCTCTCACACACTCTTTTTCCTTATTAATATTCACTTTTTAACAGCATTTAACTGTCTGTTGCCATGCCAACACTTTAACCATTAATGATGTTCCTGAAAGCTGACGATGGACACTGCTGCTGCAGTGTTTTGTGAGAGCTTCTCACCTGTCTGCCATCTCCGGCTTTGCATAGGCACACAGTTGCATGATGGGAAGATGTCTGAACCCCTCTGATAACTTGTATTTTCTGTCTCTCTCATTGCTTCTCTGCTAGCTGGACTCCCATTTGCAATACTCAATTTGCAGCGACGGCCTTTTCGCCGAGGTTTTTTCTGTAATGATGATACAATCAAGTACCCCTATAAAGTGGACACCATTTCCTATCAGTTGTTAGGAGGTGTTATGATTCCCGTCACAATACTCATTGTAAGTGCATCTAATATATATATTTTTTTTTTCTGCTAACAATTCCCTTCTGTCCTTCTGGGTTTTTTTTTTTAAACTCATCTTCCTCCTTTTTCTCCTGTTTTACACTTTTCTTCATTTATCTCACTAATAAATATATAACTTTCTAATACTGCATGCATGTTTGTTTGCAGTCTCCTCTTACTGTCAATAACTTTCTAGCGCCATGTTGAAGAAACCTTTCAATTTTCAGCAGCTGAAGGTGAAACGGAAAGATGTAGATTTCTGTTGTGTAACTTATTTACCCCAAATGAAACATCAGCAACAGTCTGCAGAATGACTCTAAATATGGAAGGTGTGAAACTTTAGCCAGTTGCTGTAAAGATGCTCTGCTCTTTTATGGATCTTTAGAATGGATTTATTTTCTTTAGAGGGCTGACAACCTCATTTGATCTTACTCTTACACATCTTTGTAATGACCAAAGTAAGTAATTACCTTTTTAATGATTTGCAACATAAAAAGTAGTATGTAGTTCTGTTGAAATAGTCATAAGATCAGTACTGATATGAACCTGTCATCAGATATGTTGTTATAGTTTAAGCCCTCTGGTCTTGTAGCCTATTGTCATTGATGCACAAACACATTCATTAGCACTTACACCACAACATTTACAGTATGAGGAAGTCATTAGTCTTTTACCCAGCCAACGTGAAATGTGTAAAATTATATTTATAAGCCCAAATGTGCAAATGTATGACTTGTCCAATTAAAAAGCATGCTTTCACTTAAATGGTCCTGTATTATGCATATTTTTTATTATATTAAGTGGACATCCTTCTTCAGCCGATACTATTTATTTCTAAAACTTGATTGATCCGTTAGATATTGAGTAGTGTGTGCTTTATAATAATAATTACATATGATGATCAATAATAATGTCAGTTCCCTTCATAAAAAGTGAAGCTGCATCCATGAGAGGAATTGATTTGCTAAGCATGAAAAGTGGAACAAATAAATACGCTGCATTGGCTTTGTCTAAAGTAAACAAAATTCACTTTTTAAAAGATTGTTTGATTCAAAGAAAAACTCTCTGAAATCACTTAAAAGCCATCAAAGCCAAGCTAGCTGTTTCCAGTCTTTATGCTTAGTTAAGTTAAACTCTTTGTTGGTGGTGAATTGTCTGTGTACAGACACAAGGAGCATCATCATTTTAATCTAATTTTCAGTAGCGAATAACTTCAGATCCCAGAAACGGTTCCAGTGAATGATGCTAAATTTTCAACAAACAGCATGTTGTGTGTGATTTGAACTTTTTATCACCAAATCAAATAATTATATTTGATGAAGTTAAGATTGGTAAGATTCTGGCTCTGTTGTTCTTTATTTACAGTTTTAAACTTCGGTTTTATTCATACAAACCTGTAACCCCATTTCTCCTTTCCTTCCAGATGATCTTTGGCGAGTGCCTATTAGTTTATCTAAAACGCCTAAAATCCAAGTCATCTTTCGGCAGCTATGTTGCCTGTGTTTACAAAGCCATTGGTACCTTCCTTTTCGGTGCCGCGATGAGCCAGTCTCTGACAGACATCGCTAAGTATTCAATCGGCCGGCTCAGGCCGCACTTCCTGGATGTGTGTAAACCTGACTGGAATGTCATCAACTGCTCGTCAGGAGAGTATGTTGAAGACTTCACCTGCCGTGGAGATGCAACGATGGTCAATGAGGGCCGGTAAGTGTTCAGTTTAAAATATTTGATCATTTAGAGCCTTTTTTTTTTTTTTTTTCATTTTGGCAATTTTCAGCCAAGAGGGAATTTAGCTCTGCAAAGATCACACAAACAGAATTGTAAAAGGTTAAGAGTAAAACAAAATGCAAACATCTCACTGCTCGCGTTCGTTCAAGTGTCCTTTTTAACAGAAACTCTGCAGGGATACAGGAAGGAAACCACAGCTCAGCAAAAAAGCACAACAAACCAGAATCTCACTGTGAAGCATGGTGGAGGCAGCATAATGGTTTGCGGTTTCTTAGCTTGTAATTATTGAAGAAACACACTTTGGACAAGTTGTGTAATACAAGGCAGAAGCAGCAGCAGGAACCATCTAGTAGAGGTTGGAACTAGAAATGGCTTTTTGATGAGTTACTAAATTCAATAGATGCCATACTTTTCTTGCCTAGACTGTGAGTGATACTAATTGTGTTCATTAAAGGTATGAAAAGTGGAACTGTTTGACTTCAGTCGTGATTTGAGATGAACATCACACCACATTTAATTAGTCATCAATGAGGAAATCAGAGCATTCCCAAAAGATTTACATGCTTTTTGCTCTGTAAGCATTAAACTTGCAGAAATTCAGTAAACCCCCCCAGAGATTACTGAAATCTGGAGAGAGAGAAAAAAAAATCCCCGAACCACTGTTCTCTCTGTTTTGTAACATGCTCCATGTTGTAAGTACAAAGGGCAAAGGTTACGTGTGCCACCAAGGAACCTTTAAAGAATGGCAGGATTATTTATTTTGGTCAAGCAGCAAATTTATCCTTTATTTATGTGCTCAAGAGAAGTAAAAGCAATTTTGGATTTTTCTCTTGGAAGAGATAAACATGGTGTTACAATGACAGGGACTAGTTGGTGAACATAATCACATCTTTAAGACATAAATAGCCCCAGTTAACATCTAATCAGGGCTTCCAGGGTTGACGCATTTCGGTTATGCAAAATATTTTTGAGAAAGTAGCAAATTGAGGGAAGCATCACACGTCTTTCACATCAACAGATGTGTTTTCAGTTATAGGAGAATCATTATCAAAGATCCGTTGGAATCCGTTGTGAGTTCCTGAATTATAAAAGCACTCTGTACTTGTGCAACAGTTACTCTTAACATGTAGTAAATAATTCATGCATGGCAGTGCAAACCAGTTCCAGCACACAAGAGCAGATACTAGGACTGAGTAATATCACAGGAATGTAAAGCTTGTTTTCATTAAGGTCTGCGTCTGTTATCGGCTCAGAGCAGATGGAAGAATAGTGGGAGGAGAGGATTTCCTCTTCTCGCTCTGATGCAGGCATAACCACAGAGGAGTAATAAGGTTGTACAGTTTGATATGGGCCGCGAAGAGCTTTCTGCTCTAGCCTATTAATGCGTAACTTTTATAGTTCATATCTTCCTATTTTCTTTTAGATTTCCCAGAGCTGTAGTGTTTTAGGGTTTAAGAGTTGAATGTACATGTGTCCCGCCACCCCTCTCTTCTCTATTCACTGTACATTTACAAGGGTGTGGTACGCATCGTTGATGTTTCCTGGAACCCCGTTACTTATCTGCATGCTCTGCTTGAATTTTTTTGTAGCAGAGCAGGATCCAGTGACTAAAGGCAGATCTCCAGAGTTTTAAAGATTGACGTCAGGATGCATAATACTTCCAGTGTGTATGTAATTGGATGGTCTGCTGTATGCTAATATAAGTAATGAAGTGCATTAGGAGAGGAGAGATGAGGTCAGGGTGGCCTGCCCAGCATCATCTTACAGTAACATGACTCCTCTTCCCCAAGAGAGACAAAGTTGACTGTCAGAGCTGTTCTTGTGTTTATTCAGGATGGCAAAATGAAATATTATTTGTAAGATGGGTTTCTTTAAGAAACTGCGTTTAACCTAGTGGAAACCTCTAATGACCAGTGTAGGTGAGTCTCATCAAAACATGCTGTTTTAATGTGATGCTCTGGGGTGTATAGAGGTCAGCATTATTATTGCATTTGCTAGCTGGGTTGTGTTACAGAGCCCTGCTTTGTCGACTCAGGATCACTGCTGGTGGTGTGCATATTGCTGCTGAAGTAAAACGACAGCATTGTTATAACCAGGAAGTAATAAGGGGGAGGAACTGGGGAGAATGGTCTCTGTTGATTTCAACCATCCTCTCAGATGTTAGTTATCTAATCCAGTGGTTCCAAAACTGGGGGTCGTGAGATCATTTCAGGGGGTTGCCAGATCATTTTTGAAAAATATATATTACCAACATTTACCAAAAATGTTTTAGATTTTTATCATGGCTGTCAAAATTAAACCATTAATGCAGAGATAAATCTAAATTAAGCTCCTTAATTTTTTAACACAATGCATAAATCCACACGAATCCTCCTTATTTATGAAGACTGACAGTTTTCCAGCCTTGTACTTGGAGGATCCTGCAGGATGACCCATCTGATATCATACAATTTGTAATTGTCGTCACGGGAGGGGCGGTCGATAACACCAATGTATGCTATCTTAGGGGTCGTGGCTCAAAAAGTTTGGGAACCACTGCTCTAATCCATACATCCTCAAACATTACTGTACCAGTTTAGGTGTGTAAGGGCTGATTCTGATAAAGACCATTTTGGTTACACACCTGAATGTTTTGGTCGTCCAACTAGTTCAACTTGATGTTAACTAAGTGATCACATAGCCAAATGTTTAGTTTGTCTTTTTTTCCTTCTGTTGCAGACTGTCTTTCTATTCTGGCCACTCGTCTTTTTCCATGTACTGCATGCTGTTCCTCGCTGTAAGTATCTCAAGCAGCTTCATATCAAGATGCAATCTTTTACATTTTTTTTACAGAAAGGGAATGGCACTCACATTTGAAAACTGGTAATGGGGAAAAGTTACCCTGTCTCCAACTAGCTTAGAAAAACAATTATTACCTCACCTTCACAAATTATTACCTTTGACAACAATATTACATAAATGGGGTTTCAGCTTTGAATTTCAGCAGGGTTAAACTTTGTGTGGAATCAGATTTGGGTAAGTGCAAGTTCTCAAACTGAAAGATATACAATGTTTGGCTAATAATAAGGCACTGGGTTCTAGTCAATTCACTACTTTTTCTTTCAAAACGAAGCAGTGCCTTAATGTAAATGCTTGTAACAAGACTATTAGTAGTATGACATCTTGTATAATTAATGCTAATCCACTGGTTTTTATTAATGCATTGCATTACGTACTGTAAAGGTGTTTAATTCATCACTCACATCTAGCACTGTTTGATGTTGAACCCTAAAAACAATTTGTGATTTTTATTACATTAAGACAGAAGCTAAATATCCACATTATTTATTTTGATGTCTTGTTGCTTTAGTTTATTGCAATCACCTCCCTTCACATTTTGATGACCTCATGATCGATTTTACTGCACTGTGGAAAAACTCCATGAGCTGCTGATTCATTCAGTAGAGCAGATATAAATAGACAGGGACAAAGTCCTGGCACCACAATAAGCTCCTTTCTCTTTATGAGGAGTGGAAGTTTAAACATGCGCAGTCATTACCTATTTAAATTAAATCATTACCAACAGAGAGGAAGTGCAGCAAGAAGAAACAAAACATGAGCCTGGATAAAGGTTAAACTTGTGTGTCCTAGGTACAAAATAAAAGGGCACGCCCTGTTATTAACACAAACAAACATGGTAGTCTGGTTCATGATGCAATTAAACACAATGTACAGCCAACTAAAGATCACCCTGCTTTAGAGCTGGTGTGGTATTTATCACCTTTGATAATGGATTGTTTTATCATTATCAGTCTCCGCTGTGCTGATTACTTGTATCGGTGAACCTCTTTAATTAGAGGGCAGTTTGACAAGGTGACGTGTGGTCAGCACATTTTCCTCAACTCCAGAAGATTTGGGAGAAAAATATTATTCATTCAGTCTTCCCATCTCTGAAAGTGAGAAGTGTTGAGTCATCTGCAGCCAATCATTCACCACTCTTGGAGAAATTCTGCTTACTCTAGTAATCATTCACTACACACTGCCAGTGAGTGCTCATCTGTTTTGTTCTCTAATAGCATGGCCTGTTTTCCCAGCTCTATCTGCAGGCTCGACTTCAGGTACAGTGGGCGCGGCTGTTGAGACCGACCCTTCAGTTTTTTCTGATTGCTGCCTCGGTGTATACAGGATTGTCAAGGGTGTCCGATTACAAACATCACTGGAGCGATGTGCTGACTGGACTGCTGCAGGGTGCTCTAATGGCTCTGCTGGTGGTAAGCTCTTTGCCAATCTTGATATCGCTGAAAGCTGTACTTAAACATTTTATAATCTAAACTTTTTTTTTGTAAGGGTTTGTTTATCTGCAATGGTCTTCAAACACCAATAAAAAGGACACTTGCTTAGACTTTCTCCCTTGAGCACTGTCATTTTAAACGGTGTACAGGTTAAAATATTTAAATAGTTTTCTAATTTCTTGTCCTGCAGGTCTTCTTTGTGTCAGACTTTTTCAAGTCAAGTGAAGATTCTCGTAAGGAAGCAGACATCCCTCATACAACCCTGCAGGAGACGCCCACGAATGGAAACCACTTTGAGAGTCCCAACTAAGCTAAGCGAGCGGCGCAGACCCTTGCTCTGTCCAAACGCACACCCAGGATCGCAGCTCTCAAGCCTTTTATATCACGCAAATTCTCATCAAATACCCTCCAAGGACCTCCCGTGTAAACTACCTTATTATACTTCAAGCTGAACTAAAGGAACTCTTTGAATCACACAAGGCCTGTTTAGATGTAAACTATGTAATTTGCTGTCTTGTCCACCAGCCCTCTACGTGGTGGCAAAGTGGTAAGACAGACTGTCTAGCCCACTGAAGTGACTGTTGAAAATGTAAGCTAAGGATGGAATTATTTAGCATGACCTACTGAGGCGGTGGGAAGGCCTGCCTGCATGCACATACTTAAGGGTCTGACCACTGCTGGCAAAGAGGAAGGTTGGAAACCTGTGAATGTAATCCTGCTTAGTGCTTCTCCTGACCTGGAGTCAGCACTTGAGGATGTGATTTTAAGGGTCACTTTTATGTCTCCGGCACCCAGAAGTGAGCCTTTAAACTTTTCTGCCTTAGGGCAAGTATTATTCAAAGGGCTACAAAAACTAGAAAGTGCTGGAAAATGAAGCTGATCCTAGACCAGAGAGCATTAAGTGCTGCACATCTGGAACTGCTGACTCCAGGCCACTGCTGTCTTACCTGCCACGTTTGGTTAGCGTTGCAGAGTAGACTGTCAGTTTTAAGTCCTGTGTTGCCTTTGCTGGACTGCGGCTGCTACAGCTGTGTATCTATTGTCAACAAGTGAATCGACAACAATATACTTTTGTATAATCTGTATGTATATGAATCCCCATACAGACTTTTATTGAAAAACAATGTTACAAATATGTACAATGTCAAAAATATGGAAAAATAAAGCCATTTTACTCATTAACATGAAAAAAAATCAAACATGTTGTTTGTTATTTTGAATAATTTTTCCAATGTAAGCAAAACACTTAATAAAAACCTGAATGTTCAATGTGTTCTGGCCACATCGATGCATTAAATGTAAATAAACGAGAAGCTCAACGGGACGTAAAAATTTAAATTAGAAGTTATGAGAGAAAAGAGAAAAAAAAAATTGATTTTCCAATCAAATAGCCCTCTGTGAAGGGGAAGACCACAAGGCTAACATAGACCTTGAGGGGGTTCATCACAAAGGTCGTTATAAATACAGACTGGCAGCAAAGACGATGTCTCTCTTGATCTTTGTTATTCCTGCAAAGACAGAATAAACAAAGAATTAGGTGACTTCATTATTTACTGCTGTTGTCACAGAACAAGATGGACAGTCATGTTGGAAAGGTTTACAATTATGCAAAGACTGCAGATAACTAATCAAAATAAAGCAGAATAATAAAATAAATTTTTCAGGCATGCTACATTAATTTATTATCCTGTAAATCAACTTTTTAAATGAACAATCCAGTCAGAACAACATAAACAGATATGACTTCCTCTACTTTATTATATATTTGTGGAAGTAACCCTATTAAATGTGCATGTCATGATTCATCTCCTTTTCTCATCTGCTACCTCAACTTGAACTTCCTGATATGTGGACAGTTACATTTGCTACAAAACATTTAGTGGGAAAATGTATGCGCTGGGAATTGTATCAAACTCTGAGAAAAAAAAATTCTTTAAAAAAAATCACCTATTTTTTAATCTTCAATGGCCCAAATCCTGCATCAGACAATTTTGAGCCAATAGCTCAAAAACATTTAGTTTTCAACCAATCACTCAAGCTTTGAACTTTGTACCTTCTGCAAATTTGTTCTCCAGCTCAGTGTTGCCGATGGCTTTGGCTGCAGAGCACATTTGTCGCAGTAATTCCTCCAGACGGCGCATGCAGCGGATAATGCTTCCTACACAAAAAGACAAAAACAAAGTACATGAAAACAAAGAAATAATGCTCATTTTCCAGCAAAATTAGCACAGATGAATAATTATAGAAACTTTCCAATTCTTTCTGTCTTGTCAAAACATAGAAATGCTCATTGACTCCCCCTCTCACATTTCACAACTATGACTCCCTTGTTATGAGGGAAAAAGCATCAGTATTATGGATCTAATAAACAATGGTACCAGTGGCAGAGGATGTGGAAAGAAAAGGGATCCCTCAGGTTTGTTAGGGACAGTTGAAAACCTGCCGTTAGAGGTCTTCTGGATCTTCACATTAAAAACAAACCTTCAAAAACGTCAGTCATCTTGCAGATCTGAGCAAAAGTGGCCCCGTTGGCCCAGGCATAGACCACATCCATCAGGTGGGGTTTGAACTGGTTTAGATACGTCTCCTCGTCCACTTCCAGCTTGGCATCTGCTGATACTTTGGCAATGCGCTTTGCACACTCCTGAAGGCAACAACAGAATCAGCTTTCATATTTCCACCACAGATGAAACTACTTATTCCACCTCATGCTTTGTGTTGTCTCACCTGCATTTGTCTGAGTGGTGCAGCCAGTTGTTCAGTTAGTTTCGGCATCTCACTGGCCTGGAGAGTGGAATGATATCATGAAGGGTGATGGCTTGTACAGGTTTAAAGAGGAAATCATGTTTGTTGTCAGATATTTTTCTCAACACTAACAGTGCTTTTCCATTACATGGCACTTTTTTAGTAAGATTACTGTGCCCCTGAATTTTTAAGATAAAAAAAAGTAATAGTTTTCAATAATAGCAAGCCCTGAAACCGCACAAAATGCTGTTCCAGGTCTGAGGGTTAAAATCCACTCCCATAACGTACAGTTGTGCGAGTTTAAATCTGCAACTAAAACTCAATCAGATGAGCCAAACACTAGCTTCACAGCTTACTGTGACTTCATGTTTAAAAGGTCAGATTTGAGAGTGGTTTGTTTTTAATTAACTAACTTTTTGTGGAGGGTAAACTCTAAATTACAAAAGTAAAATGACTTTGACCCAATGAAGCCTGTGTCAGATACATGGATGACCAACGTTCTTTTGTAACAATTTAAGGCAAGACTAGGGAAATCATTGTTTACAACAAAGGCTAAATGTCTCCATAATGGTTGTAAACAAGGCCACAGGACAAGTGTTTTATAGAGCATTACAAAGTAATCACTGTTCGACTTGGAAAATGCATTAGAGCCTTGGAAACACACAGATTGGATGGGGTGCTATCAACTCAAAATAAACAAGCAACAGGTGGTCTTTAATGACAGATAACAGCTGTGTACACACACACACACACACACAGGTCTTGTGTTGCAAATGTGACAGCTGCTTGTCATCGTCAACTCATGATGGAGCATTTGAGGAAAAGTCAAAGGTGAGAGCTTGCTGGGAGAGAAGAATGAGTTTAGGCAGAAAACCCTTCAGATTGACTGGGCCAACGTGGAGCCAAAGCAAATCTTTGCTCAAACTTCTCATGGTAAACAGGCTCACTGACAGAACAAGACTTCTCTACACAAGACAAACTCACATCAACCTCAAGTTACTGTTTTACTTGCAAAGAAGGAGAGGCAAAAAATGTGATTTGAGCTCAACTGTGTGGGGAATGGAAATCAGATGTTTATGCCAGTGTTTGGGAAAGTTTGTATTAGAATTAAAGGAATTATATGTGTTTTTTGTGTTTGTGTTCATACATTCTCCTGGAAGACGAAGCAGGACAGCAGGGCAGTGGCTTGTTCAGCCGTCAGGTTGTTGAAGAGACCATTAAACACCATATCGGTTAGCAGGAGTTCGTCAGCGCTGGAAAATTTTATGCAAATAATTAGTGCTTAATTCAACAGGATGTGGTGGCAACATGCATTGTTCTATTGAAACAGTAATTATGACGTAACTAAGGATCGATGGGAGCAGACGTTCTCTCACATGGCTGCACAATTATGGCAAAAATAATAATCACATCTAATCTATATTGTTCATCTATTTAAGAACATCCTATTACTTTATTAAATTGTAAGAGCCGTATTTATCAAGATTTTCTCATGTCCCTGAAAGCTGGGTGTACATGCAGATGTTTGATACAGCATATCCTTAATGGATAATTGTGTTGCTACGGCAGGAGTTGAGGAGCTTTTAATTTTTTTGAGCTTATATTCTTTTATTGCTTTGTGAGAAACTGCTTTCACAGCATACTTCAAAAAATTAGTTGAATAAATGGTTCAATTCAATTCAGCTCTATTTATAAAGCCCTAATTCACAACAAAGTCATCTCAAAGCACTTTACAGACTTAAGTCAATTCATTGTGATCCGGTTATGACAAATCCACATTAGATCATTTATAATGAACATGCACGGGGCAACAGTGGTTGTGTTAAACTTGTGGTACAGCTACAGACAGGACAAATCTTGCATAGTAATTTTGTTTATTTCAAGGCTGACTTCACAATCGAAGCAGTTTCAGACAAATTTATTAGTTTTCTCTTTCTGTCATCTTTTCTGAGTCAATACCTTTCCAAACAACTCCAGAGTGAACTGTAACTCCTTCCTCTCAACATGAATACCTGACACCTGAACTTCTGTGAAGGAAGGATGCATTTACAACACAAGATTAGCCACAGCGATACAGCATGTTGTTCAATTAATGTTTGGGGTCAATTAAACCCTTTTTTCCCTTCCAGAGATAGTGGAGGTAGAAAAAAATCTTTTGGACAAAAGCCCATATTACTAGTGCACTGGAAGCAGCGGAAAACCAAGATGAAACAATGAAATACCATTAATATACTGACAATATTTACGTATTTCCCAATATTCAATCACAACATACACATGCCATCTACATAAAGATTTTAATATTCTAACCAATAAAATCCAGATTCACTTTCTCATCGATAATCCAAGAAACCAGGCTGTCAGCAAAAGCGGACAAGCTGCCGTGGATCAGATAAAACTGCACTTGTTAACCCTCCTATAAATGTACAATAAAATTTCACTCAAAGCTTTTTGAGACATCTGTGTCTACTAAAAGAATCAGGTATGATTGGAATTAGGTGCAACAACAATAATGAAGCAAAACAAATCTCCTGCTCACTCTTAAATTTGAGGTCTCATTAAAATGAACATGTATAGATCAGATCCGGAACAGCATATAAACCAGACGGTATTATGTGCCAGAATTTCAACTGAAATATGAACTGGTGAGAACTGACAGGACGTCACTCAAGAAGGGAAATCTGACCAGGCCCTGAAACTTGAAACGGCCTACAAGGACTCCTGGGGAAAAGAAAAAAGGTATGTGTTCTTGTCATCCTTACCTGCTAATTTCACAGGCAACTCGCCCTTTCATCTCGATGACATCAGAGGGACTGGCGAAGCCAAGTCTACGCAGAACCCTCTTGCGACATTTCAGCTCATCCATTTGTAGAACAGTCCTTGCTTTCTTCAGCTCTTGTTTGGCTGATCGTACGTCTGCCGCAATCTAAAACATTTTGAAAAAACCAACACATTTTATTATACAAAGTAATGTAACTTGGTGACACTCTCCCAGTGTTTCTAGAAAAACAGTTATCACTCAAAGCTGTGCGATGGCTAACTGCTGTTTCGTGCACGAGACAATCTCAACCAGTACAGTAACTGTCATAGTGATGAAGAGGAATGTGAATGAAAACTGCAACAGATGGTTCATGTTTATCTTGAACCAGCAATATCTATTACCCACTTCAATTCCTCATCATTACAAAAGACAACACACCTCCAGGCCAAAAATGCGAGCGTGCAGAAAGATTAAAACCTCGAGGCGTATTACTCAAGACAAAAACTCAAAATCAAATCTTAATTTCTCTGAGCTCATGGCTCCACGTGTGCTGGGGTGAAGAAATAAATCACACAAACTGCAAAAGCATTTTCTTATAGTGCCTGTAATCTTAGTAGCTAATGCTTAAAAATACCTCAGTAATCCCTTAAGGTCCAATAGTGATATCTTACCATTTTTGTTAACTCATTACATCTAACCAAAGTATAACAGGACTAATAACGATCTACATTTTATATCATGTAAACTGAAGTTGTTAAACCATACTCATCTCTGATATGGTTTCAGTTTTACACAGCTGGAGAGAAATGGAAGATTTAGCTGCTGTGGGCAGTTAAAACAAGAGCAGATTCTTCTTGTTCAACTGAACACAGTAAAGCCAGTTCATCATTTCACAAGACTAGAAAACCACAGTCTTGATCAGCACAGCCTGGTTCGTTTTTGTCTACACTGATAAAACCAGTCAAGTTAGACATTTATCTTTCCACCACACTTTAACCTTGATGGAGTTGTACAGAACAAAAGTCTAGTTGTTTGATTTTCAGTGTTCGATGGAGTGTGGAGTTAAATTTCATACCAACTATACATGAAGCATTGCTGATAGCTTTACTTCCGGTTTTGTTCTGTACTTTGATATTGTTAATTATGAAAGATATTTAAAACTCTGGGGCTGCACGGTGGTGTGGTGGTTAGCACCGCAGCCTCACAGCAAGAAGGTCGCTGGTTCGAGTCCCGGGCTGA
>JAOXYM010000020.1:8580395-8590804 GCA_028567055.1 Leptatherina wallacei | reverse complement strand
TTTTTGGCCTGTGTACCCCCCCCCCCCCCCCCCCCAACAACACAAATTTAAATGAACAGGTGGGAGCAGGGTGCAAACAACATCAATAATTATGTGATTTGCCGTTTTTTAACCCTTGCATGAGCGTGTGAGAGACTAAGGAGACCAGTTTTCAGACCGCCCGGATCCTAAAGTAACAGGGTGATTTTTTTGTTCCTTTTTTTAAAAAGTTGTCAAGCTGAAACTTGGCCCCCAGTCAGTATCTTCATATTCACCGTGACTACTGTTGCCACCTCCTGTATTTTCTGATGTCATCTTAGAATAACAGAAGCCCATCTGTTCGTAGTGTGAATGCTTTTCTTTAAAAAAAAAAAAAAAAAAAAAGAAATTCCCATCTTCGCAGTGGCAGATAACTTACCTCACTTACACGAAAGCAGCCCGTCATTTTTCATTCAGACCTTTTCCATCCAATCAACTGTTACTTGGTGAAGCCCACCACCAATCAGACTGCACTGTGTTAATATGGACTACCACCAAAATGTCATCCAGAATAGATGTATAAACAGGCTCCTCAACCAGAACAGATTGTCTTATTAAAGTGAAGTCTGTCTCATTAAGTCCTTCAACCAATTAAATAACACAGACCATAGCCAGATCTTTCAGTCCAACCAATCAGGTGTTCTCATTTAGTGAATGCAGCCACCACAGCCCACATAAGTTCATTGACGTTGGGCTTTGCGCTCTCTTTTTCGGGCTCCAGCTCGAGTAGAGTGTGGACTCTCTTCATCCCCAGGTCGTACTGGTCGTCTTGGAGCGGGGCGAAAGCGTTCTCAAGAACGTCGGATGAGTGGGCCAAAAGGATCAGGGCCAGAACCCGCTTGTCCATGCGATGGGGATCGTTGACCCACTTCTCCAAAACAGACTCCTGGACCTTCTTGATAAGGCGCTGTAGAGAATCAAGTAAGAATCATATATATAACATTTATATGCATCACATTTAAGGATTATATACAGGCAGAAAGGTGAAGGAACTCATTTTTTATCACAATATTAAAAAGGTCAACAACAAATATAACACAACTTAGCAGTGACTTAAATGAGAAGATCAATGCTGCTTTCATTTATCCTCGTTACACATAAAGCTACAGTTTAGCAGTGTTTCAGGCAGGTTGACTGGCCAGTTGTTTGCCAACGACAGTCTCTCTCTATCAGACACATTTCGCTTGTAATGTCAACCAGCTAATCCTCATCCTTGATTTCCTGAAAAGCAGTGTTCGTTTGTTGCCAATAGTTTCACTTAGCAAAACTTTAACAAAGCCAGTGGCAAAAAAAACAAACCAAAAACAACAAACCAAAAACAAACAAACAAACAAAAAAAAAACATCAATGTAAAAGTTTAAAAACAAAGAGACAGTTTCTGGTGTCACCGACAGCACGCCCAGGTAGAAAATGAAACAATGGTGGTAGGGAGCCTGCTGCTCAGTTTACAAGTGATGAGAAATAAGAGTTTTCCAGGAGGACTAACTACTTTTCAAATAGCAGTTCAAGAGACCTGCGATGAATTTCTAGTTCAATAGTTATGATCAAGTTGTGATTTACTAAATTTGAGACTTCTCATAAAGAAGTGTGCCTCAATGTGTCAGTGCCTCCCATGTACAGGAGATATCCTCACGAGACAAGTTACAGAGGGAAATGATCTTAAACAGTTTACAGCTGAGCACTAACATAAGAGAATTGTCAAAGTAATGAAGGAATTATTTTGTACAATATATGGCTCTAGAGACGTACATGGTTTCAAAATACTAGTGGCATTAGAATCAGGGCTGCAGACTGTTGATGTTTTTAAAAAGAGGCTAAAGACCCACCTTTTTGCCTTTGCTTTTAACTGAATTTTTGTTTCTTTATCTAATTTATCAACATTTTTATAGTTTTATTTATTGTTTAATTGTATTGTTTTACCCAAGTACATTGCTTTTATTAGCCTCTTTATTTAAATTTGATACCTGTCGCTTTTATTTGATCTAATTGTTTAACATAATTAACTCTAGGGGTTTCCTCATGGGGTCCCTAGCACTAGGGGCTACGCCTGCTCGGTCTGCAGGGTCGTTGTCATGGGGACTGCCCTTGCCTGGTTGGCTGGGGAAGGGATCCTGCACCACAGCCCTATGGTCTCTGCCTGTCCTGATCTGGGTGGTTTCCAGTGGTTGTGGCCTCTGTTGGCATGCCGTTAGAGAAAGAGAGTTTTATTGTTTCATTGGCTGGTTAATCCATACATCTGCTAAATATTGGTCATGAAGTCAGAGGTATGGATGTATGGATTCTAGGAGTCAGTGGAGTAAGCATCCACTAGTAAGTTAAAAAATGGAATAAAATAAATCACAGCAAGATGAACTGTGAGAAAAAAATAAAAACTACTTTCACATCCACCTGGAATCAGTTAAAATTGCTTTGATACAGATAAAACTATTTTACAGCATATTTCAAATTAACTACTACCAAACATATTTTTTAAATTCAAAATTAAGAGAAGTGTAGCTTGGATATAACAGATATACTCATTTGCTGTAAGACTGAGGCTCGGCATGGGAACCACAGACAAAATTAAACATCTTAATTTAACAGCAAGGACCAAATATTTATATAATGCGTGTGTGCTGCTGCTAATTAGCTATTCAGGTGTGTGTCTAATCTATTTATTTGAGATGCAGCCATGCAACAAAAACTTTCCCCCCTCTGAGTCCTGGTATTTTTTTTAACAAAGGGAGCTCAAGCAATTTACAGAGCTGTATCAACCTAACCAAATTCAGCTGTAACTATAGGAGTAGAAGACAAACCTATGAAAAGTAAGCCGAGTGTGAGACTGCCTCTCTCGTGAAAGCCAGTGTGTGCACACTGCAACTCATTACTTGGAAAGATTCACTAACTTAAAGACACACCACAAAGAAAGGATGAACAAGCCCACATCATACCTGCTTAATTGTACTGTTGGTGAGTGGATGTGTGGTCATATCAAAAAGCAGGAAGTTCTGTTTCTCTGTGGTGAGAACACCTTTCTCAACTAAGTTTTTTGCCAGACGCTCTCTGACATTTCTCAGCTGGTAGTGCAGCTTCAGGGGATTCCAGGTCTCTCCTACAAGACAATACCAGATCCACTTTTAGACTTTACTCACAACAAAGACAAGTAGCAGCTATAATGTGATAAATGCCTATTTGACTGTCAACTGGGTGTTTTAAGTACTAGTGTCCTACAGGTGAAACAATGAATAGATTAAACGCAGGGCTTATTAGCAAAATCAGTAAGGCTTATCTCACCACTCAGTAGCTCTATCCAGCTCTGGACAGTCTCTGGAGGTTGGGTTTCTTTAATGTGCTTCAACGCCTCATCCAGTAGCACATCTCCTGTTGGTGCATCAGATTTGCAGATGACCTTGCCAAACAAAAGATTATTTAAACATCTACCTGATAGACATAGGCTTACATGCTGTGCAAACAGGAAGTACAATAAGTACAAGGAGTGTCATTTTTTCTTCCAACCCCTACAGGAGAAAAACATCACTCTGCACAGACAAAAGATGTGACATGTTTTGAGTGTAACACACAAGCTTTGTTTCACTTCTTAATACCAGAACACATCATTATCGTGCTCACCTTTCTCGCCAGCAGACTTTTCCTCCTCACGCCGCAGGCTTCCAGTTGTAGCCTCCCTCTGAGAGCCAGTTCCACCAACATACATCCGCGAAGACCGGAAGAAATACAGTCGTTCCAGAAAGACGTGTAGCCCTGGGAGGCGGAAAAAAACTTAGCTGACGTGTTGAGCAAGTTACATGCTTCCAGGTTGAAATGTATGCCGCAGCTGGCAAGTCGTCAAGAAAACGAAGTCTATTATGGCTTTGGTGTGGGAAATCTCTTAACCGGATGAATCACAAAAGCAGAAAAAACGGAGCGATAAGATTGTTATTAAGCACCTTGGATATTGACACGTTGCACTGTGACAACGGTAAATACATGCTACTTGACACAGTTGCTAACAAGCTTTACAATAGGACACTTTCAGAGAAAACGCGTCAAGCTGTGGACTCTAAAATCGAAAAGAATATTAGCAACAGCTCAAATAAACGAAGTTTGCTGTGTTGACATTTGGTTGGTGACGCAACGTAAACACAGTGTTAGCTAATGTTCGCTATAAAGAATAAGTTACTAGCTAGCCTGGTTAACGTATTACAAACATCCTGCACCTCTCGGTCCTTTAGGCCCAGCAGCAACACTTCCTCCATGAGCGTGAGCCTCGTTTCCTTCGAGTCCCCTTTGTCGTCGTCTTCCTCTTCACCGCGACGGGCCTCGTCTTCCTCCCCACCAGACTCCTTGTCCTTATCGGCGGCGCTGCGAATGGCCTCGGTCCTCCGTTGGACGAGGCCCGAGGTCCTCTGCGTGAGAGAAGTCATAATTCTGGCTGCACAACGATCAAATTCGAAGACAAGCGTCTATTTGTATTACATAGAAAGCAGAGCAGCATGTAACCTAAATGTTAAGGGGTGAAAATGGGGAAAAGGTGGAACGATCGACTAAAGACGGCGTCGTTGACGTTAAGCTCGGCTCGGGATTCTTCTGTAGTCTCTGCCCACTTCCTGATCCAACATGGTGGCGCTGGCAGTGACGTCAAATGCGCCTTCATACCAGAGCCCCGAAGACGTCTCGTGCGATGCATTCACTACCGTCGGAAAGAGTGTTAAAGTATGCATTTCAGTGTGGGGCGACTTTGAAGGGAAGAAAAAGAATAATTTTTTAAAAAAGGTTTAGAAAATACAACACCAAAACGGAAAAAAGCCATTTGTGCAGGTCGGTGGTTTTGGTGGGCATCACTTTGGCATACATGTGTGCAAGTGTACAACAGGATGTTTTATGAAAATATTTGCTTTTACCAAAATAGCAAGGCGACCACTAAAAGCAACAACAAAACCTCAAGCTTTGTTCTGTTTTGTTTAACAGATTTGTTGTTACATAAATCAACCCTGGCTTAATCTGGCAAATTTAACAGAGATGCATTTATATCAGAGCCTATAGCCAATGTACTACAATGAATGATTATTATATATCTGAATTATAATCCTAAAATTAAAAAGAAATTATAGTACTAATATTCAAACTGAATAGGCATTTTAATATATTATGTAACACAGACCGTCAACACAAGGTGGCAGACTGCTGTTAGAAATATGACTGCCTCTCTGTCTTCTTCCTGTGCTTAATCATCTGTTTCTGGCTCCTCACAACCACTGAAACCAAATTGGAGTACATACAGATATTGGATATAATTGAAATGAACAACTGGCTTTAAAATGTTCCCTCTAGGCTATATCAGTCATATTTCCTACACTGTGATGTTTTTTAGTGTGGGGATGCTGCTGGTTTCAGCTGCTGTATGTTTTCAATCATGTAGAATCACTTGGTCATTTTCAGAGGAACCTCAATGAAGATTAATTTACAGATAAACTCTTTAATAATTGACACTCTGACAGACAGTTTATCATTAATTCAGGAATTCATGTTATCCTGCATTAATTCATAAATCACTCTTTGTGTCTTCCTACTGCCTAAGTTAGGTGAGAAAAGTTTGGTGTCCTGGTCCTATGAAGGATTGACAGCCTGTCCAGAGTGTATCCTGCCTCTCACCTGATAGCCCCCGCAACCCTACACTGGAATAAGCAAGTATAATAAACGGATGGATGGATACAAAAGATGATGAGATAGAAGTGTGGTATCCAGACATTAACGGGATTTCTGTTCTGTAATGACAACCTTTAATATCATTGTATGCAACCACTATGTAAGCTGGTTTGCACAAAATCCTGCTTATTTTACATTTTTGTGTGAGATAGAGTTGAAGATTAAAATACTCAAATGCAACTATGCAATATTTGAATAATTGATTGTATGTACTCAGCTCTCCTGCTAATGAGCAACAGCATCCTCGATTCTGATTGTAGCACATTATAAACCTGTGAAGAGTTTTCATCATACTCAAAAACATTTCTCCTTTACTCGTGCATTAGAAACAGCCGGCAAGTGAAAGTGTATGCTTCTCTGACAAGCAAGAGTGGGCCTAAAAATTGTTTGGAGAGATGATTCTCCAGACGGTTGGAAATATGCTTTTTGTAAACAATAATCTCCTCAAGCAACAGCGAAACGAAAGTTTCTTAACACTGACCATCTATGTAGAATATTTGCACTCAGTCCAAGATGACAAGATGTGCAAGCATTAGATGATTAAATATGGAAAATGTCTAACAACGAAATGTCCCATGTGAACAGGTGGAAATACTAGAGTAAATAAGCACAATATAAAAGTCGAGCTTTTTGAAAAAAAAAAAACCCTCAGTCTTAGAAAGGTTTCAAATGCCCAGAACAAAACATCTGTACTTTTCACTTTGTACATTTTTGCTCAGTGATCTTGGAGTTCTGGTCCTGACATGGAGACCAAATCCCTCCCCAGAGCTTTCAAAGAAGCCTCACTCAGGCCCATATTGGATCCATTTCCTGTCTCTGAAGTGGACGTAGGGGTGACCCTTAGTAACCCTCCCATATAAATGCACATGAATGCACTCACATGCACATATGTGCACACTCGTTTAAGACAACACCCCCACAGAGAGAACCAGGGAAGTCACTTTACATTTGCACTTTGGTAAGTGAATTATAGAATCTGTCAACTGCCTGCTACACACACAAAGCATCTAACTAGAGAATAATGGCTGGGAAAATATAATTATATTCGATAGCTTGTGTTTTTCAAAAGCTTCAGTGTTTCCTAGAAGGCTGAGAAAACGCAGGATGATAATTTTGGGATCATATGGGGAGGGCTTGAAAATAAAATAGCTATCAATTTTCTTGCAGTTTGTTACAATAACAAGAAACCAGATAGGATGAGAGGCCTAACTGTGCGGGAATAATTGGATGATAAAAGGTCACATCTGTAAATTTCTCAGAGGTTGGTGTTGTTTCTTTGTTTTTGGGTTGTGTGAACTTGAGAAGTGAGTGAAACAGAAGCTCCGTGCAAATTGCTGTGCAATGATCATGATTGCAGCACTTCCAAGGACGTTCTGACTTCAAAGCCTGATAAGGAAGATAAGTCTTCATGCCATCCAGTAAGAATTAAGAAAGAAAAAGAAAGTGGAGGAGTAAGAGTACTTAGGTGGCACAGCTGAAAACTACGAAAATAATCTATGCATGAACATCTGCTCCGAGTCGGCACAATTACTGGAAGTGCTTTGCTTCTGCCCCATTCACAATGACATGAACAATAAACATAACAATGAGGTAATACATCCACAGCCTATAATGCAACTGACCAAAAAGAGAACTTAACTGCACAGCAGAGGCTTGAATACATGTATTGAAGGCTTTGTATCTGGGAGACACATCAGTCAGTGGACCAAGGAAGTCTTTTATCACATGCATTTGGTTGAATGAGGGCGTTGTTTCAGGATCTGCCAGAAACAAAAAACATTACACTAGAAAGAAGAATTTTAACATGTTTGACAAATCTTGTTTAACAATTTTTTAACCTGCAAGAATATAAGCCGATATTAGAGCTTGTTTCAAGGATCTTCAACAACCAGACTATATTTTACACATTCACAGAACAGCAGTTGGACTCAGCAAACAATTATCCTGGAAAGATAGTAAACAATTAGCTTCTCCCCAGGAACCAGTGGAGACAAAAAGCTTAGCTAAAAGAAAATAAATATAATCTAGTTAGCCATAAACACCGCACACTATGAAAGCTAGGCTACTGTAATGTATTGCAGGTGGTAAACATGTAAACACGCCAGTCTGACTGAATCTGCATTATATTTAAGTTCTCAAACTTACATTCTTAGATAATGTGACTGGAAGTTGATTTACTCCTGGTTGTACACACTTAGCTAGACTCAAATAGGCTCAGGCATGCTGTATAAGAGTCAAAGGTCTGTGTTTCTGTATCTTCCCCCCCCAAAAAAAATCTGACATGAGTGCATATGAATAAAGCTGAATTCCAAATAAAGATACTGTTGTTCATAAGATTGTTTATTTCTATTGTCAGATGTCTGAACAAGTCAGGAACTGTGATTTAAATCAGTTCATCATTACCCTGTCACCTCATGGTTGTGGAAAGCAATTCCATATTCTTGCTTCACTCTGATAAAATGATGATTTCATAACTGCAGCATCGTCTGACGAAGTGACTATTAAAGTAACTTAATACTGAGTACTTCTTACAGTTACATCCTTTTAGCTAAAACTAACAATGTAATGGAGATATACCAGTTTAAGTAATAGAATGGCAAAATGAAAAAGAAAAGAAAAAAAATATTGATTACTTTTCTTTTTTAATCAATTTAATTCAGCTTTATTTGTATTTATTTGTATTTGTATTTGTATAGCACCAATTCACAACGTCATCTCAGGGCACTTTACAGACAAATCAGTTCAAGCCATTCTATTGTCATCCAATCGTAATTCATTGAAGCCAATATTTGACAGTGGAAAGGTAAAAACACCCTTTTAACTGGAAGGATAAACCCCTGGTAGAACCCGGCTCTACTCTTATAGACCCTAGGAACCACAAGAAAATCTGAAGACTGAGAGCGAAGTGCTCTGTTGGGAATATATGGAACTATGAGATCTTTGATATACCAGCTTGGTCATGGAGCATTTTATATGAGTGGAGAAGAATTTTAAACTCTATCCTAAATTTAACAGGGAGGCAATGAAGAGAAGCTAATACTGGAGACATGCAATCTCTTCTGCTGGTTCTTATCCGAACCCCCACTGCAGCATTTTGCATCAGCTGCAGACTTTTCAGGGCATATTTGGAAAATCCCCATAGTAAGGAATTGCAGTCCAATCTTGAAATTCAAGTCTGAGTCCATGAACACCCCCAAAAATCTGGCTTTGTTGCTAGTTTAAAACTTAGCTGTTTAAAGCTGAGTGCTGACTTTTATTTTTTTTCCGTTGGCTCCAAAAACGATTATTTTCAAGTTTGTCTTCATTAAAATGAAGAAAGTTCTGACACATCCAATCTTTAATTTGATCAATGCATCTGATCAGTGTTTGTACTGGACTATAGTCTCCTGGTGAGATGGTTATGTAGATTTGTGTCATCAACATAATTATGGTAGCATATTTTGTTGCTTTTTATCATTTGAGCAAGTGGGAGCATGTAGATGTTGAACATCAGTGGCCCCAAGATGGAGCCTTTGGGAACTCCACAGGTTAACAGGAAACCAACAAACTGTTTGGTTTCATCAGGCTTCATGAATAAGTATATCTGAGTATAATCTGCAATGAAATTTTATACAATGCCATCTAATGATATTACCTAAGGGGAGCATGTATAATGTGAAAAGCATTGGTCCCTGAGGAACTACAGAACCCTGAGGAACTCCATGACTTACTCTGTTGAACTTATTATTTACATTAACAAATTGAAATCAACTTAAATCATTCATAGGAAAAACTATTTCCCAAACGTTGGAACACTGAAATGTGGGATGATACAGAATACCAGGAAACGCTTAGTTCAAATAAAAGATATCAGATTATTTTGAATTTGTTGTAACAACATGGTAATTGGAAACTGAGGAAACAAATTAATGTGTATTTGAAAGTATTTTTCCTCATTTTTAATTGATATAGGATTCTACCTGCTCAATATGTAGCTGCTACAAGAGATGCTGCCAAATAGAATTTTGTTGTGTTCTTGTACAAACACTAAAGCTTCTTATTTCAACTATCTTATCTTAATAGTTCAAGATTTCCCCACACCAAAAGGTTTCAGTGGTTGACAGGCCTAGATTGAAGACCTTGACTTTAATAACCATACTCTTGTACAGCCACATTGTTGTAATAAAAGTCAAATGTGTTTCAGCATAGTCTTGCTGATTGATATAAGTAAGATTTTTTTTTCTCTCTGAGCAACCTGCATGAATCAATGATGGTAACACATCCTGCATATTTAGTTCAAAACCTGTAGTGTTAATAGGACCTTTGCAGAAGAAGTTAGCCATGTTATGTTTGCAAATGTACTCTTATGCTATCAAAGAAGCTAACTGTGTAAGATGTTCCACAAGGTAATTTAGAAATATATTCCTGGCATCAAATTCAAAATAAGTATACAGATATTGTCAGTTGGATTTAATTAACATTTTTTAAAACCGAAAATGAATAATACAATTTTTCTACTCCCTAACCTCCAAATTTGTGTGATCCTCCCTTTCCTCTGCTCACTCTGCTCGATTTCTGCAGGAAGTCTTGAACAATAGGGCGCTGCCAGAAAGTGTAAGAGACACACACAAACGCGCGTGCACACACACACACACGCACACGCGCGCACACACACACACACACACACACACACACACACACACACACACACACACACACACACACAC
>JAOXYM010000020.1:8555778-8580295 GCA_028567055.1 Leptatherina wallacei | reverse complement strand
CACACACACACACACACACACACACACACACACACACACACACACACACACACACACACACACACTCACACACACATTTGTACAGACAAACTTGTGACCTAGTCTACATCTGCACATAAACACACATTTACACTTTGCACAGAGTCTTTACTTTACTTCTACGTTAAATAGAAGCTTCCATTGTTAGTATGATGAAAACACCATTTTGACAGCAGAGCCACATGGATCATTCTAGAACAGATGATGAATAAGCAGCACAGCTGACCTCAGCATTTGGTTTATTTTCTCATCATGTAGTGACTCAAGGAAACCCTGTTCACTTCAAGGGAAAACAAAAAAAGTAAATGAATTTATCTTAGGCAAGGCAAGGCAAGTTTATTCATATAGCACATTTCATGTACAAGACAATTCAAGGTGCTTTTTTGAATGCATCTTTCTGTTATTGTGCTACCACTGTGGACAATTTTAAAGTAGAGTACTTCCATTTTACACTCATACACTAGAAGGAATTTTTTTCAGTAGCAATACTTGGAAGTTATTCATGAATATACGGAAGTAAAGCTATCTGGGAATAAGAAAACCCTTCTTAAAGAGCAAAAAATAGTGGGGTTTGGGCATGCTGTGGTGCTGTGTTGCTGCCACTATAATTGGAGTCCTGAATTTAGGAAGTCAATGATGGTTTATGAGGACTAGACTAAAGCATTTCAGAGTTAAAAATGTGATGAACTTGTGGTTTTTCAGCCCAGAATGACAAAAAAAGCAAAAAAAAATAAACCCAAATGTTAGAGAGACATTTCAACAATGTGCCAAAAATATGTTGCAGATTCAGCCATTGTCATTGTAGGGCTGTTAATATAGTCATTTGATGTTTTAAAAATATTCATGAAAATGACTTCAAGCTTGAGTTTGGAATACTTCCTTCACCAATAAAAACCACAAAAGTACCTGAAAAGCTTTTTAAAAATACGCATGTTTAGGTTGCTGATAATCCGAACCATATGACTGCTCATAGCTGCTCTCTACTTGTAGTCAAAGGCCAAACTTTGTTCACCCCAAAACATGCGATTTGCTGGCCCAAAAAGTCAAGTGAACGTGAATATGATGAGGGGGCATGGAGACCTCATGATCTCAGTCATCATCTGGCTGCACAGTGGGAGGTCAAGCATAGTAGGGTCAAACACCTTGATCATGCAGACAAGCACACACATACAAGATACTCCCACTGAGTAGGACAGAATTTACCTGAGGAGATGTGACCCCTGAGGGTTTGAACTGGAGTGGTTATGCCCTCTTCACTCCCTGAATGCATCACTAGAGACCTGTTGCTGTGAGTATGTCAAAACTTAAGTTTCTCAAAACTATGACACAGGAATTCATAAACAAAAAGTAAACTGCCAACAGAGTGAAAGTCCCTTTCTTTGATTTGATTGACACGATATTCTACTCAGACTGTCACAGGATCTCCAATTTACCATGTCTTTTTTGCTACATGAGGTGTCATGTTTCTGATGTGGGTGTGTTATGAATTTTGCCATTTCACCTTTGCCATTTCTGACAACTGACTTGTAAACAACATTTTGCTGCTTGTAATTTGAAAAGCTTCTCATCTTAATGGTCAGACCAGCCAACAAAATAACATCTAATAAAAGCCAGAAACAAACCATATACTGCACGTATAGTATTACACTGAAACCAAATGAGTGATAACACAATAAACTCACCGTTCAGGAGCTACAACACCAGAGAGGAAGCACTTTTTTTTTTACTGTTCTTTCTACGAAATGACAAAACATAAAAGTCAAATATAATTATATTAGTCTTAGAAATATATTTGTAAGCACGAGGACTTGTTAAAGGGGAAAGAAATGAATTTTCTTGTTTTTGAGACATCAAAGAGAAATGTATAAATTCTTATGATGAAGTGAAATCTGTTCAAGCTGGTGGCAAAAATGTCTTTCAATATATTTTGTGTAAAAAAAGTTCTCACAAAAAAGGCTGAAGGGAAGCACAAATAAATGATTTGCTCCAAGTGGCTGTAACTTTAGAAAAATACTCATTTGAATCAACTTAATCCATCTTTGCTGAACACTAAAATGTTGTTTTTCTATTATTCCACTAAAGTTTGTTCTAATGGGAAAAATAGAAATAAAATTGTGATATGCAGAGAAAACGAAACAAACAAAAACAACAACATTGGATCCTTGGGTAAAAAAACTAAACAAAAAGTAGAAGAACAGATAAAACAAAAGAAAAGAGAGAGAGAGAGAGAGAGAGAGAGAGAGAAAGATAGAGAGAGAGACAGACAAACAAAACACTACTTGTCCATTAAAGTGCAACATATTTTAGATGTTTTATCTACTTTTTTCCACAAATCTCAATAAAATCATATAAAGCACAACAACATACCAGAAACCTAATTTTTCAGAACATTTTACAATCGACAAAGAAGTTTGGCTTAGATGGTAGAGCAGGTTGCCCAATAACTGGACGGTTGTTCATCCCAGACTCCAGTTAATCTGTCATTGTGTCCTTGGGCAAGACCTCACCCTCCTTGCCGGTCGGCATCGCTGGAGAAGCCATGACTTCCATGTTTTCATCAGTCTGACCCAGGTCAGCTGTGGCTATGTACAGTAGTTTACCCCCACCAAGTATGAATATGGAGTGTATGAATGTGCTTTGAGTGCCGTCAGCAGAAAAGTGCGATATACTGTTAATCTAATCTATTATTAGTAGTATGGTTCATGCGAAAGTTCAGATTGGTGAAAATTGTAGTTTCACAATACACTGAATATATTTCTGCTTATAAAATCACAACATTATTGAATGCAGATTGGTATTTGTACAATCTTTAAACTTCCTTGCCTCCTATTTTGAGTGCAATTCAGTTGTCATGAAATAACACAATAAAATGCGAAAAGAAAAAGAAAAAAAACTAAGTTGAATTTATCCAACATATATTTTTCAAAGTATTTATTTTATTTTATTATATTGAAATAACATGATTGTAGTAAATATTTTGGGACATATTAGCCCTGTAATGAAAATTAGATGTGACAGAACTAGTCCATGCTCAGTAAAAACTGTAAATGATTGACAGTGATGACATGACCTCATTAGTTTCTGAGCTGCTGTTTCGGCCTCTGTCAGTAACCATGGGTGTTGGAGCTGTAATAGTAGAAAACAAAGTTTAAGCATGTTTAAGCTTGTAATGTATTAATAATTTTCAGAATCATCATAAGTTATTGAATGACTTACCTTCAATACAAGGAGCAAATCAGCAAATGAGATGATAATGACTGGTGGGAAAGCACAACTCGTGGGTTTAATGATTTCACAATCTGATTACTTAATTGCAAAACCATCTATCAATCATCATCTCTTAGATACATTTTTTGTCTAATACACAATACTGCTGAATGGATTTCAAAATATTTAAAAAAAAAAAATCTACCATCTCTGCTATTAAACATTTGTTTACAGGGGAAAGCACATGTGTAATTAATAGTGTAAATTTATGGCTCCATTATGTTTAAATGTTGTAGTCATGGAAATATGACAGTTTTTACATCATCAATATTTATATAGTTATATAGTATCGTTATAATTTGTTTAATAATCCACATAAAAAACAAGATCAAGATGTCATACTGACACTTTAATGACCCTGCAACAAAATGACACACTATTAAAGTGAATTCTTTATGCTTTCTTATTTCAAGCTGCTGTAATTGGGAAGTGGTCTGCCTCCAGTTTGTGGGTGGGCTCCTGTGAAGCTGCTGTCTGCCTTTTTGAAATGTGAGGGCACATGCTGCGTCAAACGTCGACCACGCACAACACTTTCTTGTCTTAAATTGTGAACATAACTTTTAAAATCTCCTCCCTCCCATGTCGCCTCCTGTCCCTGCCATGCTCTCATGTCAGATGTCATGCCAATACATGCTGAACTCTGTGCTGCATGCTATGTCCTTCAGTCACAATGGCTGTCTGACATGCCAAGAATGTGATGCTGGAAACAACTGTGCATGCATGTGCTCACGTGTCTTCATCCTCATTACTAAGTATGCATGGATCTCTGTTCATTGAGGCAAAAGAATAAAGTTAACATATCATTTTTTATGTCTACAAGTGAATCCTCCCAGTATTCAACTTTTTGGTGTGAAACTGCCAACAGGGAGTGAATGAAACCCTGTTTTTTCAATCACAAGTCTAAAAACAATCCAGTGAAGGCCCCCAAATGTCCTGTAAACTGATACCAGGGTCTGAGGACAGAGTGATAGAAATCCCATTCCTGTCATTGTTAAGCAGTCAGAGTCAAAGAAAAAAATAAGACAGAAGCATAATAGCCTCAAACCTTTGACTCCACTTCCAAACAATGCATTTGTCATCAGATGCAGGAAGAAAGACAGGCATGAGAGAATCACCATGAGGCTTTGAACTTAAGGCCTTAATGCTGTCAGCATAGCAGGATATCCAGAACTGTAATGCAAACATGAGTGGGTTTTTAGACATGAACTACACTACTTAATTTTGAAGATATTTTTGTAAAAGGGCGACATTTACATCAGATAAACAATATGGAAATTTTTGAGCCAATGTGTGCAGAACACTTAAATCTTGTAAATCCAGAGCAAGCAGCTGTGTAATGATGATACTGTATAGTCTTCTCTAAAGGCCCATATTGCTTCTCACTCTTTTGTTTTGGAAATCCACATGAATTTAGATTGTGTATAAATATAAACATGAAAACAGTTATCATGATAAATATTGTCGACCTTGTTCCTCCCAAATGAGCTTTAAACAAACAATGCAATCACAAGTGTGATTATGCAACCCCAAACACGGTTTGGATTTGATTCTTCTGGGATTTTTAAAAAATGTATTTATTGATATGACAGTGGTGATGCTAAAAATGGCCTCAGTTAGTGTTTCAGTGAGTTTTTAGCTCAACTACACAAAAGCAAAAGTGCAATAGATATCCACAAGGACAAAACCTAGCAGTAGGCTATCTTGAAAGGTTGAGAAATTGTTCAATACTAAAATTTTTTATTGTCTTTTGTATAGGGTGTTCAGGTGATTTAATTCAAACCTGTAGACCTGTAACATTTCTTATATCTATGCCCTTCTAATAATTTATCCCCATCTAACTTTATGCCAAACCCAAACTAGCCACAACTGATTGCCTATCAGAAAAGTTGGGGAATTTTGGGATGCACAAACTTGGTTCTCTTATTTGGCAATATGCCACCATCCACCCTGTCCTACTGTTTCATGAAGGGAAAAATAAATAAACTTGTTACATTTGCATTTTCAACTTTTTGATCATGCATGAGAGTTTTGCGTTTGATTTTGGCATGAAAAGATATTGTAACCACAATTTTACAACTTATGAGCCTTTACTGTGGGACATTTTGTGCTGTGGACCAGTGTATCTGTTACATATTATCGACTGAGACTGCAACGGTTTAAGTGAAAACAGGTCATTAATTTCAAAAGTTCAAAACTGTGTCCCAAACTCCTGTGGATATCAATACTACAGTCTGTTTTTGTTACTGTGAGATAAAACCATCATTATTATGTAATTAGATGCATTTATAAAGGCCTTTTTAGGCTCAAACAAAAGGCCACATATGGAATTTCATTGTTGCCTGACAATACTCGGCAGAGATGGATCACTATAACAGAGGTGAGGGAAGTCCACTGTGTCTGTAAGCGAGACAGAGAAACAGTGGTCGGGGTGTAACTGAAACTACCTTAGTGTTGACAGAATCAGAGGGTCCCGACCCGCTGCTGCTCTTCTGTGAATTGAAGCTCCAGGTCCTGTCAGACACTCGGAGGAGAGAGGAGATTGAAGAGGCCCCTAATTGCTGCCCACATGTGTCAGACTGGTGTTTTCCTCTGCTCAGGGGGTGATGGCAGGGCCACTTTGAAGATAGTGTGATAATTTATACTCCTATGTTGCTATTCAAACAACATAAGTTCATTTGATAAGCAAAGATTGATCAGCTTTAAACATATTCTTTTGAACATGTTGACTAATAGTAAATTTTCCTCTATCTTATCTTTAAAGTCTGGGGAGGTCCTGAAGAGTTCATATGCATTTCTGTCATGCATGTTGACCAAGAGTGTGCAGCCAAAGTGTTAAAAGGTGGTCTCTAATATTCAGGAAATTTGAGTAAAGATCCACTTAAGTGTTTTCATTGTGAGACATTTCTAATTTGTCAATTACTGTAGAATTATTAGATTTTTATAATCATTTTTATAGAAGAAAAGAGAAAAGCAAATATCCTTAATATGTGAGCAAGCAACAGTGAGGATCATACTGGCCTTTTTTAACTCAGCATGTTTCTATTTTCTTTCTTTGGTCTGGTTAATGTTAGAGTTCAGAGCATTTAGTCAAAAGCTGTTCTCATCAAAGTGAAATCAGAACGGATGGATCTGCTTTCTTTCACACTGAAATGTCACAGGACTGACTCTCCCCTTCAAGTTCATCCACAGTGGTTTTGCTAAGTCACGCTCACAAGCAACCAACTGTGTGGCAGCTATCGGAAATCTAGAGTGAGAAACTAGTCTTATCTTTCTTTCTCAGTGCCCAAACTGTTTGTTGAAGTCATATAGGCATCCTGTACAACTGCACAAGCAAACATATCCTTATATAGCTATGAGCTATGGGTCGTTAAGGTTTCTGACTTTAGATTCAACCCTTGAAAGCAGATCTGGGAGCTGTGATGTCTTCCGGTTGTAAACTTCCTCTTTGAGAGTCGTTACATTTATTTAGCTGTTTATTCATTTAACATTTTTACCAACACTTATAATCCGGTTTATGCAAATACTGACGCTCAGGACAGATGCAGCCACTTAGATTGTCCAGCATCTTTACAGATATATCCATTATCTATCAGCTGATTTTCTAACTGAAATTAGCAGGAAAATGCACAGCAAATCCAAAATTTCAAATTAACACCCTCAGAGAAAAATACAACACTTGGCCAGTTTACATGGGAACCACTGAAGAAGTGTTAAAAGAACACTTTTCACAGTTTTCAATGTATTAACACTGTGTCAGTGTTAACTAACAAACTCTTTTAGTGTTAATGTTTAACACCAAGATGGAAAACAATAACCCCAAGTCTGTGTTCAAAGTTCACCAAGCAGAGTTGCTTATGGAGTACAAATAGAGTTTTTTTTATATAGAAAATAAGAATTTCAGTCTTTCGTGGTGTTTATTTTTGACAGTAGCTTGACAGGAAAGGGGTCAGAGAGCGCGGTGAACGACATGCACCAAAGAGCCCCAGGCAAGGACTCGAACTTGGGCTGACTGACTGCATGCATAAGCATGCAACATGACATGGGCAGATTTTGGGGAGGAGACAATCTCATGAAAGAAATTACATTAGAGATGTTTTGGAACTAGGGCCTGCGATGGTCTGGCAACCTGTCCAGGGTGTACCCTGAATCTCGCCTGCTAATTGCTGGGATGGACTCCAGCTTCCCCGGGACCCTGAATTGGATTAAGCGGCACAGAAAATGAATGAATGAATGTTTTGGAACCACCCCCTAGGGACCATCATTGGTAGTACACTATAGCTAATTTCTGCAGCTTCATCATATCAACCACGAGCCCATCTTTTTTACAGTCAATGATACATAGACTTGGGGAACAAAAAATTCCCTGTAATCAAAGCCCACAAGTATTGTGTAATTTAATCATTAAACTGGTTGCAAACTATTCTTCATGCATCTGGCTAACACCGGGCAGCATCATTTATTCTAATTCATGAGTACAACATTTCCATTTTTGTTTCACTCTGTTTTTGTTCTCCAGGATCTCCAAAGGGAAATATTTGGCTCTTGTGCAGTTAAATATTCAACTATTCACCAACTACACAGATTGTGTCTGACTTTTGTTTTGTGTTTAGGATGAACATAAAACATTTGAACACACATCACAGGGGAATACATATTAATGCACAAATCCATTTAGGGTTTTTTGGGAATAAAGCAGTGAAATTTACCTTGAAGGGTTAAATTTGGTCAAAGTATCAGATATGTATCTAATGCAACAACAGAGAATACCATACATCGCATATATTTACTGTCAGCTGTCACCCATGCACTATCCTCATGTATACATTACTTATTCCTTACATCCTCGCTGTAAATGGATTTCAGTGAAACAGAAGGACTGTTATAAGGGGAACAGAGACTTGGCTTTTGCCATGACTCAATTATCAACTTCATCTGCACAAAAACACTGTCTGTTTAAATTTATGAACCATCCTAATTTAGATCACTTAAAGAGGTTTACTCTGTCTGGCATGCAGAATACGTCTTGATTATCTAAGCGGAGCTTCAAAGTGGGTTGTATAAACTGCTATTGTGTAATATGAATGTTTTTCAGAGTTTTCTATTCAGAGAAAGTATTAGTGAAATTGAATGAAGATACCTTAAGGAGGGAGTGAGCCTCATTGTATTGTGCTACCTTAATGTTCCTGTCTGTGTGTACTGAAACAGTTAACTTGATAGAGAGAAGAAAAATACATTAGCATAGACTCCCAGAGCTAATAGAGGAATATAGCATGTCTAAATGAAAGGCAGGGCAGGGAGGAAACTATGTACGGATCAAAAATGAAAACATGGATTATCATTAGTATACTGTCTATACATTGTTACCCGGGGAGAAAGCACAAGTGGGCCGAGGTATGTAAGAGGATGAGGGAGGGCAGTAAGTGGGTGGGGAGGGGTGTGTTGTGCATTGAAACTAATCAGAGTCTTCCTGAGTCTCAGTCAGGGATGTCTGCAGGGTTGAAGACAGGAAAGACTCCCATAAACTGTTTCATTTGTTGGGTGTTCCTGAGATCCTGTCTGAGGCAGAAGTGTGTCTTTGTTTACATTAAAGTGTGCATGTGTTGCATTTGCTGTTTGCATAATGGTCTGCGCTCCCCATGGATTCTCCTACAAGGCCACTAAAAGGATGCTCTGTATGTATATTGCATAATTAATTCTCTGTATATTAAAAGGTCATAATATTTATAAGCAGAAATGGTGAGGGGTTTTTGTGTTACCGTGTTATCCTCATGAAATGGGACATAAGCATGCATCATGAGTATTTCTGTGGGTCAAATTACTGAGTTTAATATCGCAGAAACAGGGAGGAAACTTGGGAGTGAATAGCAGTAAATTAGTTAAGCTGCAAGTAAGTTAAATAGAACAAAAAGCAGACATTAATAGTAAAAATCAGGTGTGAAGTCTTTGGAATTGTGGATTTGAGGCAAATATGCTAAATGTGGGTTCTCTTGCTAAAGGTACAATTTACACAATCTTATTTTCTTTTACAACTTAAGAGGACTCTGTCAGTACCTTCTGCATGAGCACCATTGTATTCACAAAGTGGTGCTTCCCCCTTTTCAAATCAGAGCCCCGCAAAATGATTAGATTGCACACTTTGATCATCACAAAATCAATCATCCATCAGCTATACCTTCTTATTCTAATGCAGGGTCGGCTGGAGTCAATCTGCTCTCAGGCGAGAGGCAGACTACAACCTGGACAGGCTGTCAGTCCATCACAGGGCCAACATGAGACAAACAACCACTCACACTCACTCTTAGGTGCAATTTAAAAATGTCAAATTAACATGTGACTTTGGGAGGAAGCCAGAGTACCTGGAGAGAACACAAACGCTGAGTTCCAAACAGGAACCTTCTTGCTACAAAGCTACAGTGCTAACCACACCACTGTGAAGCCACCAAAAACAATCAGTAAAATCTATTTTATTTCACATCATATCCCTTCTTCTGGTGATGTCATGTTTAAATTATTCCCCATAATAGAATCTGTTATTTTTTTAAATCTTTTTTTTACTTTTATTCACAACCATCGGGTGATCCACAGATATGATCTCACAACTGCTGAGAATCCCTAGTGTAGATGACATATTCCATGTAGGAAGGAGGTTGAGGTGGATGGATGGATACTTTTTTGTCTTCTAGTTTCCAGCCATCCAGCCATTGGCTTTAAGGATATTGGATGATGATCCAATACCCTTAAAGCCAATATTTAATTATTACTAAAGCCAAATTAAAGGCCTGAGTCAAATTAAGTCCTCGTTTGAACAAAAACCTCGAAAGCGCAGAGAAAGGATGATTTCCTCAAAACTCAACAATAAGAATGAAGCTTTAAGTTGACCAAAAACTGCTGGGAAAGTATCTAAGAAAGCATCCATGTATGATTAGAAAAGTAATAGTCAAGCAATATGATAAACAATCAAGGAAACGCAACATATTAATGTGTGATGTATACTTTAATGTTATAAATCTGGTGTCTGCAACTTATCCCAGAGTGGTTCCCCATCAATGAGCAGAGGCCACCCAGGTGTCTGTGGGCATTTGAGGGGTAAGTCCTTGTCATTAATAAGATGGAATGATGGGAATACAATAGGCCTACATGACAGAGAAAAATGGGACAGATTTTTTTCAAATGATCAACAAATTTGACGAGGGGAAGCTGTATAAATACGCCTGGCGTGTTATATAAGTGAAAATTCTCCCTCTGAATAAATGCTCAACAAGAAGACTGTTTTTTGCATTATACTGTAACACTACACTTGCATGGATTATTGTAATCAAGGATCTCACTCCAGGTGCAGTGAATGAATACTGTCCACTACTCTCCACGGAATGATCCTTTAATAATTTGGCCTGGATTTCTGTGAGCTCTTTTCAGCTGTTTTGTCCTCTGGATCTGGCACCACATTTCAGACTGTTTGCAACGCAGTAATTGGTCTAAATGTTTTCAGGAATAAAAGCAGTAACTCTCAATATATTGTAAGTGCTGCATCTTTCAGACATGCTTTCATTCTGAGTGTGTTTAGGTTTCAAGTAAATATGTCCCCAATTGAATCAACTTTTTTTTTAAAGAATATGTTAGTTTCAGCTGAAATTTAATCTACCTGCAAGATGTCAGAACAACCACAAGAATCAGAACAATCACAGACTATATTCCTATTCAAACATCATATATCATATCATCATATATTAACAATCATTTGTGCCTAAAAGTTTAAATGAGTTTTGCATTTTAATGATTTCCTGGTTTCATTGCTATATGCTGCTTGATTAAAACTTAAAATGTGAATTATGAATATTATGAAATAGTTATTCTATTGCAAACTGATTTTTCATTGTATTTAATGCAGCAGTGGGAATTATTCTCCAGATGACAAATGAAAAACATCTTTCAAAGGTTTTTTAATGCAGATGTAAAGTTTTTAGCCCTATTTTTGATATATTACTGTGACTGACCCCAACTCTCAACACTAAACCACAGCTGGTGAGTGAACATGGACCCTTGGGACAAACTTCCATGGATGGTTGAGTGCCAAAGGGTAATTTTACTAATTTTATCCGGGAGCATGAACAGCAAAGTTTATGTTTACATAAAACCAGCTCTATTTCTTTCCTCAGTACAGTTTTTTTTCTGCTTATGTTCACAAGCATTTACCAGCACTCTAAACTTAAAGGAGTTGACAGTTTAACCCTTATTCACATTAAATACAAATATTTACAAGACCAAGCTGAACTCTCCCCCATTCTATTTATATCCCCATGAGAAGGCTGTAAGTCTGATACCAACCTCACTGATGGGTTTTTGGATTTTACTTCAATTGTTCAAAATAACTTAACTAAACTAAGTTTGGAAACGTTTCAATTCCCACATGAAGAGACACATAAAGTATTTCCCCCCATGTTGATGTTACTGTTGAACACTCTTGAGTAATTATTTAGACTTCTGAAGACAACTCTACTTATCTGTCACAAACTTTCTTTATATTCATGACTTTGGTCAGGTGTGGCTGCTCTGTTCTAGGCTTGTCCCATCTCTGGATTTCTCTGCTCCTCTGTTATTGGGCTAAATCTTTTTGTTTTCCTCCCTATACAAGCAGCCCAACCCCTTAGTTTAGGTTATAAGGTCCTGTGAATGAGTTAAGTTCTTTCAACTCTGCCCGCCCTCGTCCTGCTCTCTCCGCATCTGTCGTTCACGCTGAGTGGAGGGGACACGCAGTGGAATTGCGCCGAAGAGAAGGAAATGCCTTCTGGACTCTTGATGATCATATAACAATTTTTTTCTTCTCTGAGGATCCCCGTTTAGCAGAGCTTTCCAAGTCCGTGGAAGCTACAAGACACGCTGCGTGAGGCAGGATGCTCGGGTTGAGTGGAGCTGTCAATTTGACAGCAGCGGCTGTTGGTAAGTAACGTCTCAACATGGGAATATTTGCGCATGAAGTAAGATGAAAGACGCAGAGAGCGCCTATGTTTCCAGTAGCTATAGGCTATATTATTTAGACTAAAGCTACTTTTTCTTGGAAGTTCCCTGCTTGTATTTTAGAAAAAAGTTGGCAGCGACCCTCCTGCTCGCTGCCCTGACGCATAGCCTGTATGGGCGCGCACTCAGAAGGAAAATGTCTTTATTGGTACCCCTTTCCATGACATTCAACCACAATTTACCTCTTATAAAACCAGTTTTGGCCCACTTGACATTGCGAAGCTACCTCTATAAGGTGTGTATAAGGTTCATGACAGTTTTTCCTTTTTATTTTATTTGTCGTCATAATGTGTTCTAGTCTTTTTCATTTAAGTTGAGCTGAATAAAATAGAAACTGGTAAATCTGGGTGCAGCAGTATGTTCTTTGACAATCTAAGATGTTGATGTGTATATGTTCTTTTGGACATATTTCTCTGACACGGCATCAGCTGCATCATCTTCGGTGGAGTTATTCCGCGTCTTTATTAGGTGAGCTGGAGAAGTAAAACACTAATAACTCCTAAGTACACATCAACATGCGCAAAACACGATTTAATATCCCCGCGAAACATGTTCCTATATGGTAGATCAATGCGTAAAGATGCAGATGCAATGTCACCGGACTGCAGTGGTAGTTATTGCGGCTCCTTTAACGTTTTTTCCAACTTTGTCCTCCGGCTTGAACCTTTCTATTCATTCATCTGCTTTTATGAATGTATACTTTAAATTGAAAAAGTAGCTTTTGTTTGCAGAGTTGTAGACACTCTCAATAATTCTTTTATCCATAAAACACACATAGCCTACACTTGTCCACGCCACAGCCAATGCATCTCCGTCTGACCGCGATATTTGATGCTCACAGATTTTAATAATTCAGTATGTCTTACCATTTCTCTACATTTACAGATGTAGTTACTGTATGACTATCTCTTTGCAGTGGAAACCTCTCATACCCACAGTAATTTTTGCCAGGGACCCCATGTTGGGAACCACTGCTCTACAATACCAGCATCTTTTTTAGGTGTGTCTCTCCCTTGGACTATGGCTCATGAAACAGCAGTGGCACCACAGTGTCTTCATAAACTGCCCCTAAATACTTTCCCTGTGAATTGTCCATATGTTTTTTTTTCTTTTTTACTGTGACTGAGGGAAACCGCAGCTCTTAATTGTTTCTACAAACAGGAGCTTAGTCTGAGAAGTATTGCTCCATAAAACACAGAGATTACAGTCAAATTACTGTATGGAGCTCTAATTAGATGTTGCCAATGTTTACTGTAAGACATCATCCTTTTCTTCGTGATAAATTGTGTCACGTCTTGTCTCAAAACAAACCTTTGAAAGATGACTCATTAAGATGTCTTTTAGAGGGTGAAGGGTAACATTAAGGTTGTTTCAACAGCATCTAAACTGCTCTCTGAATGTCTGTGTTTCTGAGTTCTTTTGGTGATTCTGCACCCTAAGGATGAGCTCCATAGAGTTGCAAATGAATGTCCAATACTTGAAACATGTTTAAAAATGACCAAGAAAGGTGAAAACTCCTCTGTTTTGAGAGGATGGAGAAAGATGGAGGGAAGAAGAATGAGAAGGAGCAAAGCAAAGAGTGAATGTCTCTTTAATGCTCAGATTCCTTTGCTTACATGTGATACTGGCTTGTGATGGTCATTAGAGAATTGAGTTAGAGACAAATAGAGATAATCGCGTGTCTGTGTGACTGTAAGGGGATCCGTTGAAGATCACATAGCAAATCATTGCCATCACATCAGGAATGAAGTCAGGTTAATTATGTATCCCAGCATGCCCTCTGTTTATCTCCTTTAAACCGGCTTGGTGCAGATCATTCGATGGTGATCTTAGCTCAATCAGGTCACATTCACACAGTCATTTATGGAACTGGTCCATCATAAAGCGGTGACGACAACATCTTGAGGCGGATTAATGGGATAATAAAAGGCACGGCTGTGTATAACGATATGATGAGAAGGGATGTTTTTTAGGTGCCTTGTTGCTTGATTTTTCTTTTGTCTGTGTTGATTAGACTACTTTATAGTTTCAGGCTTTGACCTTTTATTTCTAAACGTACATCTGCTGTTTACACTTTCACAAACCAAGAATGTCAAGGATGTTTACGCATTTCAAGAGTATTTCATCACAAAGCTTGGCTTACATACTTTTAGAGTCCCTGCATCATCCCTCTGTTTGTCTGCTGTGGTTAAATCCTCTGATCGTGTTTATCGGTGCAATTATTAATAAGGAAATGAGAGCAGTGATGAAACCTAGTTTGACAAAGAAACATGTAATAGGTGCGTTCGTCTAGTTGTCCAATAGTATCGCAATCCATGGTTATAAAATGTGAGATGGTAATACGTCCTTGCGTTGCTCTTTTCTGTCAGGTGACATGACAGGGTCACAAGGTCTAAATATATAAATGTCCAAACCCTAATCATTAAAAAAAAATCATGATATCGAGAAGAAGGGAATAAAAGAAAAAAAGATGTAGCTATAATATGAATAAAAATAAGAACTTCAACAATGAAAAGTAAGCTCAACCAGCCAACGGCATCCCTGATGCATGAACATGACCTACAACTGAGTGATCTTCACCTTCTCTTGTTTAAACTGCACAGCCCTACTTATCCAGTGATACAAGCCAAGCTGCGAGACTATGAGGACAAGTCAGTCTACACAGGTAGAAGCTTTGTGGTTTGAGATCTTAAACTGGGATCCTGTGTTTTGCTATTAGAGCTACCTTTGCCTGTCTCAGAGGCCCACATGTGGTTATTGTAGTGACAGCATTTAATCTTTGTAAATTCCAAACGGAGATGGGGCTGCAGGTGGTTTGAGTTTGGTGCTGTAGGGGAGAGAGACGGCCATCTGGTTTCATTCAGTACGTGTTGGACCAGAGTGACTAAACTGAGCACTTGAACAGCAGTGGACACCTGAGACTAAGACTGCAACTGATCATTTACATCACCACTTAGTCTTTTAAAGGTTGGGGAAAAGAAATTTAAAATGATCTTATCAAATTTGACAGATGCATCATTCAAATTTGATCACATTTTAGAGACTAAAGGCTGTTTAGTCTGTTGAAGGCTATCATTTTGACAACACAGGAGGATTTCTTCAGTTTTTCTGACCTTGTGACTTGTAGAAGCTGAAGCTGTTTACAGAGATCACACATAATGAGATATTTGTTTCTGAGATGTGAGACACAGCAGCAGGGTATTTTTGAACTTGTATGGTTGCTTAACAAAGCAACGGTTAACTTTTTTGGATTATTTTATGACTAATTGATTAATTTAATGGTTTTTGATGAAGCCTCAGCATAACCTGCACTGCAGTGCAGGCATCACAAGGTGTTTTCTGACTTGTTATAACAGATATTTAAGCTTTTCTGCAACAGTGTTCTGTAGAGAAGGAAAGAAGGGGTGAAAGGTTAGTCGAACGCAACCCGATTTAGAACACACAACATTCCTTTGAGAGCTGGGATGCTTTTTCCCTGCAGTTTCTCACATCTCAGATCATGGAATTTGTCTTTTTCCCATATTTTCCTCAGCTCATGGAGTGCTGCAGTAGCTGACCAGAGAGGACGGTTAATTCATTAAAAGCTGTAAGGACAGGGGATGCAAGTCTTGACTAAAGACATTAAGACATCAAAGCTTTGAATTGAATTTATGAGTTTGCAGAGACTTTTCAGTGAACTCAGCCGTCTCCATCATTAGTAATATGTCTTCTCCACCTCATCCTCCTCCAGTGACCCTATCTTTTCATTTGAGTCAGCTCACCTCCCTAGTTGTAGCACTTATCTGACACAATCTGCTTGCTGGTGCCAGCAGACAGATTCCCTGGAACGCTGAGTAACTGGGCCATTCCATGCCAACTCACCCATTCCTACTTGTTTGTGTCATGAAATTTCTTGAAAGGAATTACGTAAAAACTTTTAAGTTCACAAGAAATTGCAAAATAAAGTCAACTCTACTGTTTTGGTCATACATTTTTTAAAGTCAGACCCCTTGAGATAAATTAAATATTATTTGTGAGCCTCGCTGTGAATAGTAACTTTCTCAGAAAAAAAGTTGGAACAGCTTTTAAAACCACAATAAAACAAAGAAAACAGATTTGCAAATTATTTTAACCCAGAATTTAATTGAAAATAATGTAACGATTGCATGAAAAATGAAAATTTCTGTTGTTTTTTTCCTTAACGTGCTAATTTTAATTATGATGGATAAAGACAAGAAACAATACTGAATGTTCCAAGTCCCTCAAGCCTTCAGGCAGCGGATTTAAAACAGAGATTAGTAGAGCTGAAATCCTGCAATGATTAAGAAACTCTCATGAACATCACTGTCAGTCCGCATAGTTCATCACTACACCATTAATGCAAGTTAAAACTGTATATACAAGCATATAAAAACAGGATCAAGAAATACCACTTCAGTCTTTTGGCCAAAGCCAGTTTGAAATGGAAATTTCCAGCTCAGTAACAAATCAAAAACGTAAAATCCTTTTTAAATGTATGACGCTGCAGCATACCCTGGGCTTCAGAGGAGAGGAGCCATCCAGTTTGCTTCCTGTTTAGTTCAAAATCAAATTTTATTTATAAGCACTTTTCATACAAAAAGTAGCACAAAGTGCTTTACATAGAAACACACAATAACTAACATTTGAAAAAAAGTCAGCATCTATGAAGGCATAGAGATGCATTAAGTAGCCATTAATGCTAATAAAAGTTATGGAGGAAAACATGCTTTGATCCAGACAGCATCCTTTTTACATTTAAAACTAATTGAGCTATGCATTTATGATTTTTCTCTAAAGTCAGTTTAATCCATTTTATGACTTTAAGATTTTTTTTTCAAAGGCATAGCTGAGGTTGATACTGAGGGTTTTATGGCTCGTCAGTACAAATTTCTAACACAGCTGTTTAAGAATAAGCAACAATGAAAAGTTTTTAGAGCTGAACTTGAGATTTGGAGATTTCTCATGAATTGGACAGATATTTAACATGATGATAACGCAGGTATGGTTATATAGTTGAAATGATAAAACACCTGGGACCTAATTGTTACTCCTTGCTTGTTTTCTTTGACAACATAGTAGTGGTTACCTAAATTTCTGTCATTGTTTCTTAACCATCTGAGAGTTTGAGAAACCAAACAAACTAAACCAAGCCATTAGATTTAATGTATTATATGAGGTGATAGTGGTAGTATTAACTCCTATTTGTCTGGATGACAAAAACACTGTAGCTCTCTTTCAGAGGAAGGGCATTTGCCATGTTGCACATGTCTCCACAGCACCAAAAAACATTAAATCTTATGATTTTTTCCCCCACCAGATATGCAACAGCAAATGCAAATTCGACTTGCTAACAGTTTGTGGTTATAATATGTCAAATGGCTGAAGTGCAACTTTTCACATAAAGATGGCTGCGTATTAACACTTAGCTCATGGTTTACATGTGCAGTATATGTGAGAAATGTTCTTCATGCAGCATGATGACTCTCTGCTGTCTATCGGTTTAATGCAAATAGTGTGACAGCAAAGGAGTGAACCCAGTAAATGATGTATGTTTATTGAAACACTAACATACAGTATTACATCTGAGACCAGATCCACTCTGGTATGTTTCTCAGAATTCCACTGGCTCCATTACTGTACATGGTTATGTTCGTGGGAGGAACAGGTGTCACCAGTCTCAGTTAAAGAATAGTTTTTCATGTTAAAGACAGTTAAGCAAAATGAAGTGTCGTTCCTCAGAACCTCTACTCAGTCTTTATTTATTAAAAAAATTGCGATTGCCTTGCGATTCCATCTGGAAACCTGCTGTATGTTTCATGTTATACCCAGCATTTCATGTCCATATCCATGCTATCACTACTCTGCTGTATCTCTGTTAAATTAAACAATGAGACCAGAAGTGGCCCCCTTCAAACAAAGACAGATTTGTCGCTCTTTTGATGAGCATCTCTTTGTTAGTGTAAATGTATCTTTGCAGGATCACAGTTTCAATTTCCCTATGCTCCTTTTATACTGGGTGAAAAACTCAATAACTCCTGTTAACACATTTTTTTTTGTGGTATGAGAAAATGTTTCATAGGCATTTAGCCTGAGTCAAATGACTCTGTGGTAGTCTCTGGTATTTATCTCCTCTGGCTCTGATGAGCTTTGATGCAAGTGAAACATCCGGATGTACACACTAATGTTCACTGAGGGTGATGCCTTCTGGGCTTTTTTTTTTATATTACCATATTTAGTGAACCATCTCACATGGATGCTCTAAAGCTGATAGTAACAAATCAAATGTGAAAAGAGACAAGACTGATTGATTTTTACCTGTTTGCATGGCAGCTGGCAGCTCACTTTATTTAATTATGTCAGAAAGTTGTGCTTATTGGAGCCTGTTGTCCTGGACAATGTAATGCCATCCTTTCATGTTGTATGTGACTATAACGGCTTGTTACATGGAATGCAATGGTAGTTATTGTATTTAAGTCCAGATCTGTGTAAGAACATTTCAGAGCGCTGAGGATGCCGACCATTTAACCATTTTTAGAGGGCAACTTCATGTTCAAAAATATCAACCTCAAAAGGGTTCTATAGTCAAAGCTTTATCTGTGTTCTTCGAAATCTTTACAAGACAGTAATAGTCAGAAACTGTTGAAACAAACTACAAAACATGCTCTTTGGGTTTGTGGTCTTAAGAACTGAGGTAAGAAAATATATGTTCACACCTTTTGATTGCCACAACCAGTTTTCACCAAGGGAAAGTTTGATCATTCAGCTACTGCATGCAATACGCTTAAAGCGAATGCTCTCATATGACTAACCATATCTTAAATTAGTCTGCTCAGACACTCACTGCTCACTTCAATCTCTCTATAAAATCTCTGTCTTTCCAGGTCTTTGTGGTAGTGATGCAGAAAATGATTGAGGGATGAGGATAGAGGCTCTTTTTAAAAAACAATCATGATGTTGTGCACAGAAAACTGATGTTTTTTATAAATTGCTTGTTTCAGAAAAGTTCGAAGACAAGAAGTGTTTGACTCAAGGGTTAAGTTGAGGCAAAGATTATGATGTAGTGCATACATCTTCCAGGATCTTTTAGGTAACTTTTTGTAGCTAATATGCAGCTGCTGTGTTGATGTATGTGTGGATTTAAAAGACACACAAACAAGGGTATAAGAGACTGATACTAAAAACTCTGTTTATTGTGGAGCTGAAAAGATTTCTTGACTGACACCTTTAAGAATCCATTAAGCTCGAATGTTTTTTTAAGGACTAAATGCTCCTCCCTCCAGCTTCATAGAGCAGCCGATTTGTTGCTTTTATTTGTTTGAAACTGAACTTTTTCGGGTTTTTGTTTGGAAAAAGCTATTTCAATGTGTCTTCTGTGTTGTTTACAAATGATAAACATTGAGCAGTTTGCATTTTACATCAGGGTGAATGTTCATGATGTTCATTGTGCAGTTGGTGCATGTAAAGTTGACTGATGTCAGAAAATAGCTCATTTAACAGGAAGTTGCACTTTTTGCATAAACAAGACATAAGGCAAGGAAAATTTATTCATAGAGCACATTTCATGTACAGGACAATTCAAGGTGCTTTACATTGCAGAAAAGTACATTAAAACAGAAGAGAAAATAAATAATTAAATAAATAATCTAAAATCAAGATTAAGAACATATTTACTTGATGAACTGTTTTTTTAAAAGGAAGATTTAAAAGAAATGCACCCCCAAGCCTTTGAAACCACAAAGGCCACCCACATGACTAGTTTCATACTCTGCCGCTTGAACCAGCTACAGATGTGCAAACTTTGATGCTTCTAGTGATTCTGCTGTCTGTGCAACATGTTGCAACCAGGAAACTGTCACTTGGAAATGAAAGATAGTCACAGTCAGGTAAAGCAGAGAATATACTGTCTAATGTCAGTATGTGACAGGCATTAATCCACAATTATGACAGTAATTTAGATTTAGGGTTTACAGATTTTCCTTTTTTATTTTGTGCTTGCAGTGCAAAATAAAATGCTGCTTCACCACTTACTTTGCATATTTTTGCTTTTTACGTATTTATTTATAACACTTATGAGAGAGAAACGTAATAACCACTGCAGCAAAATTTAATTTAAAATAAGACAACTCTGCTGTGCTGTTAAACATCCAGCAGCTGCACCAGCATAATCTTTTGGAAGGTAGCATTGCAGAGCTGGAGCCTATCCCAGTTCAAACTGGACAAACGCCAAGGAACATTCTGGATAAGTCACCAATCAATTAAAGGACTGACACCTAGAGGTGTACAAATTTAGACTACATTACCCACAAATGAGCAAAGGACAAACTAGAGACCACCACGCGATACCAGTGAGCTTTCACACCATTTTTGTGGAAAATAATGTGTGTTTATTCTAACAGATACTTCATATGAATGATGAGTACAGTATAAATGGAAAAGAATGTGGGACAAAAGTTTAAATTCAGATGGTGAACTGTTTGCTCTGTTGAGCTACACCCACCCTCCAACTCTACCTACATTTTTATGTAAGATATACAAAATTTGTGACTGTGTTTCACAAGGTAGCAACACTACTGCATTAATAAAATCATGAGCAGATAGAGAGACAGACAAGACACATAAACACTTGCCTAACCATCTTCATTGTTACCCTGGCAACAGTAACTGTTTTGAATACCACATTTTGCCATGAAGATTTGCACAGACAGACATCCTCAAAAGGATACCAGCCATGCAGCAGCTGCTAAAAATACATTTTCTCTATTTATGATATGACTCACTGAAAACTAGAAACAGTACATCTTCAAGAGGAAAACAATCACTTAGAAGCAACTTTCAGTGTCACAAAAAATGGTTTCCTACAGAAAGATGTTTTAATTTACTCTGATGTAAATTGATACTTAACAGGTTTAAATAATCCTAATTTATAAAAATCATTCAACCTGGAATAACAGACTCTTATGCAACTGATGTTACCAACACAAAGATGATACACCAGCACTTTTTAGCAATAGCTTGTTAGGAAACAGTCGCTTATTTACACATCCAGCAGAAGCAGCATATTTGTCCGTTTTTATTGTGTGATGAATCTTTATTTAACATTACAATCTGGTCAAAATATTAAGTTTGTTCAGTTTGATTTTATTTCAAACGAGCTTCAAAGTCTCAGAGAGGTGCCAGCATGGCGGCAAATAGGAGCGCTTCAAGATTGTATGTGATTGATGCATTCATCCTCGAGTACAAATGCCAAATTTTGTTCCAACTTGCATTCACATGTGATGGGAGGGGCATTCAAACACACTTGATCTGGACCTGGGTTTGATACTCGTCCAGGTCCAGCATCTCTGGGAGAAATGAAAGGAAATTCTGTGTTGTGGTGATGATTGTGCCAGACGTTTTCTGCTATATGACTGAGAAAGTGACGTCATCTGAAGAGGATTTACTGATTTAGCTGCGAAATTCAGGTCTTTGTTGTTTAATTCATGAGATCTCCGTGCAAAAAAGATGACCGCATTAGTGTTGAATGTTTTGTGTCAGATTTGACTGAGAGACTGTCACTGATTGTGTTTGAATAGCAGGGATGATCTCCACTAAATGTTTAAAAACCTAATCTTCCTACATGGGACCTCTGAGCTCAAAGATAGCTTAGACTCTGATGATAACAACCAGAATACTGCAATCCCACACACACACGTTGGTGAGACGCTGATATCATAAATGAGCAAAACACCCGTTAAGGTGTGAGCTGACATGGTGTGAGTTCTTCTAAAGGTGTTAACCTCCAAAAAGGGTCAAGCCGCACACACATTACACACAAAAACACGTTGAATGCAAAAGGCCGTTCTGCATGTGTTTTCACATTTCACCCTTCATTAGCATTTTGTCTCAAATGTTACAATTTCAATTCCAATAAGCGCTGGTTAGATTTTCTCCATTTTGAAGAAACTCGTGAGTGTAAAGAACAATCAAGAGTTTATAAAATGCAGCACCGCATTCTTCCAAGTTATACCCAAGCAGCAAAAATTACACGTTTTTTTCCCAGGAATTTATGGCTATCTCTCGGACATGCCCACAGATTGCAGCTTGTGTACGCTGTGGTATTTTTTGGTCACGTGACCTTTGGCACTGCACAGTTGTTGTGAGGCATCAGGAGCAAAGAGGAGGGAGGCGGAGGCAGCAGGGCAGACAGTGAGGGAAAACGGGAAAATAGAGGTTTTTTTTGGAGAGGAAAGCTGATTCTGTGGAGATGATAGGGAGTCAAGAGGATAGCTCTAATAAGGCGAACTTCTGGTGGGAGGTGATTGCATTATCTTTACAGTTAACAAAAACAAGGATGTGCAAGAGTTCAAGAGAGAAATGGGCGAGTCCAAAGAGGAAAGTTGATCATGTCTGCAGATTTTTTATTTGGTTATCAGAGACAAGTTCTTTTGAATGAAATGTAACATACGCTGTTTTTAAGTGCCTTTAAAAATAACCATTTTATGGTTAAAAGGAACATTTTGATCTATTGGATGCAGAGAATGCAGATTGCTGATAAGAATCGCTAAGGGTGTGCCTGTTATTTTGTAAACCTCTTTCATTTCCCAGTATTGATGGCGATTTGAGAACATGTTTTTCTTTTGTAAAACAGGATCTAGGTCTGTATTTAGTAATTTCCTTGCTTTTGCCAACGGACCCCTAGCATCTTGCCAGGAGAAACAAATATGGCGTACCTGCCCACGTACACATACTTTTAATCCACAGGGGCTTTCTGTACCTGGTTACTCCTGATACCCTTAGATCCTAGATATATATGTGTAGTGCTGCATCTGTGCACCAGGCCTGTCCGGGCCTCCCCCCCCATGGCTCTCTCTCAAGGCAGCAGTGGGCCGGAGCTATCCATCAAACTGGCATCATTCAGGGAGCCGTTGAGCTGCACCGTCTGACGGGAGTACTGTGTTCACATTAACCTGCAGCAAGAGGCCAATGTGAGCAGCCATGCTGGTCACAATGGTCTTCCCCCAGACAAGAGTGTAATGGGAAAGAAAAACAGCTTGTGAAGGCTCCAAAATGACCAGACAAGAAGATTTTAGTAATTTTTCTAATAAATTCTCATCCTTACAGTGTTGTACTTGCATATTCATGTGGAAAGTTCCAAATATAATAAAATATCCTGAACAAGTAGATGTAGAATAGATGTGAATGTTAGATTGTCTGTAAAAGAAAATGACAGGAATGATCAGAGGCTGAACTCCCCAATCTGACAGCACATCCAATTAACAAACCAAGCAAAGTCTACTGTCGTCTTTACATGTGTTTGTTTGTTGATCGCATTAGTTGAAATAAGGTCAAATAGTTGGACGATTTTTAATCTTATAAATGTTGATTTCTCTCTCATGGCTGTTATAGCAAGATAATTTGTCACATATGAACTGAAGCTTTTTTTACACTTACAAAGAAGTTGAGTCGCCTGAACAGACCTGAATATTCAGGCTCCTACATACAAAGGACGACAGTTTTTACAAATGAACAAACAACAATCAACGATAAATTGTTTATTTACCAAACCCCCATCTCTTCTGTGTTTAGCCTCCACCAAGTTTCTCAGTGGCATCACAGTTATTTCATAGTAATATTGTGGGTCAATATAACATTTAATTATGTTAAATAATGTCTTTAGGTATTATTTTTTAAAAGCCTATCATCATTTCATGTCAGAGTTATTGTGCCAGCCATGCATTTTAATCGAATGAATCTAAAAGCATACTTTACACATGAATTAATAAAGTAAAACTATAACATGCAGTTTGTTGTTCCTGTTGATGACTTTATTAGATACAAGTTAAAAACTTCCAGAGACTTTGAATGTGGCAGGTTTGTTCACAGAATTATAGAAAGCTGCTCACATTATTGTTTCATGATTGTTTTATTATCCAATCCAATTCCTCTAAATCAAATATGAATAATTTTGTCTGATATAAGGAGTTTGCCTGAAATATTTGGTTAATTTATCAAACAGAATTAAGATTTACAATATTCAAATGGGAAAAAAAAAATCACAATTTTTTCAAAATATAATTGACAATGACATTAGGCAAGGCAAGGTATAGCACATTTCATGTACAGGACAATTCAAGGTGCTCTACATACAAACATTAGAAACATTACAGCGGGGTGCAGAAAGCATTAAGAAGAATTAAAAACAAAAGTATAATCACAA
>JAOXYM010000020.1:8537320-8555678 GCA_028567055.1 Leptatherina wallacei | reverse complement strand
GGTTGGATAGAAGTTCCGGGGTTACTGACACAGGAGGATTAGTTAACCTGTCAACAGTAACGAACAGGGCTCGAGCAGAGAACTCTTCAAACTTTTCAGTACTTCCTTATTTCTTTGTCCTTGTTTGACTTTATTTCCTTTTAGTGCCTTTTGAAAAAAAAAAGAAAAAGAAAATTCATCATGTCATGTTTCTGTTCTTGAGTAGCCTTGAAGTAACAGCAAAGAAAGAAAACATTGAGGGGAGCTGTAACCCTCCTTAATCACATATGTGTGTTTCATAGAGGGAGGAAATGTGTTGACATGAGTGGGATTCACCCCATGTTTCATCAGTGCACTCAAGAACATCTTTTGTTTCTGTTTCCTTTCCACAGATGTATAGGTTCCCTTAAAAGGCATTGATGCTGCAAAAAAAGTGACACATTATTGGTAAAATGGGTTTTGAGGAGCGAGAATAAGAATTTTGTTTCTAAACATCTTAATGAATGTTCAGCAGCAGCAGTCATACACACTGAAATTATTATTACTTAAATCCTTAATTGTGTGAATTTTTTATCTGTACTTTTTTTGTAGTTTTATTTCTGGATAAGTAAGTGATCGACATGATCATCTAATTTCCGTACATCCATTATTTTAACAAAACTGATTCAGTATGTGTTGCATTAGTTTAAACTTGTTACAGTAGTCTGTCGACCATGTACACTAAGTAGTCTGGGCTGTAACATAAGCATGTAATTATTTCTGGTGTGCATGCTTTTCCTTTTCAGTCCTGAGTAAATGATATGTTTACAACACATCTCCCAGCTAACCATTACATGAATCAGCTGTTATCACTTACGCTAAACAAATATTACTGCAGCTTTCCTGAAGAATATAGGTAAGATGGGTGTGTTTCTGAGCTTTGTGCTGCTTTGAGAGACATACACATGAATTTAAATCAAACAAATTGTCGTTGTTTAAAAAGATATATACTTTTTAACTTTATTTTCTAAACTGGGTGAAAAAAAATTATATTCTCATGTATAAAAATGAAATATGGTGCTAGAGATGTGGGTTGATTACTGTAGTTCAACTTGCAAAAAAGAAAAAAAAAGGAGAGGGGGAACACTGTCTCTGACAGAAAATCTAAAGTTCACGTGCCAGAGAAGCTCAATAATTGACATCTTGGACCAGATTTGTTTATTTTACAAAAAAGCATAACGTACGCAGATACTTCTGACCTTCAGATTCGACTCCTGTGAGTTCAGATTGTGTTGGAGTGAACACGTGAGACCATCCAGTACAGAGTTAAAACAACTTGCTTCTGGGATTTGACTTTTTAAACTCTTTTTAGGGCTTAAAACTGAACTCCTCTTGGTGTTACAATACATATCCGGTTTATATTAACTTACCTGGGAATTCATCTCTTACCCAGTGTTAAATGTTGAGACTTGACATTTGTTATTTTCATAGCTCTTGCAGTTTGTTTTCAATATTTCACATTTGTGATGTGTCGTTTTCTGGAAATGACACCTCGATCTGAATGATAAAACAAATGAAACAAAGTGTTTAAAATGGTCTCCAAGCTTATTTATGTTCACTCTCATTTCTCCCGCGAATGAACTCCATCGGTCCGTCAGCAGAACAGGCAGGGAGGCAGAAGCACTTTGCTGTTCCTGCACCACTAATGAAAATTTAAGCAACATAAGTAGTTTGTGCACATCAATGTGCCGGTCTGGTGGGTGGGAGTCTGGGTAAGCGCTTTAGTATCACTTCATTATTGAAAACAGACTAAAGATAGCACAAATAAATACCTATGCACAGTCGAAGTGTAATCACTGCTGTAATGTATGTTGTTTGAAATTATGTGCAGTTATTATGTCTAAGTTATTGTACATACGTGTAGAGCTTTACAGATAATTGTTCCCTGATTGCAGATTCTTTGCTTCATGTTCTTTTGCTTCATTGTTTTCTTTCCAAGCTTCTATTTACTTTGATTGACTTTAGAAAATAAACTGGATGTTTTAAACGTTGGTGATTTACAGTTTAACTAAAAGCTTGAGGTTATATTACTTCCTCTTACTTTTTCTCTCATAACATGCGTGATTATTTTTGCATGTTGCTTATTGATTCTGGAAGGAGGTCATTCTTTGGCCCGTAGCTGTGTGTATTTATAGTTTGATCTTACCCAGACGTGCCCCTCCTTCCAGCTGCTCCCTCTACATTAAAACTGTTGTGCTCAGCAGATTTAGCAGACACTATATGACTGCTGGAGGGATACGGTTAGAAGACTGTCAACCGCCCCTGCATTATAGAGAAAGAGATTTTGATGGGGATGAAAGCTTTGACGGTCGTCTGGGGGGATGATGTCATGTGTGGGTCTCCGCTTGTAAGCCTGGATGTTTTCTGCACCAGTGAGAAAACAGAGCTCCAGAGGATACATCTGGAAGTTACACAGAGTGGAACCTGACACCGTCAGGCCAACTTGTTCAATCAATGAAGGAAGGGATGCAAGCAGGGGGACTCTGGGATGGATGGTGAGAAGGAAGGAGGAATGGAGATGAATTGGCAGGAGACATAGAGAGATGGATGATCATGAGGAACAGAGGATGGTCAAATGAAATAAGGAGTGGATGGATGAGAGGAAGTAGATTAAAGAGAAAGCATGACCAAAGTAGATTATTTTAGACATGCTAGTGAGGGGATTTTGGTTCATTCAATTTTACACAGGCAAATGTCTTATTCCAGATAGAAAATCCAGCAAGTCATTGCATACTTCTGGATCCCTACCCTTAAACATGATGACCCATTGGGGATGTCTTCGAAAGCCCCTAAAGGCAGAAGGAGGTATTATACATTTTAAAACTAACACGCAGGTGCATCATCTGTTATTTTCTCTAATGGAAGTTGTGTTTTTCCTCATTGGTAAAATGTCAACACCAGAACACTTATATATGTTTAGGCAGTAAAACTACTTCTTTATACCCCCTTCATGCAGATGAACACTATCTCTGATCCTTTACTTGTTGCTCTGACAACTGCTGCATCATCTCCTAACATAAGTTGTTCTATTTATGAACTAAAAACTCATGGGGTTATTTCTGAGAGGAAAAAATCTTTAAGGGCCATTGCTGTTAAAGTTGCAGCTATTGCAGTTTGCAAAAATGTGTTAAAATGTTTCAGAACATGAAACATATCATGTAAACATATTAATGATGCAAAGTGTGAAGTTATTTTAGATTTACTCAGAATTGTGGTTAATTTGTCTTTGAGCTGCTTACATTAAGTTTTTTTCACAGTTTTATTTATTATTGTTCTATTACACTTTATAATAACACCAATGATTCACAGCATTTCTCTTTCTTTTTTGGTAAGATGAAGTGGACACATTACTGCACCTGGCTGCAGGTGTTGGTTCCATTCCATGTTGTCCAGTATTTCCAGGACCTATGTCATCCATAGTACCATACCAAAACATATTTACATGGACAAATATTTCATTTATCCGACATACTTCAATCTGAACCGAGATTCCAGCTCACGGGTTTACATGGACCCTGGATAAAATGACCTGATCAGTTGGAATTACACAATGGATAGATTTGATACGACCGTAATGCTTTTAACCTGCACAATACGTACTAGATCGGAAGAAGAATGTTTTTCTTTTATTTTTCATTTTGAACCTTTTGACTGTCAAAGTTCTCAATAATCCTTCACTCTTTCAGTTTCTAATATAAACTTATCCACCACAGTCCTTTTCTGTTATCCTACTGCAATTTTTCAAGCCTTCCTTGAAACTCATTATGTCACCTAAAGCCCAGGTGGTTCAAGCATGCAGAGAAAAAGCATCCACCACAAAATCAAGCTAAATAAGTGTAGACATGGTTATTATATCCTGACATCCGATTATGACAAGGTTTTAAACCATCCCTCTCAATCAGATGGAAAATTCTTTCTGTTCGAGGCTGATTGGATCAGCTGAGATTTTTACAAGATGCATTTTTATTCCGATTGGATGTCCTACTGGATCTAAAGGACTCCATGTAAGCGTGGCTATTGTAATATTTTCAGGATTGTGCCAAAAACAAAAGAAAGCATTTCAGCTATTTAAGTTTTCTGTCCATTGTTCGTCTGAGAGAAGTTTTATTCTTCAAATGATACAGCCGTCTTGGGTTTCGCTTGTACCTAGTGTGTCTGTTTGAGTCTTCCCTCTATTCTCATAGCTAGGATGACCTTATTATAATGCTGCTGTTGCACACTGAGTGCTTTATAATTTGGCCTGCCTACACAAATTCTGCTCCAGATCTGAATAACAGATCTGTGTCGATTACTTTTTGCACAACGGACCAATACCGGAACAGATCTGTGCTTCCAAATTTGGCCCAAAACAGGACCAAACTTGGGTCAAATGTGGATACTAAAATGGTGATTTGGCCCCAGTCAGGCTCTGATCCAGGATCTGCTTTAAGTCTCCTGACTATACATGTTCCTGCCTACTGAAGCCTGCACTCAGCACAGGTCTGTGTTGCAGCTATGAAACAAATATGACTGTCAAGGTGCATGTGCTGGTCTGGAGGGGGATCTGGCTTGGAGTCAGCTGCTGTATGGGATGCCTCTGTCTTGCCATGCCACACTGTGCTTTCCTATTTGCATCACTTCAGCTCAGAACTATCTCTGTTCAGCTGAGCAACAATAATGCCTCCTCATTTGTCTCCATACCATATGTAAAGTTGGCTTATAGCAACAATCCTGCCTTGTGTTTGCTGTTTGAAAAGGGCAGTGATTGTGGGTTGGGGTCTTGGTACATTCTTGATACAGGCGACCCACAGCTCATTACTATTCCTTAATGCTTATTGTGTAAACACACAAAGATCACCTAGCTATTCATGCTCTCATTGCTTCTGTGTAGGGACATATGGTACTTTACATAGCTCCTGAGATGCATGTTGTTGTTTCCAGTCATGCCGTTAGCTTTGGTTATTTATTCATTCCTCTTATGTTTTTGGACATCATCTCAAAAACTCAAAGGAATTCAGGGTAATGCATATTAAGACACAAACATGCCCACATTCAGGACCTCTTATGTCTATTGCACACCCACACTCTGTGCATTTGCCAAGAATGAAGCAGCAACTGAGCAGACAGCCAAACGAGAAAATTAAGTCAAAGTAAGCAGAGCTAAAACCTTTCAGAAGTTCAGCTCGTGATAACCATTCCTGGAGTGATTAGAGAAGAGAGTGTGGATACTGTTAAAGGGCAAAACAAGTAGAGATTGTAGAGCAGGCTGGACTTAGTGGGAGGATCGTGAGGAAGGAGGAAAAGGATAAGACAGAAGATCAACGGAAAAAAAGCTGATAAAGATAAAAGAAAAAAGGAGGAAATCTGGAAATATTTCAATAGTTTTTCATGGGATCTAAACTCCCTACGGCCATGCCAGAATATGAAGCCTCTCTCTCTTGCCAGGACTGTCTGTTGTTAAATGCCAGCATATGGTGGAGAAAAGCTCCAGGTCCCACCCAAAATCCAATCTGATTGAATTCTTTTTATACATCAGTGTGTCCAAAAGTGTGTTCATTTCATCAGTTTTCACTCCATCATTTACCCTGTTAAGGTTATGAGTTAATACAGATGTTTGCTTTTTTTACTTTTAGGAAGTTTGACTGTCTGTCTCGGATCCATTTTACAACTGACAGGTTTCTTACCACAGACAATTAAGGTAGAGTTTTATGGTTGCTTAATGACTTTGCTGCGCACAGGTGCTGATTTGTGCTGTGCTTTAAAGCTGTTTATAGTTGGTTAGATATGCAACAGATGAGCAGGTGCCAGTTGGGCGTGTGTTTTTACTGTAGCTGAAACAGGCTTTGAAGCCTACAGGTGCTGAGTTGGGTGATTTTTATAGCTGGTTTGAAGTCTAACAGGCTAACAGGTGCTGATCTCTGCTGCCTTCTGCCCTGGCTGCATCAACCACATCTGACTTTTGCAGTTCAGCTTGATGTCTTGCAGGGCTGTTAAATGCTGAAATGGAGCAGTTTTGCTTGTGATAACTGTGGCCGAGAGGGCAGCAGGGTTTTATTGTAGGTTAGTGTGGCTGACAGACTGCCGGGATCAATCAGGAATACAAGGAGGTTGATTGAGAGCAGACTCCTTGTAGTCTTAAGGCTGTTTTATTTGAACCAATTTAGATTAGAAATTTCTGCTCAACAATTTTTTTTTTCACTACACAAGGTTGTACATGGATTGAATGGTTGTGTATGGCGAATAATGAATTAGCAATATCAGCTTCAGTCCTCAGTGTATAGACAGGATGCACTCAGGCACAGTACTAAGTGTGGGTTCCTGATGTTTTTGTGGCACTTAAAAAGCCGACAGAAATGATTAAGCACATAAAATGGAAAACATATTTTAGTAAAAAAAGGGAACTTATTCATGAATCTCATGTTTGAGTAATATGCTAATTATGCAACTTGCTGGTAGCTAGATTGTGTTCATCTATATTATAACTTTATAATAAGTTATATAAAGTTTTTATAACTATAATACATGTTTATATATCTGATAAGTTTATAACTTATCAGAAATATATGTTCTCAACTAAATGTTAACATCAGTTAACTATCATGCTTTGATTATTTACCATGTTAACCACTGTAGTTTCACATACTAGCGTGCTAATATATGCTAGATAGTGCTGAAGGCAGCCATGATGGAAATGCAATTAGTTTTTTGGGGTATAAGACGTGAAGTTAAGGACATTTTTTATTTAATTTGAGATGGAAAGGAAATAAAGAGAGATTTCTCTTCAAAATTAAATGGTCAGCCTCGTTGTGCCATTAAAAGACCATGTCACACTCGTTATCAGTCTTCCCTGAACTATAAATAAAAGATTATGTTGGCTTTAGTGTCCTTTATCAACAGTCAAAAGAGGACAAGAAAGCATGCACTGGGATAGGAGGAGATACAGGAAAGCATCATGGGCCAGGAGCTGAATGTGGGCCTGCTGCAAAAAGGACTTTTTAACCTGCACACATGTTAATCCCGCTAATGATAATTAAATAAATCAATTAATAATGTGGCAAATTCACTAGCAAAATGTCAAAAGTTTACACAGGAACCATAGTGTTCCTTTGCACGGTCAGATCAATTTTTCAATCCACATCATGCTTGTAAGTCCTAAATTAATCAAATCAAAGCAGTAAATAAATATGATAAATAAACTGCAGTTTTCCCTCTTAAAGTTATTACTTTAAATTAGATTTCTTTTAAATCCTCCTTTGTAATTTATTTTATTTATTTGCATTCAACTATGAAATTATATTTGTGTCATACAGTAGAAATCTCACGTAAACTATGAAACTATATTTTATGTGATATTGCTTAAGTAAAAAAAACTGCTTCCTGGAAGAGAAATCACTGTCAAAGTAGTTTTTGTCTTCTGTGGAGCCCAAATGCTTGTGCTACATTTAATAGAAACCCATCCCATAATTTCTGGGATATGGCTGTTTGGAACAACTGCACAGTCATGACAATAACTGAATAAAGTCATCCTTGTTCTGCCTATTAGATACGATGAATTGTCCAGACAGTGATGGACAACTTTATATGGCAATAGAGACGAATTACAATTTCCATCTGCAAAGGAACCAGCCCGCTTACTGGTTTTCCAGGACTGATGTTCCTACTGCTCATGAAAAGCCAGTTACATAACTTGTGGTTTTTGATTTGAGTGGAGTAGAGGCAGGAGACAACAAGGGCAGCAGGATGAGACAACTTTGTTTCTGCCAGTAGACAGAGGACATTGGTGTATAATTTACAGCCCAAGGCAGGAGCTGTGACTCTGAACTGTACTTGAGCGTCGTCTGTTATAAATGGAAAAGGCTCGACTGGCCGGAAGCCATCTTAAATTAGCTAAATTAGCTGTGTGTGTATGTGTGTGAGTGTTACTGTTTGTGTACCTGTGAATTTAAGGAGATTTATAATGAAGTTCAATAGGAACAGGAAATGGAGCTTCTCTGGGAGATGGGAAGGAGGTCACAGAGGAAGTACAGAAAGGATGGAGGGGGAAGTAGAGAAGATGATGTACTCTTGCACGAATTCCTTAATATGACTCTGCAGGTCTGATCCTTACTTTAATTTAGAAAGTACTGGCTCCTATGAAATCTGCTGATCACAATCTTAACAGGACTGACAACAGAACATTTTTATAACTCCCCTGCTTATAGGAAAGAAGTGAAAGGGGCCATAACACAATAATTGCGTATAATTCAAGCCTGTAAGCCTATTTGAATTATGGACCACATACAAGCTGTGATCACTGTTTGTAATAATTTTGCTCTCTGTGACGAAGCCTGAGACTGCACCATATGTTTACCAGTTCTGATTGCATGAGGATGTGTTGAAATCTAAATTGTAATATCAAAAAAGTATTTTAAAGGCCTGCAAACTCACAAACGTTGTTAATATTGTAAACTGAATTAAATCCAGCACTGATGATATTTAGGAAATTGGTCATAAAACAAAGAAAGAGAATAATTTAGCACCATAAAAAAAAACTAATTGATCATCAAAGTTATTTTACAAAGTTCATCCTGATGAATTCAGTTCATTCAGTTTCATGAATCTTTATTTGTCTACTCGGTACACTATTGAATCTCCTTTGTGCCAGAGGAAAGTCACAAAGACACAAATATCAGCTTTATCTATCATCCAGGAACAACAAATATCCATATCCATTCATTTAGTTCAAATTTGCAGCAACTCACTAACATCAACTAATACGCAACAGTTGGCTATTTTAGCAATAAACATGGGCATGATTATGATTTAGAAACAGCAGCTTAGCCCAGAGGGGAAATTGCACATTTGCACATTGTGATAAAGGAAAAAAGGGTCAGTTTATGGTATCAGATACTGACGCAGATTCTGCTTGTGTAAAATACAGACAATCTGAAACATGTTTGTGTTTTTAGCTCAGTGCATGATGACATCTGGAGTTATTCAGAGCCCCATACCTGGGCCTTACTACGCTAACGGCATTAAAACACATGAACTTGAAAGGAAAATAGTGGTGAAATTGACAGACACAATGAAGGGTTACAAGTTTAATAAAGTACTATGTGGCATTGTTGTAATAGCTTGATATTCAAGTGCAAGTGTGTAAAGGAATGAGGCTTTACAAGCATGAAAAGAATTTCTGAAAACACTCCTGAGGAGGGTTGAATTGAGAAGTCAAACATTTCACAGTGCAGATAGTCTCTTGGATTGATCCTTTGGGGTTTGTAAATGTTTTGTAGATGTTGAGATATTTCAGTCTAGAGTAAAGTGGTGGACCAACTGGCCAAACAACCACCGTCTTCATCTCTCAGATTTCAAGACCATGCTTACTAAGTGGTCTGTTATTGCTTCGGTCCAGACTTAACATGATGGTTCTCTATAATCTTTGGCTCAAACACATTTTCAACGAAGCATCCCCATCACCGTACAAATAGCTGCTTGTATTTGTGTCTCCATGTATGTGGTCTGCTTTTAACCCCTCTGTTCTTCTACTTATCTCTTCTCCCTCACAAGTCCTGGAATTTAATCAATTATGTTGAAGGAATTCACTGGCACAGTAGATATAAAGAGTGTCATTGTGGTGCAGGCACAATGAGACATGGATGGATTTATATAGAGCCTCTGTGATATATTCAGCTCAGTAACAGACAGAGGCAGACTGTGCAGAAAGCAGTGAAGAAGCCATTGTCCAGCAGGTCAAATTGAACTCTAACCAATGTGCTTCACGCTGATGTTTGAAATTCCTTCAACATCCTTCAGAATGAGTGTGTGTGTGTGTTCTGTTCATATACTGTCGCCTAAAAGTTCATGCCTCATTTCAGTGTACTGAAATGAACTATGCTGCCCTTTTTTTATTGACATAATTGGATGCATTTCATGGCTATAAATGTCCAAATGTCCACTTTTATTTGTTACTTTAGGATATTGTTTTACTCAGTATGTTTATTTTTCATTTCCGAGTTGCGCTGTGTGACATTTCTAAATATTTGCTAATAATGTTTATGGCTTCCTGAAATGAGAAAATTCATACACACATCTCTTGTTCCAGAATTTCAGTTGGTTTATCTAAATAAACTCATTGTAGAAAGCACTGTGTAGACTAAAATAACTAATAAGCCTGTTCAGCTCTCAGCAATCTGTGTGACCTTTTCTCTTCCTTTATCCTTGCAGTGCTGTTGGCCTGTGTGTTGTCCTTCAACGTTGACCAGAAGAATAGTTTGTCCTTTAGTGGTCCACTGGAGGACATGTTCGGCTACACTGTCCAGCAGTTTGAGAACAGCGAGGGAAAATGGTGAGTCACACTTGAAGTGCATTATGAGGAACTGATGGTGGCCCAACCTTTCATTTGTACAAACTGCAACATGTCCTCTATTTCCAACATGCATCTCCTTACATGTGAAAACTGTCAATATTCAAATTAGTCAAAGTAGTCAAATTAGTGTACAAGCTCTAACTGCTCAAGCCACAGATCAATTAAACACTTGTTTTATTCATTGTTTAAAATATTTTTGACCTCATACCAACAGGCAAGTCTGTGTACTTAGAGAGTGCATGATATTCTTTAAATGCATTAAAAATCTGAATACAGTCCTACAAAGTACATAGTATCTCTGGTTAATGTTGCAATGTGCCATTTATGAAACATTAAAATCAGAAATGATAGGATTAAGAAAAAACATCAACCTGATATTTGAAATTCAGTAGAGACATCAACAACTCTTCTTTTGTCTATTTGTACATTTCTCCTTGCTTTCTATAATACATCAATTACTGTTCATTATCGTGATTTACAATAATTCACTTTTTTTCCCTGTCTTATCAGTTTGTTTAGGCACATTGTTAGAAGGATACCATGGTAATCTGTCTTTAGCTGGAAATGAGACTCCCAGGACATTTATACAATCTACTGAGTAGTCTTTAAGTCTTTGGTGCACACCAGACAAAGTCTGTATCTTGAGACTAGATTTGGGCAGTTGGATGCAGCAGTAACTCCATAGAGGAATATAATGTCATCATGTCTTATGAAAGTCACAGAATAACTTCTACATCACATTAAAAATACCCTAAAGTCCAGATTTGGAGGATGGAAGAGTCAACTCCTGTCATAAAGTAACTTTATCTGAAAGAACCACACAATCTGTCATTTTTTTAAATGTTGACTTTTATACTTTGTCACTTCTGCATTAGTTGATTCAACTGGTACCTTGTAACATTCCTCTTGGTTGCAACCTGGACCTTGACGTAAGAAACCACAGACTGGGTTTCAATGCTTATGCTCTGCAGAACTATCTGATTCACAAGTGACTTTGTAAGAAATTGTGAATATTTTAAGAGCTCTGCGTGAAAATACTCCAGAACATTTACGTAAATGAAAATCCCTAATTTACCTGTAAAAGTAAACGAAAGCGAGTTCACCAGCTGCTGCTGTAATAAGAATCCTCGTCTTTACAACTAGCTGTTAACTGTAAACTGCCCACCAGAGTATCCACATGCCCTGCCTGTAAATACACTGAAACCAAGCATCCCTGCTTAAACAGCCTGAGAACACATTTTAAAACCTTGTTAAATGCTATTAGAGTGTTATAAGCATCCCTTTGTCTTTCTTTTCCTCCCCTACATTTCTGCTTTAGTTACTCCCATTTTAAACATTCAGTTTGCTTCTCTCTAACCTGTTGCAACGCCACATTTGATCCGCCTACACATGTTTGTACCTGGTACTGTTCCGCAGTAATGATCTTATCAAGCTCACATGATATCAGTTTTACTAATTCACTTCACTGCTAATCAGTAGAGCCAGCTGGGACTGCACCTCCTCAATTCGTTTTACCATTCAGAGAAAAGAATCAATCAAAGAGGTCCGAGTGATAACAAGCTAAACCAGAGAAACGCGACAAGAGCAGAGGAAGGGTGTAAGCAAGGCTGAATGATGCAAGGTTGAAATGTGTACAGTTAGACATATGTTGTTCAAGGCTGTGGGAGCGTATTTAACAAAAAAAATACAGCAATTACATAGCGATATATCATGCAGGTTGTAACAGGGAGGTGACTGATTAGTGGCAGATGTCTCCACCAGGCCTCCACACTCAGTAGTGTTAAAAGGTGAATCAGCTGCACAAAGAAAATGTGCAACATGTGGCACAAATGGTTTATAATTTCGTAATTTATGTCTTTGTAACTTTGGCTCACCATAAGTTTTGCAACAGATCTCAGGAATAATGACATGTAGTTTTTGAGCCAACCAACAATGTTGCAAAAGTATTTCCTCCTATAAATACACAAATTATTGTTTGTTTGTGTTTAGAAATTTAGAAAAACTTTATAGCACCAAAAGAACTCCAATGCAGGATCCTAAAGTAACTTATATGAGTACAAAACTGTCACTTTCGTCCCTGAGAAATAACACACTGGGAAATATCACTTATGATTTAATAGCTGTTTTTTTCAATATGTAATAGTGTAAAAGAAAAAAAAGACTACTAGCTATAAAATAAATGATCATAATGTTGTGGTGTTTCTCACAGGTTGCTGACCGCAGGCCAAGCTGAGCCTGTTGTTGTTGCACTCTGCATCTCCTTTTAAATGACCAGGCCCCATTAGTGTTGAGGAATGTTAATAAGCCTGAGTGTTTAGAGGAAGGCAGATGACCGACTGTTTTTAGTATCAGTTTATAGATGGAGTGACATGAAGTCATGAAACACACACACATGGATGTGTGACACAATTGTGCATACTGACCCTGCACAGCCTAAATAGACCTACAGACAAAGCAAAACTACACCCATGTGCAAACAGTTGCAACATGTCTGATTGAATTTGATGAGATTAGAATTAAATGTTTTTTATTGTCACCCTTTCAATGTTGGGATTGGCTGATAATAAGTTTAAAAGTAAGCCACATAAGCCAATAATAATAACATGTAACAGCTTTCCTCGTCAATCTGAACCTGCGGTTTATGCTTGATTTAAGTATAAGTGTAATTAAGCCGGGCTCCAATTATTGTGGACCTCAGAGGTGGACCTCACAGTTACTGCTTTCAAGCTGCCAACCCTTAATTTCTGTAATACGTGTGTTGTGCTTGTTATCATAATTGCATTGTAAAGTCACGATTCTGTTTGTGGTTTTCGGCTGCATTTCCAACCTAATACCAGCCCCAACTATTCTTTATTTCTTCAGGGTTCTGATTGGTTCACCGCTGTCGGGTCAGCCAGCCAAGCGAACAGGAGACGTCTACAAATGTCCTGTAGGGAGAGGGAACAACACATGTGTCAAACTGGAGCTTCCCAGTAAGAACCTTGTCTATGTGTTTGAGTATGTGCTAACAATACATAACATTCAGTTTAGCATGGGTTACTCAACATTGTATTCTTTTTCCTGTGAATTTGCAATATGCAGATGCACTTCCATGTTATTCTGTTTAAATGTGCCTTTACAATGTTGCTGCATGAACTGGTTCTTCTCATCTACAACATTTCATTATACTGTTGTTAACCTGCATGTGGCATATAAATAGATTTGATCTGATTTCTAATACTAATGTTAGTTTGAAAAATGGATATATGACAAACTTCAAAGAACATAAAACAAAATAAAATCTTCATGAAAACATGTCTTAAATTCATGTTAAGCTTTCCCAGTGGAGACTTTTCATTTGGTGAAATTGTGAATTGATACCAAGTTTACAGCTAAAACTGCATGGTGAAAACTAACAGCATTTGACAATATTTTGTTAGTATTATTTTATGTATTTAAAACAATACTTCATAACTTTTTGATTTTAAAACTCCTGTGCTCCTGACTCATTTTAATGACACACTGGCACTTCACTTCATTATGCGGATTCCTGGAGCCATCCATGCCTTGTAGTTTTTTGAGGCTGAGAAACTGTACTTCATAACTTTGTCTCCAGGCCATCGTGTGACAGCTGAGCTTTGCTTTATGGCAAATAAACACGAGAAGACATTATAAGAGAAAGTCAGGAGAAGAAAGAGAGAAAGAGATAGAACAAGAGTCAACATCTAAATGACTTTTACTGACTGGAGAGAGCTCAGAAAAGAGGCAAGATACAAGATGGATGCCGAACTAGACTGTTAGGGGTGCCAAAATGCAAATATCTGTTATAGTTCAGTAGTGCTGCTTTCAGGTCAAAAAAACATATGACGTATTATTTTAATGCATTTTTGTTTTTAGTTGCTAGGCAGTCAGGGGGCACTGTTGGTTTGGATTTCAGTTTTCTGGTTCAACTCTTTAACATGCTGTATGGGTAGATTAGTTGTTACAGATTGCACAAATCCACAATAGCTTTGGTCACCAACAGTGATATAACAAATGACAGGACACTAAAAATGCTTTCTTGTTTTTTGTGTTGCACAATAAAAACTGTTTCCAAGAATCAAAACAAAATATTTAAATATAATTTTAGGCCTTGTCCACACATAGCTGGGTTTAAAAAAAAACGAATATCCTCCTCCCTCCGTCTAGAAAAAAACGCGAGTCTACGTCTCGTTTATAGAAAAAAAAGTCAGTCTACACTTAACCGCGTATGTGCGTTGTTGGTCATAAGCATGCAAAACCAGAGTAGTTCCTCAAATCCTATCCAATCAGAATTTTTAATGTGCAGCAGAATCCTGCAGGGGACCAACTTTACAAACTCACCCGAACCCGTTAGGATAATTACCAAACTCGATTCGGTACCTACGTTTATCTTACAGTCAAATCTAGATCCAACCCGTTGATATAGAACCTGCAACCCAACCTGCTCATTAATGCATTGTGGTGTATACATCCCGACCCTCCTTCATTGCATTAGTTTCTTTATTCTTCCTTATATTCAATGTGGTATTGTATGGTCTCAGTTTTCATTTGCAATATTCTTTTAAACTTGCCACTGAACAACTGCTACATCTCCATAGTCCCTTATTTTGCCATTTAGGGGCTTTATTTGATTCGGACATGGTTGTGCATAAACAAAATCATCTCCAGTCCCTGGTATCAGCTGTTCTCCGCTCTTGGACCACACAAGCTGCAGCGGAAAAATTTCACTCGCTCCAGCTGTGCGTCAGTTTAGAGGGAAGTAACATGACTTGCAGGGCTTCACAATAAAAGTAATTCCAGCGCCTGATCAGTAAAACACTGATATCCATAAAAATGAGGACGACAACATAAATAAAAGCAAGCAAAAGCGCCTGGATAATCGACATGACAACAAAGGCATCCATGCTGCGTGTCAGCACAGGTTGCACATGTAACATCAGAGCGTTTTTTTGTCGCAGGTATTGAGGTTTCCAATCCTAAAACCATGGTTATGAATGTCCACATGCAGATACATAAACAGAGTATATGCAAATCTTCACTTTGGTCAGAGTTTTTTAAAAGATTAGTTTTTGATGCTGTAAATCTGCGTTCTGTGTGTGGATGACATGCCAAATCGTCGAAAAATATCTTTGTTTTGTGAGGTACCCTACTAAGTACGGACAATGCCTGGATTATTTGGTCAAAAGAATGGGAAATTTGTAGTCAAGTGCTTACGTGTTAAGCCTCAAGCACTGACAAAGCACTGCAAAGTATTAACACAGATAATGTCACTTAATAAACTCAACTAGAATTGCCATGGTTTAACAAAGGGCTCTGCTTTTTCACTCAAATGATGAGCACATGAAAAACAGTAAAAGTCACTGAGTAGCTGACACACACACAGCTGTAGTTGAGCAATTCCCACAAATATGAGAGAAACCACATTAGTTGTCATGTTTGCATAGAGCTGTTTCTGGAGACGCCCAGCAGACAGATGTCAGGATCATCAATGTAGACACTGCAGGAAAGTAGAGTCAGAAAATTTCTCTACTTTACTGCACAAAGGAGTGGGTGTTCTTCTTTTAAAATGTAACCATAGCATCAACTAGTGAATGTAAATGACAAACTAAACAGAGAAAAACCCACATTTTTTGGTAAACTCACATTATAACAGCATACATTATAACAATATGCATGGTGAGTTATAGCTATACAGAGGTCTGCATACGTGTTGTGGTTCCGTAATTAACATATTGATGAGCAAAAGTAGTGTTTGTCTTACATTGCTCATGCATCATGTGAAAATAATTCATTACAGATCATCATCCTCAGTCCAGAACGAAGAGCACATGCATGTAAATGAACAGACTACTGGTCATAAAGGTGCAACTATATGAGCTTCAAGCCTTTTTCTATTTCCAAACGGCTAATCTCCTGCTTCTTTATTTAGAATCATCCGTATCATCTTTTACAAATAAATAAGATGCAAGTTTGATAAATCAAGAATGTGTTTATCTAAACTGACAAAGATGAGAAGTGCCTTCCCTTATTTTACACTTTCAATCTTTATTTATATGGTACTTTTCATACATTGTATAGCTCAATGTGGTGTACAAAAAGTGCTTTGCCTCAGAGCTGTTTGGTGGATGAAACTCTGATGTTGCGTGTTTAAGTTAACTCCACGTCTTACTGTGTCTCGCGGGGAGGAAGTTTGGTTAATCTGAACAGGAAGACAGCAAATAAACAAGGTTTTAGTTTTTCATCCTTCCAATTTATCTTAATTAAGAAGATAAACAAAACTCTGCTCCCAGTCAGGAGTCTGCAAAGCCTCTATTAGTGTTCATCTGTTTCTCAGCACAGGACAACTGGGAGGTAGTATGTCTAGCAGATCTGTAACCCACAGCTCTGAGATTATTACTCAAACACTTCAACATGGCTGTTCACACCTCAGAAATATCAAACAATGGAAAGAACAGTCTTCTGATGGTGAAGATTGGATGATGCTGTATTTGTTGAATCATGGATGAGTAAGACAAGCACAAGCTCACAGACTCAAGTTTAGTCTAGAAAACATCCACTGGGGATTGATTTAGACTTGCATTTGGAGCTGGTATTTTGAATTTGCAGCAATGCTGTAGGCACAATTCTGCATCTGGTAACCTCTTTCTTACCTTGGACTCAGATGGTGGTTATTTCTTGAGGTGTTCGTGTTGGTTCCATATCATTTTTCAGAGAACTACTCTTTATCAGTCATCTGTTATGAGTCATGTCATATCTCTTCCAACTAACGACAACTCACTGCCAACTCTGTCTCCATATTGGGTTTACACTTTCCCAGCACAGACAAGCAAGCCCAAACCATAATGAGTGGGGTTAGATTGTGTGGTTGTTGTGTTGTAATCTTTAAACACTCTTCCATCAGTAAAACTGAGAGGTGGTTATACCATGATCATTATGCATGTTGAAATACAGACACAAAAGTCCTCATGATTTCTGGGTTGCATGCTAAACAGCGATGTAATATGGTCAAAGTCTGTTTGGAAAATTGATGCTTGTAATATAACAAATAATCATAAACAGCCTGTAATCTGTTGGCTGCACAAATGCAGTCTCAGGCTGCAGGCTTACAAACTGGAGAACCACTCGGCAATGCTTCTTCCAGGTTATACCACTTAAAATACAACTTTTGCATTATGAGACATCATTGAGGACAAAGCACATATTCTCCCCTGCTCTGCTTCCAGTCACACGTGGATCCATCTCAAGGATCTTCATCTGTGTCATTCATTTTATCAGAGGCAGTAAAGAAATAAACTGGTCATTTTATTACCAGTTTATTTCACTTCTCTGTTTACTGTTGTGTCTGAAACACCTTGCCATGTGCAATTCTTCTAGTATATTTTCATGTACTTGAGTGCATTAAAAGGAAGAAGAATTAAGGAAGTGTACAAATATAGAAATGAATAAAAAGGCAAAGCTTGACTTATGGCTAATATTCCTTCTTTGCAGAATCCAAATTGAAAAAGCTTGTGAATGTGTTTGCAGGAATATGTTGATGCCTCCAAAGGAAAAACTAAATCCCACCAAACATTATAGAGGCTTTAGTTGCTAATTTTAGCCACATGCGATTGTTTAATGATTCGATTCCGCCCCTATTTTCTACACATCAGCTGCTGTTGAGAGCTATAAGCTAAACACAGAGGGACATCATGGTAAAGTAATAAAACTAACTATATTTAAGCACATGTCAGTGGTTATTACATTTTCTGGATAGATGGAAGTATGAGAGGAGCGATCAGCACTCTTCCTGTGGGAAAAAGAAAGAGAGGAATTTGTCCAGCTGTTCATCTTCTGTGCTGCTTTATGTTGGTCTCACTCTGTTTATTCATCCTATTTTTCTTTCTTTTCTTCTTCAGAAAACACAACTGTTCCCAAGTTGCGTGAGGTCAAGGAGAACATGACCATGGGAACCACACTGGTGACCAATCCCAATGGAGGATTTCTGGTAAGAAGGAAGTGTTCTACATCTTCTATACC
>JAOXYM010000020.1:8501630-8517962 GCA_028567055.1 Leptatherina wallacei | reverse complement strand
TTGTAGCAAGCAGAATGATTGTCTGGCTGCTGTTTTGTGCTGAGCAAATTTATTTTGTCAAGTAGAGCTTTATATGTATAAAGTCCCTCTTGAAATATAAAATCTTTATTGTAGTTTTTAGTTATAATCTGCACCATCTAACCTATTTAGCGGAAACTTTAACCAGTGCCTCTTCAATTCTCCTCATTCTTCACTTCCCAAGAACTTTTCTGTCAACCTTTTCTTTCATCTTCCTTGAAAACTGACCTCATCCAGATTCCCCTAACGATTGTAGTTGGATTACATCCTGTAATCCTCCTGACCCATTGCAGGAACTTGAGCTAGCGGTTCTTCTCCAATTGCTTTGCCATGGCTTGCCTTTGACTCTCAATTCCAAACTATTTTGATTATTGGACTGATTCAAGAACATTTGTTGAGATATATTTTCAACTCCTAATCTTTACCATTATTTTAACCATAAACCTGATTATTAATCCTAACCCTAATGAAAAATATCTTTAACCCTCTTCAAGTAACCTACCCTCTGTTTTAAACCACTATTTGGTCCCCACATTGACAGGATGTCTCCATGAATTGATGTCCTGTCACATTTTGGTCCCCATAATGATATAAAAACAAACACAGACACAGCAGTCCTTAGTAAGACTTTGTATTGTGTTGTTGCTGAGGTGTTTTTACCTCATGAGCACCTTTTGGGGTGGGGGGGAAGCACATACATACATTGTATCTGAATTAACACTCACCTTTATGACTTCTTCTGCAGGTAAAATGTGACTCAAATAATTTGATCAACCCTGATAAAATCAACCCAGGTGTTACAGTACCCAAACCAAAAAAGGAAACCCTGAGTCTCTTCCTGCTGGTGAGTGATAAGATTTCTCATTTCCACACTTTGCCACACTGACCCTGCTTCTATCTTACGGATACATTTTCTTTGCAGCAATGTGGACAAACAAAGTGTGCATCATTTACCTGCTCCATTCCCGAACCCAAGAGGAGTTATGTCAATGTTACGTTCAGAGTGTGGAAACCTACGTTCATCAAGGTAGGTTTAGGAAGCACATGAATGCATATTTCTGGCTCTGCAGTTTTGTACTTTTTATGAATGGGAATAAATTGTAGAATAACACAATACAAAGTAGACTGATGTGTGACTGGTGGGTAGATAGGGAAACAAATATTTAAAGCTATTTTTATCTTACAGGGTGAGTTTTCCAGCCTGTCCATGACAGTGAATGGCACCTTGAACATCATAAACACTCATCTATTTGAACTGGACAGCAATGACAAGATTAGAAGTGTAAGTCACATAGTTTTAACATTGTTTTTTATGTGTTCTTTTTAATTGCTTTTGTTTTTTTTTATTTGTGCATTTCATGATGCATGTTTACATTTACAATATTTTCTGTGCTGAACAGGTGAAGATCCAGGTATCAAAAGAGACAGTCGGTGGGATCCCCATCTGGATCATCATCATCAGTATCCTGATAGGACTGCTTATCCTAGCACTTGTCATCTTCATCCTCTGGAGGGTAATATTTACTGATTCATACTGCTGAGTATTTCTAATCTTCTAGCCTCTTCTGAACCAGCCTGTGGCAGTTTGTCACTGCAGCACAAAGAAGATCTTGGAAAGTTTAATCATTAGATTTTGTGAGAAGTTCTTATGTGATGTTAAAAATTAAAACAATATGATGAACTTACCTTGGCATAGAGAATGGAGATAGAAGGAAGAAACCAGTCTGTTAAAATGTTGCATCAGTCTTTGGAACCAAGCTAAACATAGTTTCAGGAGAAATATTTCACTCTCAAACATTCCCCTGGAAGGGAGGTTGTACTTTTGAGATTACACTGAACCTTCCAGACATTGCTTCTGATTGATCAGTATTTATTTCCACCTCTCTGTCATCTCAGTTGTGATCTTCAAAACAGTTAATAAAATTTGTGAACTTTAAATTGCGCTGCAGGACCTGCCATTAATATTTGTGTACAGAACCTCGGATTCCTAAATCAGCTGAGAAGAAATGCACATAGGCTGCAGTGGTTGAGCATCCTGGAGAATGAATGAAGAAAGAGAGCTTTGCTCAGCAAGAAAGCATTGAAATCAGAAAAAATTAATATTAATCCCTGATAGTTTCAGTTTACTGCAACTTCTCTGTGACTATACCGAGGAGGACAGAGAATTCTGATAATGACTAGAAGGAAGTGAATATAAGCAATAAAACATTAATGTCTGATTGGATTCCACTCAAAGCCACTAATAACACCTCTAACCCATACAAGTGTGTTACAATAGCTCATTTTTCTGTCAAAGCTGAAGGGCACCTCCTGGTGTGACCCAGTGCAGGAGCTCCAACACCTCAGGGAGTATATAGGAGGAGTGACATACTTCATTGGGCTTAATTTGCCTAATTTACCCAGTACCTTATACTGCAGTGAAAATGCAAAAGACCCAGGGATGAAATAATATATCACCTCTTTAAACCCGAGCCATATTTTTAGGAAAAATGCCAAAACTAAATGAAGAATTACTCTACAATAATAAGATTTATATGGATGTTCTTGGTGTCTAGGGACATCTAATGTCCCCGGAGAATGTATTCCCTTTGTCCAAATGTGAAACTATAAATATTTTCTGATCTTTCAGTTTGGCTTCTTCAAGAGGAAATCCCGGGACTACTCAAAGGAGGACATGATGGACTGAAGGTTCCAGAAAAGCACCACTGAGTCACTCAGTGTGACAGACAACCAAACAGATGGAGGAAATGCCATAAAACCCACAGACACCTCAGTGCGTTGACACATTGACTACCTGGAAAAGCCGGTTTCTATTACTGTTTCCTACACTGACATTTGTCAGAGAATCTTTGCAAATACGTCCAAATTATTTTTCTGTGCTGCTTCAGGCATCAGGTTACAAGACTTGGCCTCGCCTTAGATGGTCCCGTAAACAGAGCCAATGACACTCACTGTAAACCTTTTTATTTTGCTTTAGCTTCCCCCCCCCCCCCCCATCAACTGCTGATAAAGTAGCATTTATCTGCATCACACACAGGTGATTGACATCGGCTTCAGAGCTACAATAGCTCCACTCCAGCTTAAAAGGAAAAAATGGTCTCAGGTTTTTTATTATGCAAATCCAAAGTTTCCTAATCCATCTTACATTATTAATGTTAATGCGTTAAAAGCCAAATGTATGAAAAGACAATATGTGAATTCTACATGCGCTGGAGCAGTCTGTCTCAAAGCTTTGACTCTTGTGTTGAAATGTGTTTGCTTGATGAATTTTATGAAACACTGTATCTTTGAGCATTTTATAGCATTTTGTTGTTGTTGCTGTATTTTAACTATATAACATGGCACATGTTCTATTTCCAAGTGTTGGCCAAAGATGGAAAACTAAATGCAAGATTTTCCTTGAGCAAAGGTGCAGTCTGTATGCTTTCCGGTCAGTTCTGATGTTAAATGAGTGTAGTTCGGTTCACCTTGGTTACTGAGATATACAGAAAGCAGCACCTTTGATTGTACTGTAAATAGAATTGCTCATAGATGTAAAGCTTTAATATGTACATAATTTTGTTTGCATTTAATTTAATGTTTGATTTTCTTTTCTTTTTTGTGGTCATTCCTTATTTTTGTGGATTTGCTCAGGTGCTAAAAGTATAATAAATAAGGACATCTGCATTGGACACATAAGGAAATTATCTGGCTTTTGTCACAAAGTTAAAGCTTATGCAAATATGTAAATAGTGTTATATTTGATGAAAAATTAAAGTATAATTTTCTGTACTTAAATATATACAGTAACGAGGGCTTGTTTCCACTATTTTGGTTTTATTTGATCGGAAAATGATATTTGAAACCTATTGAATTTTGATGCTGAATGAGATTAGATTTCAACCTTTTCGTTTGCAAAATAGATGAGCATATCGCTCCAATTTAGAAATAAATGTCTCCCCATTCACCAGGTTTTTCCATCTAGTAAAGGGATTCCCTGTTAGCTTCAACATTTACACAAAACGTTAGCTCACTGTAGGCTCACTGTCACCCCATAAGCGGTACATAGTACCTTATTCATTCTGGTTCTCAGCCTTGTTTTTGTTTCCAGCAGTGGCACAGTTACACAGTATGCTCAGAGAGATGCTGGGGAAATATTTCCCTGCCTCTTCTTTGACTTTTTCCCTCACTGGTGTGGAATAACTTTGAGGGGAAATGGCAAGATGAAGAGACATCGTTTGAATATTTCAGTTCTCCTCAGCTCTCGACCTTCACTGTTGGCATGAAGCACATGTAATAAGTTGTTTGTACAAAACATGTAAGCATTAGTTTTTAGGAGTGTATGGCCACATCTGATTTATGCACGAGGAGGAGTGAGAGGCACGAAGTGGAAGTTATGAGCTCCAGGCCTGCCTTCTACACTGCTGTGAAGTTTTCATTGTAATGCACTGGTTTGATAGATTTTATGTCTTCATCAGCACAGAACTTAACAAGAACCTATGTCCAAAAATAAAGACTTTTTATGAGAAAATTCTTGAACAATGCTTTTTTTTCTCCCCCAGATCAAACAGATTTTTTTAAGAATATGCTCAGCTTTGAACTTTGTTTTGCTGCTGAAAAATGTTATATATTAATAGACAAACCACTGGTCTGTCCCTAACACACAATTCTCTGTTATATAATTAAAGTGTCCAAAGAGAGGTAAACAAAAGTAAAAATTTGAACTGAACACTTTTTTTAAATTACATTTCTAAACATGAATAAGTGCTAATCCTGCCTTCCAAGAGCAATATCCTCCATCTTCCTGTTATGCAGAATAATTCAAAAAGAATTTCACCTAGATAAATAGATAAATACTTTATTGAACCCAAGGGAAATTGTACCTAAATGGAAATATTTAAAGAATTTCTAAAAAGAAAAATTAAATAATGTAACTCAAAAACATATTGCTTTACTGTAAGTTACGGTAAGTTACATTGAGTACATAATGTTAGATGTTTGTCTGGGCACATTTTGGAAATATTTACAGAATGCTGCTGCTGATAGCATTTTATTTTAATCTATTAGTAGCCTGATTGAGTATCTTTTTTACTTTTAGACAGGTAAGGTAATTGAATAAAATCCTGCAAGTCAAGTTTTAGGGCAAAAGCCCGATCTATACAGTCGGAGTGATTTCATGTGAGACAGCGCCACCTGGTATTCGCCCGTAACACTCGGACATAAGTGACACTCTGGGAGGGGAAGCAGAACAAACTGTATGCTATTGGGGATCCATCTTGCCCGAAAAAAGAGACGAGGGGTGAAGAATTTTTTCAGTTTATAGTCACGTAAACTGTTTTGTTCCCCGTTGAGTGCTCTGGGGGGCCCAAGGAGGGCTGTGTCGCTGTCTGTAGGATGTCCCGACATGAGGGTGAGTTGATAAACGGATCCACAGCGTCTGGGATGGTAGCTACTTTACCTGATCAGCTAGCTTCCCTGCTAGCTTTGCTAAGTGCTTATTCAAGTCAGGAGGGATTGTTGCGCTCTTTGTGGCGGGTTTCCAGGCTTGTCCCTTGACATAGATATTTGCTGTCAGCATCTCTGGCGAATATATATGTCTCATGTTTTGCAATTTAACGATAGCGGTTGTAGTCTTACTCAACCTACTCGTAATGATACGGCGGTAGAGCGAAGCTTAGTAGCTAGCCGTTGCTAGGTGCTACGTTACCTTTCGTTAGCCGGGCTAGCAAGCAGGCTAATGTATGCTAATATAAAAAGTCGTTGGAGTAGTTATGACTTCGTGACGTTTATATTGACCCTCATTACTTTATTAGTGCCACTGCGTAAACTCTAAAAAAACCAAACTGTTATCATCGTTCGTTTAAATGTCTGGTATATGCTAATTTCAAAAGGATGTAGTAGTTAAATTAGCACCATACTGTCTCGTGTAGTCACATACTGTTGATAGCGAATGCACTGTCATCAAGAAGACAGAAAATCTCAGGCCTCTGACCATAAATCAGTCACCAAGTTAGCTAGCTACCAGGTAAATTGCTAGTCAAGGTTAAGTTAGACTATGTTTTATTGCAATCTGTAATTTTAGACAGCCAGGTGTTTGTTTCGTTGAATAAACTATGTAGTTACCTAGTTGTATCATAATGCAAACATAACAACTGTAAGGTTAGTTAGCCCCTATAGTACTGAGTGACAGACTGCATTAACTTACTTTTTTCTTCTTCAGAAGACAAAAAAGGTACGTGGCAACCTGTTTAACTGTACTTTAGTGGACAAGCTTGTTCTGGAGATAATACTTGGGTTGTCTAGGTATTTTCTTATGTAAATGACCTAGGAGAAGCACACAATTTCACAACCATGATCTCTCTCTGTAAGCCTCTGTTAAAGTTGCTATGGAACAGCCAAACCTTTAATCAACACATAAAGCAGATAACTACATGTAGCTAGATTGTTTGTTCAGGTCTGGTTTGATTAGAAAATGTAAGCTCTCAAGATTTTTCTATCTATATAGTATTGTTGTTTGATTTGTCATCAGTCAGAGGAAATTCCCTTAATACTTGTTTACACAATGTTTGCCAAATAAGGAGTTTTACTTTCAAATGAAATATCAGTATGAAGCCTTGGCAAAAACAGTGAGCCAGTGTTTGAATATTATCACTAAGATGCAGTCGTAGTTTATACATTTTTGTGTAATTTTAATGGGCTTTTTTCAGCTTTTGTTGGCTACCCTTAAGTTCACTCTTTCATGATGAATTTGGCCTGTGTATGTAGGTGTAATAGGCAGCAGTATGCTACCTGAAAATGTGTTTACTGTTCTATAAATGAGTAATGAAAGCTGCAAAGAAAACAGCTCTCAAATGTTTGTGTCGTGCCTCTGACTAGCTTATGAAGTTAACTGGAATGCCAGGGTTCTTCATTGCTGGCACTTGCTTGGTGCTGGTGCTATTCCAAAACACATGCTTATGTGAGACTGGCAATCAGATAAAGATGGCTTTCTCACAGCCCATCTTGCAGGCAGAGTTGTATGGAATTTATAACAGAATTGTTGGGTCCACAAATTTAATTGAATGGTCTTATCTTCTCTCCTTTTTTGCAGGTGTGAGCTGTGATGCATGTTTAAAGGGCAACTTTAGAGGACGACGGTTTAAGTGTTTAATTTGCTACGACTACGACCTGTGCGCATCGTGCTATGAGAGCGGAGCTACTACAACACGTCACACCACAGAGCACCCCATGCAGTGTATATTAACTAGGGTAGATTATGGTAAGGACCTGGCTGGAAGCATTGACAGAAACTTCTGTGGCTTATTGATCACAGCAGTGAAACCTATTACTGTGTTAAAAATCTGTGATCATGATTCATAAAATTCATCTCATATAAACCTGAATGTATTCCCTAACAGGTGCTGTGTTTTGAAATTGTCTTTCAGACTTGTATTATGGGGGAGACACTTTTTCAGTAGAGCAACCCCAGTCATTCACGTGTCCTTACTGTGGTAAGATGGGCTTCACAGAAACATCCCTACAGGAGCACGTCACCTCTGACCATTCAGAAACTTCCACAGAGGTGGTGAGTACAATATGCATTTTAAGTTCTATAAGCAGGCAGTTCTAGCAAACATTTGTTTATTGAGGTCAGAGGGAGGAAAACTTTTTTATTTTTTTACTTTTACTATGCTATTTCTGTTGAGTTCTGCACTTCAGTCAGCTGAAATTTCATCCCTTAATGCACATGCCAAGAACTTTTATGGTTTACTTGTTGTCACTGAATGGCTTTTCATGAGTACTGTCCACTACTGAGCAAAGCATTGCAAAGGGTTCGCACTGTTGTTAACCGTGCTAACACCTGGTTGGCTTTCTGGCTTATCTCTTTAACTCTTAGCTGAGATAAAGGTAGAAGTAGGAAGTAGATAGAAGTAGTTAGGGCTGGGCAATAGGCCTTAAAAATAACATGTCCGATTTTTTTCAATCCAAATCTGATTTTAATAGACTTTTTCCCCCCTTTTCTTTCTTAGAAATATAGTAAATTTATTTAGAACAATATTAATCTTGAAGCTTTTACATTCAAGATGTGTTTATGTTTTATTTATATGAATGAATGACAGCAAAGAAAGTAAATAATGTCATAACGTTTCCACCGTATAAACAGCTTGCATAGGGATATATGCAGCACTACTGCATCTGTGATATCTTTCCAACTGGATCCTCCTCATGCGGGATCCACTGAAGAAATAAATCCCCTGAAGTTGGTAGTCTCTTAACTAGAGTTTGTAAGCTGAAGTTGTCTTCTGCATGTTGTAGGGAGCCGCATTTCTCACTGCGGTTGTATGCACAGCTATATTCCAGGTGTGAGTGACTGATCACTTCACTGTTTATCTGTTAGTGCTTTCAGACAGACACCGTTCTGTCTGAAGGTGTTAGGAGGAGGCTGTTTTCAGGTAATCTTTAGCTTTAGCTTCTTACATAGTGGCATAGAGCATAAGAACAATAAAATGCAATGAATGCTTAAACTTCTATTGTTGAATATATTGATTAGTCCTCAGATTGGTGTTTTTTTGTTGTTGTTTTTTTTCTGGCTGCAAATGTTAGTTTTTTGAGAATCAGAAGTGACAAGAACCACATCATCCAGAATTAACATTTCTTTTAAAGGAATTTCTTCTTTATTTTTTCATTTAATTTAGTCCTAAAAATAACCTAAACCTTTATAAAACTTGTGTATTCATTTTCCGTTTAGTATTAGTATATCATAATTTCTTAAATAGACAGAAACAAGCTTCCCCATTTACAAGGCCCCTCATCTGGCAGACAGTTTCAGGCTCATTTCTTCCTAATGAGGATATAAATCTTTCTAATAAGTCACAAATTTTTATGTCATTTTGCATTTAACCAAGTGTTGCATTAAGGAACCGTGCACTGTCGTTTTTAGCAAACATTACTGAAACAGATGATGCTACAATTGTTAGGGGCAATGAATGGCTGTGGATTGGCTCACATTTGGTGCCCTTCTGTATGACTGGTGCAGAGTAAAACTACTACATCAGTGTGCTTTTATATATACAGTATATCCGTGTAGTAATTTTCAGATATCTGTGTCTTTATGCCAGTTAGTGCAAAAAGATTACATTTGTTTGACTGTTGCACTGGGAATTTTATGCGCTGTAAATGATGGTATAATGACAGAGAGCAAGTGAATGTTGAGGTTTCAAATTATTAGTACTGTGTTGTTGATGTTATTTACGTAATTTATTTATGCATTTTCTAGTTAATTATTTTGTCTAAAAAGAAAATGTCAGTTAAAAACTTATAGAGTTAATTTTGTACAACATACTATGTGTTTAATTGCTGTTAGTCAAATTGCTAATGTCACCAGTTTATTAAGATATAGTGCAAAGAATTTGAGCAAACTTGGCATTTTAAAAAAAAATAATTTAAGTCAAAGAAGGAAAATCTGTCATCATGAAATAATGGTATACATTGGCATATACTGCATTTTAACTGTTCATTGTGAGTTCAGTCCTTTGTTCTTGTGTTACATTAGCTGTTTTCAAATTTGCAGCTGGTTTTGACATCTCATGCTGACGAGTTTTGCTAATGTGTCTCAAACCTCTTTACCTCCGTCTTGCTCTCATTTCAGATCTGTCCAATATGTGCTGCCTTGCCAGGAGGGGACCCCAACCATGTCACAGATGACTTTACAGCTCACCTCACTCTCGAACACAGAGCGCCAAGAGATTTAATATCCTTTCTACCTCTACACATTATAAATATGTTTTGCATAAATTCATTTGCATTTCCAAGTTATATTAGTAACATGCACCATGTTTGAATTTCACCTTAACGGCCCTGTTTACGATGAGTCTAGCAGCGTTCGGCACGTGCGTAGGATGTTTCACCCTGGACGAGGACTTGGCGGTCCCAGAGCACGACGGACAAATATGCACTTTACTAGTGGCTCTGCAGGGGGACTTTCATCCTCCTCAACACAGAGCTCGACTTACACCCCCAGTAACAGAGAAGCAATGGACCCAATTGCAGGTGAGATTCAGGGTTGTGCCAGGAGTAATGCGCAACACAGTGTTTTCATGGTTTCTGTCAGTGTCAGAATCGTTTTGGTGTCAAACAACAAGCGACAAAATTTTTCCCCTGAGTGTCCCTCTGCAGTCTGAAAGTTAATCATCAACCTTTGATGATGAATTGTTAACTATTTGATGCATAATGGATTAATAGGGAAGCTAAAACACAAACATTTAGGATATGTGGTCCGACACTTAATATCTTTGACATTTTTTAGTGACTACAGAAGTGGGATCATTAAATTTTTTTGTTTATTTTAAGGGCAAATGGCTGTAATTGTGCATTTTCACAATTTTTTTTTACTTGTTTTTGAAAATACTAGAATTATAAAAGACTTGCAGTTTTCACTGGGAACCCCCTGGAACACAGAATTAATTTTTGCACCTTATAATTTTTTTCTCAATGAAAATTGACCACAGATACTTTGATAATCAATTAATGTTGATATTTTTCTTACTTTTACCCTCAAATGCACTTGACCATACCTTTTCATACCTTTTGTAGCCTTTTATGAAAACAAGTGATAGATCCTATTTTCTCTGAGGGTTTTTTTCTTTTGTGTTTATTATTTATACTATTTCACTTCAATTCTTCTTAATGCTTTCTGCACCCCGCTGTAATGTTTCTAATGTTTTTATGTAAAGCAGCTTGAATTGTCGTGTAAATGAAATGTGCTGTACAAATAAACTTGCCTTGTCTTTTATATTGAATTACTTTAAAACAGTAATGACTGAATCTTGTTTTTGTTCTTCTTGAAGAGTTGTTGTCCCAGCTGTCAGGTGTGCGGCGTGCTGCAGGGGGCCAAATAAACTCGTCAGGGCCTTCAGCCTCGCAGCTCCAACAGCTCCAGATGCAACTGCAGTTGGAGCGGCAGCAGGCTCAGGCAGCACGACAGCAGGTAGAGACGGGCCGCCATGCAACGAGACGTGGCAACAACCCAGGCAACACTGGGAACTCCGTACCACCACCCAGCACAGCAACTGCCAACACCGCCACTGTGGGCGAAAGCAATCCCTCTTCATCGTCCCACAACTCCCAGTTCCTATTAGCACGGTGAGTGTAGCTAGTCGAGAAGTTTTATAGTTCGGGATACAAATTTTTGCATTAGATAAACGTGCCATGTTAAAACATGCTGAATGATGTATTTTACAAATGCAGGTGTACCCTCTCTAATAAGCTAATTTCAAGCAGCATGTTTACCCTCAGTGCTCAGGGTTCAAACCCTGTGCTGTAACTTTCAGGGGTAAAAGCCTATTACACTGTCTACTACAACATGAAGGCATGGAGTTCCTGTGTCCCACAAGTTTCTGAGGCACACATTTTTCTGGAATAATTTAGATGGTTCATTAATTTTATTGGTATCAGTTTCTTCTGAAAAAACTGACCAGTCTGCTGTGATCTGAAAGTGTGTTCGATCACACACTTGGAATAGTTCCGTTGGGTGCTGTGGCTTCTGAGACGTGGTCTGCTCAATCACTGTGTTCCGATTGGAAGTATTGGAAGTAATATCCATGTGAATGCCAGGATGCTTGTTTTTTTTCCTTCAACATTATATTGTTATAAGTTGGGCAGTTATACTTTACCAGCCAGTGGATTTAATATTGTGGCTGTTTTTAGCTGTAATTACGGCTGCTGAACCAGATATTTAGGGTTAATTTGATTATTTCATTGTTTCTCTAATAAAGAATGGGTATTATTTGTGTAAAGAATTACTAAAACCTTCAGATTAATCAGTCAGGATAACAGCTGTCCTCAGTTCAGCTCATCCTCAGCGTCACTACTTCAGAGTATAAACCATCTTGTTATTTTCCATCTAAACATATGTCCTCTGAATGAAACCGTTAATGTTTTTCAGGTTGAATGAACCTAAGATGTCTGAAGCAGAGCGACAATTTCTAGAAGGAGAACGTGCCGACCGCAGTCTGTTTGTCCAGGAGCTGCTTTTGTCTACGCTGATGCACGAAGAGAGCTCTTCTTCTGATGAAGACGAGCGTCGAGATTTCACCGACTTCGGAGCCATGGGCTGCGTGGATATCATGCCTTTAGATGTGGCACTGGAGAATCTCCAGCTTAGAGAGAGCAGCTCTTCGGGGAAAGAGCCTCCGCCGCCTCCTCTTTGATGTCCGAGCATCAAGCAGACTGTGTCCTCTGTGCTGCAACTGTCAGTGATGGGCAGCAGACAGCAACAGTCCTCCCCGGCCTCACCCACCTTTCTCCCTCCTATTTTCTGAATTTGTTTTCGGTGATTGTAATTTCAGGCCTGTCACCATATTTGCTACATTGTAAACAAAACTAAATGAGAGCAAGTGGGATTCAATGTGCGAGTGAGCGAGCAAGCGAGAAGAGAAATATATAAATCTATATATAAAATATATATGAAGTCGATAATCAAGTCAACTTAACTTTTCTTTATCAGGTTGATGTTACAGGCAGCTGTGGCAGACATTTGCTTCCTGTGGCATACAAATGGATCTCCATATAAATACTCCACATTCAAAAGTCGAGAGGGCACAGGCTCCTCTGATGAAGCTGCTGTGTGTGTTAATGATTATTAATAAAAAGTGCTTGGATGGGTTACCATAACTACTGCATGCAGTTATTTGCAGCGTGCATGACTTTTAATGACCTTGTCATTAAAACCTTTAAGATATCCCAAAGCTTTCAACAGTTTTTAAACGGTTTCTTCAGACTCGGATTAGTAAGTTCAGTTACTTAATGCAGAAATTCAATTTGCAATATCCTGTGTTAGATTTTCTTCAATTATTAAAAACGAAGAAAAACTATTGGATTCTACGGTGGCTCCTGAGGAAATGCAGTGTTGCGTGTCTCTGCTCCACTTCTGATGGCCACAAAGCTGCAACTTCGCACATCAGATATAAACTAAAGGAAAGAAAAGAGCTTGCCTCTCTAGATGTTAATGTTTAGTTATACGTTGTTAAAGCAAAGTATGATTTATAGACTATTCAGCCCAGTGCTCCTCCACACTCTGCTCATGTCAGACCACATGCTTTCAATGGCTTATTTGAATTTCTCTGCTTGAAATCAGGAGCATGAGACTTTTCTCATTGCAGCTTTTTTTTTCGTTTTGTTTTATTCTGCTAAAACTAGCACTTTCTATTTATTCATGTTTGTTTAAAAACAATTTTTTTAGCCTTGTTATGGATGATTCCACCTTTATGCCTAAACTTTTATCCTTTGTTTTTAAAAAATGTATATTGAATTTGTGCATTAACTTTCATAATGGTTCTAAGACATGGGCAGACTTTTTTTAAAAAAAAAAATGTAAATTTAGAATAAAATAAATATAAACTGCACACAGCTTTTGATGAAAGCCAGAGACCACCACGCTTTTTGCACCTTTTTATTGTTTCACAGTAACATGTTGAAAGAAAAAAAATCTTTGGGATGATGATAATGGCAACTCTGCCTCCTTCATCCACTTTCAAGAGTTGTGCACTTTCTTACTTTTCACCCCTATTTAAGTATTTTAAATAGTAAGTAAGCATTGAATTAATAGTTAATAACAGTAATAAGGATGTAAGTAGATATATTTGTGTAATTGTATTTTTAGGGAAAGTTCTAATTTGTTGAGCTATCAAAGTTTTGCTAATGGAAGGTAGCTCTTAATGAAGGAATAGTGGCTATCTAGCCATCCAAATGGCTTTTCATTGCTCCAGATGAAAGGCTTGGTGACCATTTCTTTAGGATCTTTAGTGACTCCTGAGCTCTGCAAAATGCTGAGGTATGGCCAAGCGGTATGACCAAGTAGAGGATTTGAGATTAGGAAATAGTTTGAAGTCAAACATTAAGTCACTGTATAGCTTGTGTATATATATATATATATATATATATATATATAAACACTGAAAAGCTGAAATGCTTAATATTTTTTCCGTAACACTTTTTACTTTGAGGAAGTTAGTTAATCCAGGGTGAATAAAAAAAGTGGGCTCTGGATTTCCCTTTAACAGGCGGGTTGTGGTAAAACTCCCTTTTAAGACTCAAGCCAAATCTGTTAAGGCAGATGTTTTTGAGTCTGACGGATGCATCGACCCAGCGCTGTGTTCTCACATTAAGAGTGGAGCTTTTTACAGATAACGTATAGAGGATTTGGTCAGTATAAACCAATCCATCGCACCGTAACACCTCAGAAACACATGTATAACTGAAGAAGAAGTGGTTAGTTTGCCCTTGGTGTGTGTGTGTGTGTGTGTGTGAGGGTCTGTGGGCCAGCTGTCCTCAACATTCCTCAGTAGTTATTGTTAGAAACAAATGGTGCCTTTCCATGGCACACGTGGGGCTGCTTGTTGTTTTTAAAGGAGCCAGTGTCAGAATATGATCCACACTTAAGGAGACAGTCTGTCGGTGTCCAGGGTTTTAACTTGTCCTGAACTGCTGGGCCCATAATGAAGAAAGTTTACTGGAATGATATATTTTGACTGCTGAGAATCCGTCCTCTGCTTGGATGCTTTGCTAAAGGAAAAAATGTGAAGCAGAGGTTAAAATGATGAAATGAAAAGACTTGCGTGAAGCACAATAATCTTAAATGTACACACAAGTAAATTTTGGACCTATTTACTCATCCAAGTGTTTTCAGTTTGTTCTATTTTTTTAAACTTCCAGACTTTAATTCTTGGCCACATGAGCTGACACTCATCATTATCACTAAATCTTTGGCATTTTTCTGTGATGACTGACACAATGACCTTGCTAGTGGATCCTTTAGATCCTGTGGGTCAGCCTTGTTTCTGTACTTTGATCCAGAAATCATTGCCCCTTCAGAAGTTTGAGTTCTCGTCTCTTCAAAGCACCGGGAAGAGGGAGGAGAAAAAGCTCCGAGCAATAACACACAAGTGCATCTTATGATAAGAATTTTAGCAAATCACCTGTTTTATATTTAGTGTCGTCTCATGTAGCAGACATGTTTAAGTTGCTATAGATTGATGAAAAATAACTGAAGATTTCTTTTGCATCTTTGTCATCGTTGTGCTGGGTGGAGCTCAAATGCAAGTAAACAAGATTTGTTAGGCAAGCGAGAATACACAGTAGCATAATGAAAAGCACTTTATCGCTATGGCTATCGGTCAGACAGCTCCTAAAGAGCCTGAAGGTGTGTTTTTGCTCTGCTGGAGAATGTTGCTCAGATGACTTGCCTCAATGCAAAGCAAAGGGGTTTCCACTAGGATTTTTTGCTTTGGTGAGCTGATGTCTGGATTCAGATTAGTCCAAACTCACAGCTGGGATTTATTAACTGAAAGTTTTTCACTCATGGCATCAATAACATAACAAACCTTATTGAAATATTGCAGCAAAATCGATCTGGGCAAATCTGAAATATGTTGATGCCAGAATCTAAAATAATATGTAATTAGTAGGTTTTGAAGGAACATGTTTGCTGCCCACCACAGCTTCATAACGTAGTTTACATGTTTGTATGCATACAGGCTGGGGAAGTGTCATGAGATCCATGCTAAACAAACTCTTGGCCTTCTGTTGCTGTAGTGGTGCTCATGAGAGCCAGTTTCATTGCAGTATTTGATATTTTTTCAGCCACATTTGAGAAAACTCGAAGTTTAAATGCAGCTTCTCGTTACCATCTTGAGTGAATCTAGTTGGATTATATAGATATAGCCACTGCTGTTTGAAGCATGCCTGCATTTCCTTTCCCCAACACAATCATTGGGCTTAATATAAAACGTCCATCTTTTCATAGAAATCCATTCCACGCTGCTATGCCTTAAAACTGGTTGAGCTTTTGCCAGTAGTGTGCAAGTGTTAGTAACATTTTGGTTGTTTACAATTACTCTTCGTATAATAGATGGGCAATAACTTCAGCTAAATGGCAACAAACTCATGTTTAGCATAAAGACATGAGAAGTGACATATAATCCAGCTTTTGATATGGAGTCAAATGGGTTTGTTCATTGTTTAAATGTGTAAATTCGATTTCTTGCATCAAAAAACTTGAAAGCAGGTGCAGAGCATGTTGTAAGACATACCACCTTTATTAAATGCACAGTATCACAAGAAACATTTCCATTAATTGTGGATAAGCTACTCACATGATGCACAAAGCATTGAATTGATTGATAGAACCGGCTGATTAAAGCAGGATTAAATCTGCCAGGAGAGTATGCACACACACACACACACACACACACACACACACGCACACGCACACGCACACGCACACGCACACGCACATGCACACACACACACACACACACACACACACACACACACACACACACACACACACACACACAC
>JAOXYM010000020.1:8465957-8495697 GCA_028567055.1 Leptatherina wallacei | reverse complement strand
ACACACACACACACACACACACACACACACACACACACACACACACACACACACACACACACACACACACATAAATATATATATATATGGATTGTGAGTTATATACATTGTGTAACTGAGATGATGAATTGGGGGATTAATCTAAAATACTCACTCTGTAGTAGTCTGTGCTGTAAACATCTCTGGACATGCCAAAGTCTCCTATCTTGACCAGCAGGTTTTCTCCTACCAGGCAGTTTCTTGTTGCCAAGTCTCTGTGGACAAAGTGCTGGGAGGCCAGGTAGACCATACCAGCAGCAATCTGTTGGGCAATGTGCAGCATCTGGGATTGAGTGAGCTCCACCAGGACACTGTGCTGACCGTCTGCCATGAGAACTGCATCAGGACCATGGGACCTGCACCCAAAAACCATTGCACTTTAAAGAATAACTTTAACATAAATTTCAGTATTGATGAGCTATTCTTATTGTACTTTGTAATTATGATGAGAGTGACAAGTAAGTTTATTCATTATGCATGTAAACAGGTCTTCTCACTCATTTTTGGCTATCTGTTTAGATAAAATACATATGTCAAGATAAACGTCACAGTGGTTTCTAAAGCTAATGTGTTAAATAGTTGTGGCTTTGTAGAATCTCTGCTCGATGCCCGGTAACTTCAAAATGATGATGACAAGCCTTGAGTTGTTCACTGCTATCAGCCAATACATTTTACAGCAACTATTAGCCCTCATAAACAACACATTTTCACTTATACATTTAAGTTAAGCAATTAAACATATAAGATTGAGATGTCTTAAATGGTGAATCTTAAAATTATTGTTAGTAATTTTCTAACCAAAGCATATTTTCAGACAAATTTCTTTTGCATTTTCTAATCAAAATCATCCCACCTGAGAAACTTGTTGAGGTCACCGTGTTTCATGTATTCAAACACCATGATGAGCGGGTCGCTCTCTACACACACTCCATAGAAGGTGACAATGTGTTCGTGTTGGAGGTTTGTGAGAAGCTCGGCCTCTCTGTAGAAGTCTGCTCGGCCACTCTCGCTGGCCTCCTTCAGAGTCTGATGGAAGGCAAAGACATAAAGACCAGGCCCACATATTGAAGAGCATTATCTACAAGAATATACATCTAATCAATAGAATTCCCTAGCTGTGTGGCAGGTGTATTGATTGCTTGAGTGAGCAGCTTGCTGATCTGTACCTTGACTGCCACATGGATCTTCTCCTGGTCTGGTACTAGGTCATAGCACTCAGCGAGAAACACCTTCCCAAAGGCTCCTTCTCCTAGCTCCCGCTTCAACACAATGTTGTGTCTCTTGATGTGCTGGACAACTTTGAACACAAAACAAGTCAAATCATTCTCAAAATTAATGTGTGCACCTTAATTATTTAGTTGGAATTTTTAAGGAAGATATTCAAGTCAGAATGTGTCACTTATATACTGTACTTATCCAGGTCATGTTATTTTAGCTTTATATTTCAACTTATTCATCAGAGCTATTAAGTATTTAAAAAAAAATCAACCATATATTAAGTTTACATTTCTCAACATCTATACACTAACTGTCCAGTTGGGCCCCTGGGTAGGAGTCAGTATCACAATGCAGCAGGATGCAGACATTGAATATGGTGCCTAGCAGCAATCACTGCATGGATTTATCAGAAAAGGCCCAGGTTACGCAGCGTTTCTTGAGTGAAGCGGTAACTCACATGTGTCAGATTTCAGCATGCTGCCGGAGTTACGGAAGTACTGTGGGTTCTCAATGACAGGAATCTTTGTCATCCCAATGATCACTGCGTCTGGACCCATCTCCGAGGACGACGGGGTGTTGTTGCCATTGGAGACGTGATGAAGAGGACTGGCAGAGTCATCGTCATTACTGATGACTGAGGAGGAGGCTAGGGAGCCACAGAGGAGGTGGAGAAGATGATCAAAAAAGAGAAGGAGGAATGATGCAGACAGAAGGAGATGTGTGAGGTGTTGGTCATTGTCAGGGACCAAGCAGTAAGGCAGCAAGGACACAGGAGGTATTTTTAATTCAAAATTAGGTTTTTAATTTACCCTAAAAAATGTAGAAAAAAAATAGAAATGCTGCCAAACCAAAAGTTAAACTAAACGGGCCTATGAAAGAGGACAACATAAAATAACTAGACACAAAACTCAAACAAATGAATAAAAACAGACAAACTGACCTATCTGAAAAGACAAACAAGGGGAGCTTAAATACTGGTTTAGCTAAACACAATGCCAAGTAACACAAAGAGGGAAAACAAACACTTTATAGTAAAGTGAGAGAAAAAACAAAACTTAACACACCACTCAATACAATAATGTGTTGAGTAGTGTGTATGAATGTTTGGAATAGTGACTGTAAAGCAAATTAAAGTGGAAATGCATTGGTGTTGAGGTGTGGACGTTGTCATGTGTGGCTAGCCATCATGCAAACCCCCTCTTTAGGAGTCTTGCGGTACCAGCGAGAGAGACAGTCAGCAGTGAAGCTCTCCTTGCCTGATGTGTGATGGATAGTGAACCGGATACCAACGGGTGAGTCCTTCATCTTGTCCTGTTACTGAAGCACTTTGTGATCAGTTTCCGAGGTAAATCCTCTTACTAGTATATAACAGAGGGAGTCTAGAGCCCACTTTATCATTTACGCCTCCTTCTCCACTGTAGAATAGTGAACCTCTTGGAGAAACAGCTTCTGGCTGATGTACGCTAATGGAAGGCATAACTGCCCAAGGGTGGACCCCTGGAAGGTGATGGGTCTGAGCTTCTTTACAATTTCAAATGGTCCGTGCAACTTGACCAGCAGTTAGTTGTTCTCACTGGGAAGGAGCACTAGCACTTCTTGTCCTGGATCAAAAGATCTCTACCAGACAGATTTATAATACCATGACTTCTGCTGTTACTAGGCCTCCGGCTCCACCATGTGTGAAATAACAACCACATCACAATTTCCTGCTCTACTCCAGGTCCCATTCCAAGGCCCTCAAAAAGGAGTACCAATGACAGGGTGCGGCTGGAGTGACCCTTGGTTTGTTTAGCCTGTGCTCTGGTAACAGCAGCATTCCATTGTTGGATTTGATCAGAACTTTGTAAGTCCAAACACAGCACAGCAGAATTGGGAAGACTCTCCACAGCACCAACATTCAGAAGAAACATCTGATTCTGAACTTTGATGTGGATGTCAGCTGTTGGATATCTTTCCTCCTCCCCATGAACGCGGCAAATCAAAACAGTCTCACTGGTGTGAATAATATTACATGGAACCAAATCTGAGTCAACAAGAGCCCAGGAACTCAGAATCAAGAAAGGGCTTGAGTACAACTCCATTAACTTCAGTCTGACTAATTCTAACAGAAGTGTCACTCCTCAGTTCAGGTTCAACATTAGTACAAGGCACAAAGCACATTTGCACTATATTAACATAATTTGGGGGGCATATAGGCTTTGTACGACCTTCCAATCCACAAAGGTAACAAATTGGCTTCTTACCAGAAGTTTATGGAGGTCTGCTGGTGGGCTAGTTATGCAGCATTGGAGCCTTACCCCATGGTTTTCCCTTCTTCCTGGCAGCCAGACACATCAACTATCTTAGAAGCATCCATTGCTGAAAAGTGATTGTGGTCTCTAATCCAAACCTTAAACCTGAGTTACAATATTCTCAGATATAGCTCCAAAATAATGACTTCACCTTTGTCTTGGATGGTTTTACCTTTAAACCCATTTAATGTCCCAGGGTTAACATGACATTTGGAGAGAATGGAAGAATTAACTTTGACAAAATAAAAAAAATGTAGAAAAAAAAGAGGGGGGGAGGAGGGGGGGGGGATAAGAAATATAAGACTATATTGCCAAACCAAAAGTTCAACTAAGCAGACCTATAAAAGAGGTCAACATAATATAACGCACTCAAAAAAACTCCAACAAATAAATGAACATAACAGACAAACATACCAAGCTTAAAAGACGCACAAGTGAACTTAAATACTGGATTAGCTAAACCATTAGTAACACAAAGGGGGGGGGGAATCAAATAGTTGCTTCAGTTTAAACTATCCAAAAACACATAAACCCCAAACAGCCATGTTACAGTGTAGTATGTGGTTTCGTCCAATGAGGCTGAGAGCAGTATGTTTAAGTTCTCAGCCACTGGCGACATGTTCTGCTGCACCAAGAAAGAGAACCCAAGCACCAGGTAACTCAAAGAGAAAGAAACAATTATAAATATAACATAAACTAAATTTGACCATGTAGTGTTGATATGTGTACACTTCATATTAACACTGTAATTAGTGAGAAAAAAAACTTATTAAAGAAATAATGTGTTCAGTGGTTTGTTTAAATGTTTGGAGAAGTGACTGTAAAGCAAATTAAAGTGGAAAAACACAGGTGGTGAGGTGTGGATGTTACCATGCGTGGCTAGCCATTACAGTCATGAATGTGGAGGAGTAATAAGAGCAGAGATAAGAAGGATGTGGTAAAGGGAGGGATTCAAGGTTGAACTAGTGCTCAGTAACACAATGAATGGGTGTGCTTATGCATGTTATCTTACACTGTGGTACACGGCACACTATATTGTATTAGAAAGCTTTCATGAAATGCGTCTGTCTGGATGTCAAAAAAGTTAAGTTCAAAGTTTTTATAACTATGCCAATTTACACAAAAAAATGCTGCAATATGAATGTATCCCACTGTATAATATTATGCTAAAACCCATTATTGACTGTTACTTCTGATTCAAATTATTTGGGGTAAGCATTGGGGACCAAAGGAACTGTTACCACAACAATACATGTTTTTTTGGGAAATGCATTTATTCACTTTCTGGCCAAAAGTTAGATATGAAGAATTAAACCTCTCGCATGAAAATTTAGGAAAAACTTAAAAATATAATTAATCATATATTAGTTTGCACCTATAGAGTAAAAATGTAATTTGGCACTATAGAGTAAAAATGTAATTTGGCACATTATCTTTGTCAGTAACAAAGATGACTTAAATCACAACAGGATATTTCTTATGCAGGTCAATTGCCATTTAAGCTGCCTTTGGGGTAAGGATTACAGAAAGTGACTTCAGTTTGGTTTTAGTTGTCTCTCGACAGGAGCCACTCAGCCACTTATAATTTCTTTACCATTTTGTCAGAGAAACTGAGCAAATGGTGTTTCATTCCACCCAGTTTAATCAGCAGCCAGTGATTTAAATGTGTGTCTGCATAAACACCTTTTTGGTTCAATGCATTTATGCCAAAACACAAATAATTTCAATTTTGATTCATATTCATAACTACTCCACTTAGCATAAAAACTGGAAACTTGAGTGTGAAGCCTAATAATGTATTATTTCTGGGCAAGTGGGTGCATAAGTTTATATCTTTAAAATGTAAATGTATTAATACGAGAAGAAATATTTCACCTTTAATACCAAAGTTTGTGTTTCTTCCATATTTCAGAATGATCACCATCAGAACACAGCCTGTCAAGGCAATTCCAGCGATTCCCACGACTACATACACCTGGCAAGAAAAGAAAAAACAAAAAGGAATAATCTAGGGAGCCATTAAATTTCATTAAGAACAGAGAGGCATCAGGAAATAAGAAATGACTTTGAAACCATTTGTGTTAAAGTATCAAAAGGACTACAGCTATAGGCTATATGGTAAGAAACGACAAGATTCACTTACTGCTACACTGTCATCCAGAGGAGGGATTGGCGTATCTGAAAAAATGCACATAAAAATTCCCATATAAACACTTAAAAGTGATCCAATTTATCATTTGAACATATCAATGTAATTCTATGTAAATTGTCTGGTAAGATTCTTAAACACCTACCATCTGGACAGAAGATGCAGATATAGGCCAAAAAGTAGGTAAGACAAACAAACATCAGTTAGTTTGAACTCTATTATGGCACTAGTGTAACTATTTTTTATGTTATAATACTTCAATTTTACTTACAGTATTCATAGTCCTCTATAAAAAGAAAAGAAAAAAGACATTACCCACTTCAGAGATTAGCTAAGAAATTACCTGACTTTTATAATTAATAAACCCTTATAATGAAATGGCACACTGACCTGAGTGGTTGAATGCAGGTGGATCAATAAACTGGGCAGAAATAGTCTTCTCGGCCTGGCCGTATTCATTCTTTGCCACCAGTTTGTACTCGCCATTGTGAATGTGTGTGGGGTTGACCAGCTGCAGGCAGCCGTGGTCCTCATTCTTAGTGGATTCGTGGATCTTGGTGCAAGTGTAGTTTTGCTCCTGGAGCAGCATATTCTTGTGATACCAGTGCAGCTCAGGCTTGGGGTTCCCTGTCACAGTAAATGGGATGCACCAGTGGTGGTCCCGCTCTGGAGGCAGCAGCTGCGGGATGGTGGGGGCAACTGACACGAAGGCAACAGGAGAGGAAGAGTAATCACGGGATGATAGGAAATAAACACTAGGAGTAAAGCCAGTAGGAAAAGCAACACTTATGGGTTTAGAAAATAGAAACGTATGGAGAGGAGAGGTTAGACTGATCATCCAACATTTGAAGTTTGACAACAGGAAAATGTGGGAGAGGGAATTATGGAGAAGGGTGGCATTAAATAAGAATAGATGTATGGCAAGGCATGAGGATCTTTACATTAGGAAGAGTAATGGGCAGGAAACATGGAAAGTCAATAAGATTTGCCAAAAGACACTAATGATAACAAACTGAGGAGCCTTTTGCTTCCACAGGAAAAACACGGTCTAGAAGAAAGCATTTAAAAGCTCATCGCTGGGAAATTAGACAAATGAAACTTATCCATGTAAGTAGCATTCTATGATGTAATTGAAGTCCTTACAGAGAATGTTGAGCTGAAGGGTGGCCTCAGTCTGACCGACCATGTTCTCTGCGCTGCATATGATCATCCTGCCATTATCATCAGTAGACAGGCCTGACAATGTGAGGATCCTCTTTGTACCCGAAGCGTATATCTGTAAACACATCATACTTTGTTGCATGATACAATTCTGTGTGTTAAATTGGTGTGATGTTGATCTTAAGCACATGCAATGATAACTAATACATCACACAAAAACAAAGTGTACAGTATGACTTAAAGATAACATGAATGCATGTAGATTGCTCCAGAATATGAAAATGTTTCCTGTTAAAAACCAAGTTAAGGAGCTTGGCCCCCCAGCATCCCCCAAAATGCACACTTTGTTCTGATTGGTCGGCTCAAGTGGCCTGATCAGGCACCACCCACTCTTCCACATAAGCTCTAAAATTAGTAAGCTAAAAAATGATGGATAAAGGGTTTAAATAACTAAAAGTATTTAGTATTTCTACAATGTTCTCTGTGCAAAAGTGTATTAGTTTTATTCAAAATGTTTGAGTCTATAGGTTTCCAAGTCCTTTTTGAAGCATACCATATTATCATATTATATATATCTTTTTTTAGAACTGATGGATCCCATAAAACAGATGTTTTTTTTTAACTTTTTTCTCAAATGAGAGACAGACTTTGTTCAGATGAACAACAAATATAGATATTTGACACCTTGATCTTCACTATCTGTTTAACTGAGCCTAACATTCCTAAAATATCAGACAGCTGTTGATGAAGTGGGGTGTCTGTCCCTTAACAAATAAGTTTCTAATTCAATGTCAAAGGGTCTTTGGGAAAATTCCAAACCTCACAAAGCCTCAATTGTAAGCCTCTTTGGATCAAAAATTCTGCTAAATAATAAGTAATCGTTTTCAGGGTTTGGAAACACAGACTCTTGGTCATTACATTAGCTTTAAATAACTTATATGATATGAGAGGAGCTGCGAGGTAAACTGCTCACCTCAGTGTGGGTTGAGAGCATATCAAGGTTCCACAGGATCACAGGTTCAGGGGAGCCAGAGGCGGTACACACCGCTGTGACACTTTCCCCCTCCATCTCAGTCACAGTTTTGGGGGTAACCTCTACGTTAGGAACTACTGTAAGTGGCATGCAAACAGTACAACTAAATAAGACTGTAAACAAAACATGGCATACATACATCAACTTTTTCTAGGTTTCTTCCTGTTTTTGTTTCAAATTCCCATCTTTACAAAACAATCATGCTCAGTATGAGAAGCTTAGCTATTCTTATTAGAAGGTGGTTTCACATTACAGCAATCTGGTGGACTGAGTGTGGCAAAGTCCTTTGTCAATCCTCTGTCATCCATACATGTCAGCTCTGGACCATCTATTTCTTCTTGGAGCCTTAATTTGACCCACAAATTCTCACAAACACAATCCAGGGGGTTTCCAGACAGAATGAGCCTTGTGATTTAAAAGAAGAAAAAAACAAAACAGAAACACGCTGAATAAGAAGCTGCTCAAAAAGAGAGAGAGAGAGACGCACTGACAGTTTTATGTGCATCCATCACTTACGGATATGCAACGTTAAAGTTCTGAAATGTTCTCCATGACAGTGTTGACAGGTTATTGTCTCTGAGATTTCTAAAAAGGGAGGGCAAAAAAATGTGAGAATCCAAATAAGGCAACTCATGTGTTCACATAGCTAAAGATACTGAAAGATGCTGCTTACACATATTGAAGTCTTGTGTTGTTATAAAAAGCGTCTGACGATATAGATGACAACCTTGTCTTTGTCACCGTTCTGTTAGACATTAAAATGAAGAGTTATTTTAAATCCATGTGATACACGAACATATTCTGAGTGATACTTACAGGTTTCTGAGGTTTATGTAGTGCCTCAGACTGCTGTCGCTGATGTCAAACAGTCTGCTTTGATTGGCAATGTATCTGTGAAAGGAAATGTAATGGGAAAAGTTGTTACGGCGCTTATTCTGAAGGGACATCATATGATTATGAACTGAAAAGTTCAATGGCATTAACTGGAAGTAATGTTGAAGCAGTTAATAAATCCAGTTTCCCTTTAGATATTTACTTACACATAACATTGCATGCCAACAAAAGAAATTTGTGTAAGTTATAGCTTAAGATATTTGGTTTTCATCTGAGACATCTTTATTCAGCTTTATTTATTTCATTTTTTGACATTGTCAGCTAAATCTTAAACTGTCCACAAAGTTGTTGTGTTACACTGAAGGAATTACAAAGTATTTTTAATTTTTTTTAATTTAAAGACAACAAATGGCACCAACATTCTGTAGTTTTGTAAGACCACAAGTGCCATTTCTTTCTTTAGTTTTAATAAAATGATTACTTCTACAAGTGTTTTACAGCCTAACTTAATATCTAATAAGTCTAACATCTTGGAAATAGACAAGTACTAGGCTACCTTAATTTGTGGGGGAAAAAACCCACTTTCAACCCATAATCTGTTTTTCTAATGTAAAACTTCCCATTTACTTTCACATTTATAATGGTTTTCAGATCATTATCTTAATGTACATTTATTCAATCAATTAGAGGTTTTTATATGAGATCATGAAGTAAATGAAATAGAATAAATACAGATTTAAACTGTGAGAATAGCTGTGAGTTGCTTTTGTTTACATGTGGATTGTGCCAAATATGTGATGGACTTTTAACTATCTATTCTTATCAATAACTTTGTCTGGCATAGGAATTTGTTAATCCATAGTTTGCTTTCAAAAAGTAAGCCATGCTTTAACTCAATATTTTGTTGTGCTTTGATAGCTGTTGGATCTATAGTCAAAACTGCACTTTTTGTAAACAAACTGCATTTCGCAAATTGTTGGCTGCTGTTTGACATTTTCATATATTCTAAATGAATACATCAAGTTGCCACAAATACCTGTTAAATAACATTCAGGATAGCTCCAGCCTGTCTGCCTCAAAAACACACACCAGTCTCCCCACATTCTCCACTAGGTGCCATGCAGTTGTTGTGCAAGGTTGTAACAGACACACTCCAATACAGGCCTACACACTGACGCATATAAGGGGACAGAACTGTCGGTAGCCTATTGCCGGCTGTGCACTACTGATGTGATCTCGTGTGTAATCAGCCAACTGTGTGGTAATTTGTAAAATTTAAGGGGGTATTTCACACCGCCGCCCAAAAGCCGAATTAACACGCCGGAGGTTGCATTGGGCCTGAGCATTTACTCTACCACTACCTCTGGAGCTGTTTTGTAAAGGAAAACACACTAATCCAAATAAGCCTGACGCGCACTCTCGCCACTGTTACGCACACGTACACGCACGCGCAAACACTATCTCCTCCACGCTACACACTCACACGTACGCACACATAAGAGGCTCCTTGATCTGACATGCCATGCAGGTTATAAGAAAAGAAAATCGCCAATTTTGTTTGACATAATGAGAAAGAAAGAGATCTGTGCCGCTGTTTAATGCACGCGGGCATGATTAGGCTGATGGTGATTAACATTGCTGTTGATGTTGATATCATCTTAATCATAATATAACCCTGAGTGTTTGGCATCACTGCAACCCTCACGATCCAATGGGGCTCTCTGCGCCCTGTGAAGTTAATGCTGGCTGCATGATCATTTCCATGCACTTACATCTCGGTGATGTTTTCCATGTCATCTAACGTGAGGACAGGGAAATCCTCGATCCCTGGTTCAGAATCAATACAAACAATCCTTGAGATGCTGCAAGTGCAGGATTCGGGGCAAGCATCGCTGTATCTCCACAACCCCATCAAAAGCAAAAATAATCCAAAACGAGCCATGCCATATTCCCCCGCGCTGGAGTCCATCTCAGGTCCAATGCTATCCCACGAATCCCCCCAAAAAGAATCTGGTCAAATTTAATTATTGTTAAGATGTCCTCACTCGCCGCCTTTATCCTGGCCAAGTTAATCCTTTCGAGTCCGAGAGAAGAAGAAAAAAGGGGGGGGTGGGGGTGAGAAAGAAAAAATAAAATAAAATAAAGAGTGACAAAAAAGACGCTGTTGATGAGGAATGCGCAGAGCCCACGGTTTTAATATCAAGATGCCATGGACTGGCCTTCTCGTCTCCGCAGAGCTGGTATCACACTACTGCATATCGATGCCGCGAAGCAAGGTGTCAAGTGCTCCGTCCTGGTGCTGCTGAAGCTGTCTCACTTTCCTATCGCAGCCACTGACTGCTCGCCTCTGTCTTGTAAAACAAATATGAGGTGTTCCAGATGTTTAGAGATCAATAGGCAGGGCCCCCACGAGCGATTTCTCATATGTGTGGTGATGGGGAGGAAAACTGCACAGCAGAGTAAGGATGCGTGGTGATGCTGCGTGTGTTGGAGGAAGGCTACCTGCATCCGACTATCGATTATCACCGAGGACGAGCGCATCTCCCAGCCATCGCTGGGACTATAGGAAAGATGGTTGCGATGGTGATTTTATGTCAGACAAGATGTTTTCAAGGGAATTTATTGGGGAATTAACATTTGATAATCCAAGAAAAAAGCAACACCTTGCCGCTGCGGTTTTTCAAGTAGTTTGCCCACTATAAGTGTGGGCAAGGGTCAAATAAATTTAAACTCTTGTGTTGTTGTAACTCTAAAGCCATGCATTGGATGAAAGCTGAGATTTTTTTTTTCCCACAACAAGGCTGTTGTACGGTTGCCCATTAGGCCTAGTGTGACGTACGGGTGACGCACAAGATGGGGTGCATCTATGAAAAATAATTACCTACACTATGTCTGCAAACTTCAAATAGGTCTCACTCCAGTCTCTGAGCAGTGCAACATATAGCAGCATAACTGTTTTTTTCTGAATTAACTCTTAACTACTTTTTATTTTCTTTCTGGCACAGATTATTACATGAATATACAGACTGAAGCATATTTTGGTTGAACTTCAAGACATGTCAGGATTAACCCTGACATAAGTCAGACCTAAAGTATTTTCTATGTTATTTAGGGACTGTAAACATGATGTTGGCCCTCACTCATACATTTGTATTTGATATGGTCGTAGTTTTGTTGCAGTAAATTTATTTAACCTTTAAATGTCCAAACTGAGCACATAGCTTGTCTGCTTTTCAATCTGAGCTGTAGTTCTGACTATGAAGGTGACAATATCTTCAATATAAATCCTGTTTACCAATGGATTCCTACATTTTCCTCATGATGAGGAGGCAGCCAGGACACATGATCTATGACAGCCTGGATGGTTAGTGTCGCTATGGTGACTTGCTTTTTACAAATAGCGCGGACAATGTCAAGTGTCGCTATGGTTGCAGATGAAAATATGTACGCAGGCTTTTTTTTTTTTATGAGAAACATCAAGAACTGAATTATATCTGTCTCCATGGTAACCTCAGAGTATAGCAGAGAAAAGAGAGAGCTCTTTATTTTGCAATAGATCCTTGCTATTTGAGGGAGCATTCATGACACACTATTTAAAAAAAAAGGGTTTTGACAGGTCAAATATGGATGCAATCCAAGCTACTGATTTGAAATAGATGGGCAGAGAGGTGCTGTAAGAAGAATTATATCAAGGCCTTGTCATGTTATCACATTTATATGGCAGAAAATACAGAATAGAATGTATATTAATTAACATTCTGGGAAATCTAAATAACTACCATATTAACATTCTGCTAAATTATATTTGTGAGCTTCATGATTCAAATTTTGTTGTTCAACTTGTTTTTCTCAGTAGATGTAACTATTATTTTTTAAATCTAATTTACCAAACATCTCCACACCCTTTCTGTATGACAACTTAAGTCCTAACTGAGGCTTCAAAACATTTCGGCCGAAAGTTTCTTCTATCTTTCCAGCCATCCGACTGTGACATGCAAGGGAGTGTGCTGTGTTATAAATAGTTACTGCACGGTTGAGTCGATGAGCTTTTCTCTGACAGACTTTGTAGTGTGAACTGCTCCTTCTTGCAAGAATAAAACATATAAAATAGCCTAGGTAAGGAAAACCAACAGATTGCATAGAATCTGGACTTCAATACAAACCCCCATCCTGAGCACGCTAGAAGAGAAGGCACTACATTAGTGGATTTCAGAAGGGAATTGGAAGTAACCACAAAGGAGCCAAACACCAGCTACTTTGTTTTCATGATATAAAGCACTTTGGTTAACTTGAGTGTTGTTGAAAGGTGCTATAGAAATAAACTTTGATTGTTTGATTAATACTGATCGACAGAGTCATAGCATGAGGGAGTAAGATCAGACATCTGTGTACTGCCTAGACCGACAACAAGAAAGCTGACGACGAATATTGGAATGCTTGGAACTGCGCAACATCAACAGGACAATAAGAGGCTTCATCGGGAACTCACTGACTGTGGAAGGCAAATCTTGAAGTGAATTCAAACCCATTGTACAAGTCACTATCAGATATGGTATCAAGGTAAAGGAGATGCCCTATCCATGCTCCTGTTCTGCAAGAGTGACTATGGATACTGTATGCCAGGACTGATCGAGACATTGACTCACTGATCCACCTCATTTACAGCAAGTACACTGGATGGAATATGTGTATTCAAAAATAAAGAACTGTAATAACTTAAGAATTTAAAGCAGACTCTTTAATTGACTTTTAAATTGTAATCCTCTCAGTTCTTATCTTTCCTTTGGGAAGTTTCCTCTTTGGGAGCATGCCATTAAAATTGTACCAGTTGAAAGAAATAAAATCAGCTGTAGAATAATGTAGTTTGATGCCGCTCCTGCAATATCCATCTCGGAGCTCATCATCTCTGACTGGACCAGCTGGTGGCAGACTTGCCTTGAACCTTGCATTGAGCTGTGATTCCACTGATACACAATCTGAACAATCAGCTTTCAAGTCATTCGTGTGTTACACACACAAACTTTTGTTCTGTTTAACACAACTACCTTAATCTGTTGAGACTGGTTAAAATCAGCCACATGAAAAGTAAAAGTTTAAAAAAATCTTTAGAAAGAATCCTACAGCAGGTATAATACAGTGTGTAATATGATCATATAATCATCATTGTTATACACAAATCTGTGAATGATTTGTGTTTGGACATTTTTCAATACAGATGCTAATTGTCAGTATTTATCCCAGTATTTTCTGCTCTTTGTGGGTCATAGACTGTTGTTTTATTTCTTAAATTTGACAAAAAGATCTTGACTGTAAAAACTGTGCTTATTTCTTGGTGTTGATATATCAGTTAGATAATTAATCATGTGTACATTTACATGTGGACACTTGTAATAAAAATCCCTTGTTTAAATGTAACTAGTCATATGTGGAGGTTTCATGGTGACTGTTCACCTGTAGCATCACCCCCCAGTTGAAAATCAAACACAATAACATCTTTATATTTAAAATTGATCTTTTTTCTATTTGCCCCAAAATGTATCTATTTCTTTTTATTGTATAATATATCTTAATTGGAAGATATTTTCATTGTGGAGCCATCTGCACAGACCAGTTTCTGCCAGATAAGCCTCATGTGTGAAACTGTTAACCCCAAAAAGACTTGTTTACAGAGAAAGAACAAATATTCCATAGATATTATTCATACTTTTGTTTTTTCTAAGCTTTCTTTTTAAAACAATAACAACAACAACAAAAAAAACAATAACCTTTTGACTTCTCGATTAATTTAGACTAATTTTAGTTATTCATATCTGACAAAAATCCATGAGCTAAGCAACCTTATCTAAGTCCCTATGAGAAAATTATTAGTGTTTAACATTTCTACATAACATTCTCACAGCAGACAAGGACTACAAACGAAATTTTTATGTACAAATTACTATGAAACAGCTGAATGTCGTATCTGTTGTGCAAATATCCAAATAATCATAGGACAGATTCTGTTTCAGAAAATAATCTAGCCTGACAGTCCTAGTGCAGGGCAACAATTCCCTAATATTCCCTGGTTATTGCAGGTTGAACAGCGCCTTGTCCTCTGGAGGAGGCGGGATGTTAGGCAAGCAGGCACGACGAGCTGCCTGCGAGTCATAACTGAGGAGTTATAATTCATTAAGTAATGAGATAAATGTAGATAAATAGCTCTGGATGGGCATTACATGTACTTCGATCACTTCCTTCGATTTCAACTTGTGTTAGCTCCGCCCGTCCGTGCCAACTTGACAAGCGTGTGCAAGAAACCACCGGGAGAAGGTCAACGAATCAAGCTCTTCCACATTGCCTGCTGCCCGCGTGCAGACGTTGAGGGCGAGGCGACTGTTGAGGACCGCAGTGAACGTGGTTTTGCTGCAGGTCTGCTTTTATAATTATAATATTTTGATTACTCGTCTTCTACCGTCACGCCAGTTAGCCTGTTTGTTAGCTGGAGGTGAGTAAAGCAGACATCGTCACTGACGGTAAAGTAGCCTGGTTGCTCTGTTGTTATTTGTCGACACTGAATGTTGTGCGGTCGCAACGTGGACAGGATAGCTGGTAGACACGCCTCGTAAAACAGAGACCAACTGGCTAGCCTAGCAGAGCTGTTAGCGTCGAAAAATAATGTCAACATTGCTTAAGGCTAGCTAACTTTTGCTTGTATGCAGACAAGTCAGGTGAGAAACACGTTTTCCCACTACCTGTGTGGAGCTGCGCATTTCCTCCACTTTGCAAATAGTTAATTATAACTTAAAAAGAAGTAAATGCCTTATGTTTTGAGCTAATTACATTAATATTATATTTGCTCCGAGTGGCACTAATATTTTGCTCTCTGGAGGATCTCATGCAACATGAACTGACTCTGACAGCACTAGTAAAGCCCATCGTTGTTAAAATTGGTGCTGTTAATTCCTTAGCTATGTAGGCGTTGACTAGCATCCCTCTTGAAGTTGAACAAGGCCTTGGTACGGGGGTGATGCTTGTAGAAGTCTAGGCAGATTGTGTAGTGCTCAGCTAGCAACAGTGGGCCGTGCATGTAGGAGGGCAGCATGTGTACACGGAGGCCCCTCTGAGACTGAAGTCAAATCTTCGGACCAAGATTGCGATTATTAAAGACCCTGTTCACATCAAACATACGGACAGAGCAGGGAATACATAGAAATCCTGCTCTCATACATGCTTGTTTGTCACTGTTTACTGAGTCACTAAAATTAACTTTGCCATCGTGAATGCCTATTGATTCACTCGTGCTTTTCATGCACGAGTAAAAATATCTGCGCTGCCAAAAAAAAGCACAACATTCACTCTGCGTTATACAGCTGGATCCATCATTGTTTGGTAAAGGATCAAGCAAATTTAAAGAATTTTCTCAAATTATAGCAATGGCTGTCACAGTCGTGTACTTTTGATTTAGATATAATGCTTTAAACCATTAATTTCATTTTATATAACAATGATAAACTCCTACAGTTAAATAATACATATGGTACGTTTTTGAAATGATAATAATTGGCATTGGAGATTGCAATTTAAAATAATAACAACAGCACATTCATCAAAAATTGCACAGGGCAGATTCAGTGTAAAAAATAACCGCAGCTATCCAAACTGAAAGAGTTCAGTGACTGAATAGCTACTTGAGAAAATGTTTTTCAGGCTTATTTGATAAGAAGAAAGCTTGTTGCAACTCTACATACTTACTGATCAGTTGTGTTTTTGTATGTGGAAAATTTGATTTGAGAGATTATATCAGTGCCCCCTCTACTCCTTTAGCAGATCAAAGGAGAGGAGCTGATTTGCTTTCCACTGCAGGTGCATGACAATGGAGATGAAAGTAGATTCTCAGGACGAAGACATTACATTCAGCAATACTGACACTAATGGTAAGATATCCATTTTTGATCATTTTTACTTTTAAAGTAATTGAGGCACATATTACAAACTGCATGTAATGCACTCATGCACTTAGAAGGTGATCAACTCGTCCTGTCCTAAAATGATCCTAAATGAAAGGTTTTAGACATATACAGGCTAACTGGTGTGCTCTAAAGAAAAATGGGCATGAGCATTTCTGGCTGTCACTACATAGCATGTGGCTATGTCAGATGGTTTAGGGATTCTCCCATCCAGGATACTGCTGTTCTGTGGGCTCTTAGCAGATCTGCCTATGTTTTAATCCAGGAAGTGTACATGTTGGTGCTGGAGAGAGTCCTGGTTACAGTTGGCTGCCAAATGAAACCACTTCTTTGGGTAGAATGTGCTGCCGTTCTAGAACTTGCCATGTAGTTATATTTTCATCACTTTTGTTAAACCTGTTATGTTAATTTGGTTCCTTTCATTTTTCTTTTTTTCCTGCTTAATTTTCTATTCTATTCTCCATTCTACAATCATTTAGCAGACGCTTTTCTCCAAAGCGACTTACATCTGAGAGTGATAACAACACAAGCAAGAAATCATACAGGAAGGGACATCATGATAGAGTGCTAGTCAGACTGCTGTGATTCTAGTTGGACACAGGTGCTGCCGTGTAGTGTTAGAGGCAGTGCTCTGTTTTTTTTGTTTTTGTTTCATTCCCCCTCCCTCCGTTTTGTTTTTAATTATGAGATCATGATTTCATCACACTATCATCTTGGGCGGAAGTGCACGCAGCAGGTTCAGTGCTGAGATGTTCCAAAGAGCTGAACAAATCTCTCTAACTCATCCAGGCGAGTAGAAGAGTTAAGCTAAGTGTGGAAATGCTTCTTGAACAGCTGAGTCTTTAGCTTGCTGTTAAAAGTAGATAAGGACTCTGCGGATCGGACAGAGTTCAGTAGATCGGTCCACCACCGGGGAACTACAGAGGAAAAGACTCTAGCTACCACCACATTGAGGTGGTAGGACTAGGTGTCTTTCACAGGCAGAGCGTAACTGTCGAAAGGGAGTGTAGCTCTGGATTAAAGAGTGAAGGTAGACGGAAGCCGTTTGGGTTATTTTGTAAGCCAGAAGCAGAGCTTTGAATTTGATGCGCGCTACAACTGAAGCCAGTGAAGAGCGATTAGCGGTGGAGTGACATGAGTTCTTTTGGGCTGGTTGAAGACGAGTCGTGCTGTTGCATTCTGAATCATCTGCAGAGGTTTAACTGAGCATGCAGGCAGGCCCGCCAGTAAGAATTGCTGTAGTCAATGCGTGAAATGACCAGAGCCTGAACCAAAAGCTGTGCCATGTGTTCTGTCAGGTAGGGTCTGATCCTCCTGATGTTGTAGAGAGCAAATCGTCAAGACCTGGCAACATGGACCTTAAAGGTCAGCTGGTTGTCTACCATGACACCAAGATGCCTGGCAGAAAACGTAGGCACAAGCGATAGAATCGAACTGCACGCTTATCTGCGGATTTTCTGGTAGTCCTAATAATCTGTGACTATAAACATATAATTGATAACAATGATCCATTCCTCTCTAAATGTCATGTTTTAAAGTTGGTGTCTGGTTCAGTTTTGACCTGTATTATCTTTCCTTTCAGGTAAACGCCCCGCTGAGGACATGGATGAAGAACAGGCATTCAAACGTTCACGGAACACAGATGAGATGGTGGAGCTACGTGTACTCCTTCAGAGCAAGGTAAAGAACGTTTACACGGTGAGGACTGCTAGTTGTTGAGCAACATTGCTCTTTTTCTGTTGTTGATCAAAGCTTTTTTCTTTTTCTTTTTCTCACAGAATGCCGGTGCAGTAATTGGAAAAGGTGGAAAGAACATAAAAGCCCTGCGGACAGATGTGAGTAAACGGATTAAAATCTGCAAGTATGCCTGCACCTGAGAGTAAAGTTTACCTGGCTAATACCCCCTTTGTTGCAGATCCTGTGTGGATCTTGTTGGCAATAACTGCTTAGCTGTGTTTCTATTTTTTGAGAGGTTATTTTAATTGAAAAGATCCACACCTAAATCCCCTCTAATTCCAAGCCCTTTTCACCGGATTCCCACTGAAACCGGCCCAGATTTCATGCCTGTCAGTATTAATCATTAGACATTAACTGACATGCATTAGTACTAGAATAAAGCAAAGGTGGACGGATCAGGACGGCCTTGTTAGACAGTTCTGTTGGATTTTGTTTCCAGTCCTGTTGTGACTTTGTTCACCTCACAGTGTTGTAGCCATAAGAAGCAACAACCGGTTCCTTAAATCCTGATTTATTTGTTTCCCAGGGCTGTAAATCTGTGTAGTGCTCCAGAAAAGTTATTAAACTTATCTTTGTCCAGGTCACACTTCCTGTTCTTCACTCATCACAGTTTCTCTCATTTCACTTTTTGGGACAAAGAATAGCTTGTATTCTATTAAAACTGTATTCCTTCTCCCCCTCTTCCTTTCTCCTTTACTTTTTTGTTTTTACTTTTGGCCACCTACCTCTGTTGCCCATGTACTGGATCGACATGCCCCTCCTGCGTTGCCCACCTTGACGTTGGCCCAACCTCCGCCCGCCCCTGAACGCCCGCCCGCCCACCTGACACTCCCGGTTGGCCCTGCCCATAAACTGTGCCCCTGCTTATTCGGGCACCTAACTTGAAATGATGTGAATGAATGCCCCCGCCCAATGCCAACTTCCTCCACCACCACAACCATCACAACCACCACCACTTCGGCCCATGCAGTACAATGCCAGTGTATCAGTCCCAGACAGCAGTGGCCCAGAGCGGTATGTCCCACCAGTTATTGCCTCACTGCCTGATTAGAACAGTGAAACACATGTCTTTGATAACCTGCCTTCTGTTTCATTTTAACATTTTTATATATATATATTACAGTTTACCCCCCCCCCCCCCTTCCCACAAACACCCCTTCCTCCACCTGTAAGAGACATGTATTGTTCTTTTTGATTTTTCTGTCCATTTTTAGCATCTCCATTAAGTTGGACTTTCTGTCATTACAGTTGATTGTCCATGCAGAGAATCACTGACAGCCCACAACCAAGTAGTTATTGTTTTCTACCTGACGACACAGCAGTTGGATGTTGTTTTATCCTTGCTGCGGTCTTTGATTTTTACCATGAAACGTGTGTAAAGCAGACATCTCTTTCTTGCTCTGCCCTCTGTGACCCACCTGGCCTCCCCCTTACCTCCAACCCACCCTCCTCTTCCACAACCCTTTCTTCCCTACTGTTTTCAGCATCACTGTCCATGATCTCTAAGAGAGCGTTTGCTCTCGTTTGGAGGCTCTGTCTCCCCGCTCTGTCACTTCATTAATGTTGTCTCTTGATTTCATTGTGCTGCTTCCCCCCCCCTCTGTTGAATTGCTCTCAGGCCGCATCAGATCAGATCTACCAAACCTTTCATAACCCTAGCAACCTGCTCCTGTTCTCTGCCACACAGCAGTTGGTAACCACTCACATTTTCTTCCCCACCTCAATCCCTCTGCTCTGTTACTGTTTTCTACTGCCCACCCTGTCTCCTCTCACCTCAGAGCCCTAGCCCTCTTCTCGCCACCCCCCCCACCCCTCCTACCCAACTCCCTGGTCACAATGAATAGGTGTGCTGGTGGCGCAATTTGTATGGAAGCTATAGTTTTAGATTGTTACTGTCCTTTTCCCCAACTTGCTGGTGGTGGGATGGTTAGAGAAGATCTCTCCCGCTCTTACACCCTCCCCTCCAACTTTTTGTGGCCTCTGTCACGTTGATTTGAGTCGTTCTGAAACTGCCCATCCTGCCAAGTCTTCTCACTTTGAAAATAATATTAGATTCAGTGCATGTCTGCTGCTAATTTCATAAGTGAAGTGTTGGGGAAAAGTAATAATTTTGCATAATATGCAGCAGTTATAATTATTCTTTATTTCTTTAATTTCAAACCTTTCATGAGTCTGTCTGTGACTGTTTGCTGGACTTGTCCATATAATTTGGGTCAGGTATAGCTCTCTGTTCCACTCTATAACCCTTTTGTAATGCCTTGCTTCCTTTTGGCCAAATTGGTTCCTGACAGGATCCTCAGTGTGAACGCTAGCATCGACACTATTGGAGAGATTCTGCTGAAAATCATCCCAACTCTAGAGGAGGTAAGCTGTGTATTCAAGCAGAAAGAGGGCCAGGATAAGTGTTGACTCTCTGACTTAAAACCTCTTACCTGTAGAGTACAACTATTAATAATTTTGGATTAAATTAATAGAAAATTTAATTTGGTCATTATTGTGTAGCATTTAAAATAATCTTTATACTAGAGTGCTATGTGAGCTTTAAAGGCTGCCTGGTAAAGTTTTTGACCAGTTGTAGAGCTTCAGACCAGTTCTTTTGTAAGTTGGTGCTTCTCTTGTTTCTTATGTGCGTGCATGCGGTGCAGCTCACATCTGGCTTTCCAGCTAATTTATTTACATATTGTGTATCACAAGGGTGTACAGAGTCTTGTGGTCAGAAAATTTTACATTTAACAGGAAAATGCACAGGGCGTTTTTAAACTGAAACTCTTGATTGGGATCATACCTGCATCTTTAGGAAGTGATCAGACTTGAACCATCTACTCTCATCAGAATCTGACCACATGCTACATCTGTACTTTGTTTCCTTAATCACTGATCTGTCATGCCATAGACCAGTGCAGCATGGTACAGCTGTTTTGCCACATAATATGAACTTGCCTTTTTTAAAAAAAAAACCCAGAACAGAACTATTGTAATATTAACTCTGCTGAGACTCATCTGGTCAGATACCCTAAATCTGTTCAACTTTTTTTTTCTTTTCTACCTTTTTAATGTGAGAGGTAGGAGATTTTCTTATACTGCTTGTTTTAGCCAGGGGTGCCATTTTATATTTAAGATGTTTGATTCATGTTAAATCTTTCAATGTAAATTTGTGTTTCCAAACTATATATTAAGATTCAGGGATCTTGCTAAAGCAAGATTCTTTTACACAGAAATGTTAGCTTTTACAAAAAGCTAACATTAAGCTTAAGTTCTACATATATAAACTACCCAAACTGATCTAAGCTTTGCTTAGAAATGGGCACATTTTTGGAGGTAACTTAAATCCCAACAATAACATTTTTTGCTATTACAGTACATATAAACTGTTTAATGCAATTCTCAAATACTCTCTTTGTTTTATGATTGGAACTTGAGTAGGGTGCTATGACTCCTTGCTATTTGGCTTATTGAGATGTGATGAACCATGGTGCAGCTCTTTCCTACAAAGTTCACAGTTACCTTTCAAACAGTTTTTTTTCTTGCTTCCTATCGCTAATCCCACTCAGCCTCGGTGAATACCATGTGTAAAAACCGCAGAGCAATCGGAAAGCGGCCACAGTGAGAATCAAACTGTCAAAAGTTTGCTTATCAGCCATGGAAAGTCCATACTGACTCGTGACTACTCTTGTTGAATTGTTTCTATAGTACCAGCATTACAGCGGGACTGATTTTGACAGTGAGCTTCGCCTGCTGATCCATCAGAGCTTGGCTGGTGGCATCATTGGGGTGAAAGGGGCCAAGATAAAGGAGCTGAGAGAGGTAGGACAGGGTCCAGAGTACCAGCTCGGATCTCCTGCACTAATAGTTAACCTGTTAAGGATCATTACGATGTGAACAATTAAAATGTTTGTCCCCTGTTGTAGGCTTTCTTTTTCCTTCTAGTTGTCTGTCTTCATTTTCCTGCATATTTTTTTTTTAACCCATTGATAAATTGTATATATGCATTTAATTAGGAGCTATTTTTACCGGTGCTTTTGGCAAATTTTGAATCCGTGACAAAAAGTTAAGTCTTTAAGTGTTTCCATTTCTGTCCTGTAGAACACCCAGACCACCATCAAGTTGTTTCAGGAGTGCTGTCCACACTCTACTGACAGAGTCGTTTTGGTGGGAGGAAAGCCAGATCGTGTCATTGAATGTATAAAAGTAATCCTGGAGCTGGTATCGGAGGTGAGTTTCCACCCTTGAAGTCTATTAAAAGCTTCAATGTACTGTATACAGGCATCTCATGCTGTAAGAATGCTTTTAAATTTGGAAGCTCATGACTTTATGATTACTTATTTTTCTAAATATCAATAATTCGGCATGATGTAATGTTTGCTTTTGTTCTTATAAATGTTAGATTTTTAGCATTTATTTACAACGTTTCCTTTTCAATATTTTGTTCTCTTTGTAGGCTCCAATCAAAGGTCGTGCCCAGCCTTATGACCCTAACTTCTATGATGAAACATACGACTATGGCGGTTTCACCATACTATTCGAGGACAGGGGCAGACGACCTGTGGGTGGGTTCCCCATCCGCGTGCGTGGTAATTTTGAGCGCATGCCCCCTGTGCGTGGCAGCAGACCCCTGCCTCCCTCCAGAAGGGACTATGATGACATGAGCCCCCGCCGAGGTCCTCCACCGCCACTCAGCAGGGGTGGGCGAGGAGGTAGTCGAGCACGTAACCTGCCTCTTCCCCCACCGCCACCACCAAGAGGAGGGTGAGGATGAAACTTGAGCGCTTTTAAACTCGGTCTGTTTGGTCCAGTTGAAAGAAAAGTAAACCCATGAACCAAACTTCAGGTTTGAAAGCACCATTGGATGCCCGGCTGAAGAAGTGCATTTTATTGTTTTAATTCCCGTTTACTGTACAACCTGTTTTTTCTTATTTGCAGAGACAGGTATTCACATGGCAGCTATCATAGTAGCATGGATGACAGACCAAGGTGAGAAGTACTGCCACTTTCATTTCTTTGCAAAGGGGAGCAAAAGATGTGGGTTTTGCTTGCTCACTGGCAGAAATTCAACTCATAATCTTCAATTTTCAAGTCTAATAACAGGCCATCTCAAAGTATCAGTCCAGCACTCCTCCAGAAAAACCCCATTAATGCATACTTTTTTTTTGTTTTTGTTTTTAGTGACAGAAGAGGCAGAGGAGACCGTTACGACGGCATGGTGAGTTGTCATGTGCTGCTGTGTTTCTCGTTTTCTTTGTCCGTCTAGTTTGTGAATTTAAGTTTGAAATGAAGCAATAGCATTTGATTTTTTTTCTTATTTTTTTTTTGAGTGTATCACGAGTGCAGAGGCTTGGACATTGCTGCTGTTTCCACTGTGTATGCACCCTCATATAGGCCTGTTGTTGCCTGGCAACAGTTGTCTCCGTGGTTACCACAGAGCAGCTGAGTGCGTAGTGCAGAGATTCACCAGGCTAGCAAATGAACTTGAGCTGAAACCAAAGCAATTCCTGAAGCGCTTCCTTGCAGGTTGTTGCTGCAACCAAATAGTTTTTGGTTAAAAGGCCTAAGAATATATTTTCATCAAAAAAAGATTTTAAAAGATGTCAAATAACTCCTTGATTTAGTCAGTGTCCTTGATAATGTCACAAATCACACATGTATCCTATATAGCCTTTTATTTTTTTAACAGTGTGAACTTTGAGTCATCTGAAGGCTTTATGACAACATAATTTAGGTTACTGCTGCATACAGTAAATTTAATAGTCTTCACATTATTGAATAACCAAAATAGGAAGTTTTTTTTTACTTATTTTGGGACATTGTGCTTTAAATCTCGCTCTAAATAATGTAGACAGCCAAAGAAGATCTGTATGGCTGTTAAGGGAAATTAATTCTATACATTTAGATATTCAGGGAAATTTGTTCCTTGATAAGATTGGGACACATTTTAGTATTTTTACACTTTTTCAAAATTATGAGCTCCTTTGTCAGAGCTATGGTAATTGTGAAATAGTATTAAGTTGGTATAGTTGGATAATTTTATATTTTGGATATTTTGTTGGAAAGAACAACAGTTTGTTTAGAATAGAAGCTGACAGCTGAAAAACACTTACCAAACGTTACCAAACTTCAGACTAATTTTTGCTGGTCTCTGGTTTATCTGCTGACGCTCGACATGGAGGACTGTTTGTACTTGAGAGGTTGGGTCCTTGTGATCTTTGGTTCTGAGAGTTTTAAAGGTTTTTTAGTTATTTATACATAAGTGGCAAATCTTTTGCTAAACAAGTATTTGTCAATTTCTCATGTCAGCTTTATGTCCCTCTTTTCAGCCTACTCCTCTAAGTGGTACCAATTTTGCCACAGATTTTAAAATGATTATGCATTTTTTCTGGCAATATTTAATGCAACAATGTCCCAGATAAATGGGTCCTGAGTTTCTGGTTTATATTGAGATGAAAAATTCTGAGAGCTCTCTGTCTTTATTTTTTGTCAGAGCAATTTTCTTACATCCTTTTTTTTTTTTCCCCTTTCCATTAATTTCATCCTGAAATGCAGAGTGGAGGCGGATATGGTGAGTATCGATATACTTGTAAATCCTGCACAAATTAAGTTAATTTAAATTATCCTGCCATTTATTTTTTTTAATGCCTGTGAAACTGATAACCTGCTATTTGTCTGTATTAAAAGGGAAATTATGTAGGCTGCAGCCCCACTTCCCAATAAGCCCATTTTTCTTTGATTGGTAAATTCAGTCATCTGCTCAGACTCCCTAACTGTTCGGCTTCAGCTCTGCTGAAATTCAAAATTCAAAGAAAACATTTCATTGTATGCAAAATTGGGATATGCCCCAAACTATACAATAAGCTATGGAAGTTGTATTTTAAGGTGGGCTTTAGTTGCATAACATTTTCAGTTTCCACCATTGTTTTTATTTTTCACACAGGTTTAACTGTGTAGGGGTTTAAAACATGTGGTAGTCACAAACAGTACTTTGAATGCAGAAACTTTCCCTAATGGTAGGAACTATTCCAGATTCCAAGTTCTAAACCTGACTGGACTAAATAGTAGGTAGACTGCTGGGGAAACTCTGTATTCTACATCCCTAAGCATTGAACAGGAGATGGTACCATTGATAGTACCTGTTACTTTATGGTGGGGCTTGCAGAGCTGAACATTTTTTGAATGTTCATTAAGTCCCTGTCTCTTTGTTCCCATTCTCCATTCCTTTATCTGTCATTCAACAGTCTTTATGATAACATTATAACTAATTTAAGGTGTAATGCTGGAGGTGGCCCTACTATTCCTAAATACAACATTCAAACTCATTGAATGTTATTTCAGCAACACCAACGAGGCAGAGGTTGTTTATTCTCTCTAGATCACAATATTTGCCTCATTTTTCTCACAATGTGGCTTCTAATTTTTTCCTAGTTTTGTAATTCTAAGGGTTGTAACAAATGGTAATTGGTGCAAAAAAGTTTATAGGGCACACTATTTCAAGCAGCATTTATACGTGTTATCCAGATTATATTAAGATTTGAAAGGATATTTTTGAATGCAGTTGCAAATGCTGATTGTGAAAGGAGCTACATGTTGCACATATGTCCCATTTAAGAAATGTAGCCTTAAAGACAATCAAATTTACCACTTGATGCATTTGCTTTCTTTTGAAATGGCCCTTTTCTGCTTTTGTAAAACACAAACTTTACTGGTTTTTTGTCTGTTCCCTTTTTCTGTTTGATTCCCTCTCCATATATACTACAGCCGAATTATTGATAATGGTCTTTATGTATTCATTTTTCTTTCTGTTGTCTGACACTAGAAACAGTTGGAAATGATAACAGACATGTGCTAGGTTGTAATTAAGATCCAGACAAAATTTGAAGGTGATATTAATTAAAGTTAAAAGCAATGTCTGTGCTGTGAATTCAGCTGTTATCATGATTTCTCTTGGAGAAAGTTAGAAGCAACTAAATGCCTTTATGTTTCCCTAAGGTTCAAGACTGCAAACAGTTTGGAAGGACAGGACTGAAATAGTGAGGTTTGCTTGGAGGAGTACCTCCAAGTTGTGTTTTGAAGTTGTCCCATGAACTCCACATTCCTGGGACATACCAGATTTCCTTTAATTTGCTTAACAGTAGTATGATATGAGACTTTTTAAAACATTAAACAACAGGAAATTAGATGAAGAATTCTCTAATCTCTGCATCACTTTAGATGATAGTAGAAATATAAACAGCTGCTGTTTATTTCCAAGCTGTTTTCTTTTCTCTGTTCTGACTATTTTACTATATAATAGGTCAGTGGTTCCCAACGTGGGGGTCTGTCTCAAAGAGCACATTCAGGGCCATTGTGATAAATGTCCACACATTGTCATTATTTATTTATTTTTGTTTAAGTAAGGCTATATGTTGTTAATTTAAATTTGGCCTTATTGAAGGACAGGGCTCAGCCAGAATACAGTATTTATGGTGAGAATCATGATAATGAAGGCATAAAACTAACCTATTTTCTCTAAAGCTGTAGGCTTTCGAATATGAAGCTTGACATTTTTTATGCAAAATATGTCTGGTCTAAAATTATTTATATACTATATAAAATATCCTAAAAGATTAGGAGGGTCTTCCAGCAAGCCAATTAAAAAAAAAAAAAAAAAAGTCAAATTAGATTTGTATACATTGTTTGTTTTAATCACTGCAGCTGTTGTCTTGGACATTCAGGCTGTACAACTTGTTTACTACCACTTTATTCTCTTCCTGTGGTATATTTTCACTTTGTTGTTTCCTTTTCATTGTTTTCAAAGACAACAATTCTTCCTGGGAGCTCTTTCAGTACGGTGAGTCGGGATGGATAGTTACTGTCCCAGAGTCATGTTTCCTGACCTGAAGGGATTGTTTTTTCTTGTTGTGTGTTTCAATCAAAGACAACTTCTCCTCAAATGTTCTTTACTCACTGTCTAGGTGGTAGAGGGTCATACAGCGACATCGGAGGCCCGGTCATCACAACACAAGTCACCATCCCAAAAGATGTAAGTAATTCATGACTGCTGGGAAACGGTGACATGGATGAAATGGCACTTCCAAATCCATTTCCCTTTGGCCTGTGTGGTGGTTGTTCTGCAGTTGGCGGGTTCAATCATCGGTAAAGGCGGCCAAAGGATCAAGCAGATCCGCCATGAGTCTGGGGCATCCATCAAAATCGATGAACCACTAGAGGGCTCTGAGGACCGCATCATCACTATCACAGGGACGCAAGATCAGATCCAGAACGCCCAGTACTTGCTGCAAAACAGGCATGTATTTTTCCCACAATCATCCTTATCATTTATGTTCAGTTTGAGAAATGTCTGGAGGGGTGTTGTAACTTTTTTCACTTATTTCTGTCAGATACTAATGTTTTGAGACGTATGAAACACTGGTCTCTCTTCATTACCCACCTTTTGTGCTGGTCAAGAAGATTATGGACAAGATATGTCTTGTCACATTTTCTTGTCTTTTTTTTTTCTTTTGGGTTGTTGAAATGTCTGTTGTTGATTCATCATTGTATGTCTGTTAGTACTTAGTATTAATTAATACTAATTAGTTTTAGTACTCCATTAGACCCTCCGCCCAGTTTGGGAACCACTAGACTGACCATTTGTGGTTCCATCTCAAATATGAGGAGGTGCTGTTTGTTTTATCTGACTATAAACTGTTTTGTTACAGGTTATATCCTAAATTAATCAGTCAAGGCAGTAATTAGCAGATTAATTGATGATCTAAATGCAGAAGCTCATCATCTGGAGCACGCTGTTCAGTCACCTCCCTTGTCATCACCAAATAACTGAGTGGTTCAGTTGTCATATGTCCTCCCTGCAGACAGAATTTATTTTCAGCCTTGACCTTGGCATTCCTTTCTACAACTTAGACTTGTACTCCACCTGAAAAATTGTCTGCAATTTGTGACATCCAGCCTGCTGATCTGTGTCATGTCCCTGCTCACATAAATACTTAATTTTTTCAATACTTGTATCCGTCTCTTGTTTCAGTGTGAGGCAGTATTCCGGGCGGTTCTTCTAAAGAAGGAGGGAGGGAAGGAGAAAAGTGAAGCCATGCTGCCATACTGTTTACCCCCCCCCCTCTCCCTCTATTCAGAGCCAACATTCCTCTGCTTTTTGTAGATTTGCCCCTTCCTCTCACTGTCTCACACTACACCGCCTATGTATGAATCAAAACTTCTTTTCATTTAGAGGTCTGAAAAATCCTCATTTCTGTACAGGTGGGTTATATTCAAATATTTTTTTGGAGAAGATTTTTGTGCTGTCACTGGCGTGAACCCATCTGTGTGATAACTTTGGGTGTTGTGAGGTGGCCCTGGGCCTTTTTTTCCCCTAATTTCAGTACAGCATGCAGAATGTAATAATTTTGTTCAGGCATTGTTTTCTTCTTTTTTATTTAAAAATGTAATTATTTTTGGTCCCTCAAAATTTTAAGCACACTTTCCTAATGAAGATGGGCAGTTTTACAGATAGATGGGTTAAATAACTGAAAAATAATATATAATTGAAAACACAACTTCCATCTGCCTTCTTCACTGCAAAATTAAATTCTTTGTACGATGGCCTTAAATCGAGTCCTGCTAGTAGTTAAGTTCATTTAACATAATATAATAAGATAATTTAATTTAGCTGAAAAAGTCAAAGCTAATCTCATTGGCCAGTTTCATGAGGAATAAAACTAATGTTCACATTAGGTGAGCATTGACTATTAGCTTAGAAACAGCCTTTTTTCAGAATTGGCCGGAATGTAGGGTTGCTAACTCTAAAATTAAATCAGTATCTGTCACTGTGATGCGCATTAGACTAATGGTAGAATTAAAACCAGAGACCAGTCTAAAACATTTTTGTGAGAATGGTTTCATCATTGGAGGTAAAATATGAAGGTTCAATACAAGAGCTTAGGTTAGCATGAAGATTAGAAAGTAGCAAAGAACCAGACTTACTTCATCTTGTGGTAATGGTGCCTTTAAGGCTCACGTATGAATGCCTAATTTGGGTAATTTGTTCTAAGGGGGAGGCGTTGAATCATGCACTTGGACTCTGACATCCCACGCCCAAATTTAAAATGGCATCAAACAAAATGAATGCTGTTTAACCGGGATTTTGCTGGGGTGCTGGTGCACTTGATGCACTTTGTTGTTATTCAGCAGAACCAAGCTGTTTCTAGCTTGAGGGCAAATGAATTTATTTCCTCCCCAAATGTTTAATTATTTTGCTTTAAGTTGTCATTAATGCGGCAGATTGTGTGTGTGTGTGTGTGTGTGTGTGTGTGTGTGTGTGTGTGTGTGTGTGTGTGTGTGTGTGTGTGTGTGT
>JAOXYM010000020.1:8430999-8446836 GCA_028567055.1 Leptatherina wallacei | reverse complement strand
ACACACACACACACACACACACACACACACACACACACACACACACACACACACACACACACACACACATACACATCTTTGGCTTGAGGGAAAACTATTGTGACCTGTGAATCTCAGCTTCTGAAAACATTCTAACTCTCCAAAGGCTGCAGTTTTTTTTTAATTTATTTTTGTTTTTGCTGCCAAAATCCAGTTAAGCTGCTGCTAATTGATGTTGATTTTATTTTCCCTTTTCTTTCCCCAGTGTATGTCACAGATGTCCTATTTCTGGCATTGCTTTGATCTTATTCCACTTTTCATCTTTTGGTCTCATTCATCTCAACTGCCTAGGGACTGGTGAAAGTGGGAAGAGCACCTTTATCAAACAGATGAGGATCATCCATGGCACGGGATACAGTGACACTGACAAGAAAGGTTTCACCCGGGTGGTGTTTCAGAACATCATGACAGCCATCCAGGCGCTGATCAGTGCCATGAAGTCTCTAAAGATTGACTATGTTGACGACCGGAACATTGTGAGAAGCTGTACACACTTTCCTAAAAAAAACCTGCAATGATGTCTTCATCTCTTGTTACATTTAATAAAGCTCAAATCGTTATTAAAAAGTAATAAAACTTTCAACAAGAGTCTGCAACCTTTGCTTGCGGCTCTGTGAGGCCACACTTTTAGACACAGCAGAGATTTGAACCAATTCTTGCATCAGCATGTAATCCTCATGGAGATTTTTTTCTCTTTAGGAACTAATGTCACATCCTGTTTTGATAATTACCCCAAAACAATCCTGCAGATACTGTTATCTCAGGGGTCTCAGTGGTGTATAACAGAGTAAAACCAGGTTTTTCCTCCCTTCAGCAGCACTTTGCTACAGTCGGAAGGAAGAACTCTAATTTAAAAAGAACCTCCAACAGAGTTAAACTAAGGTGGTCGGCCATCTGCTTCAACTGGGGTGAAAGCAAAGACACAGAATCAGCACTGATGCACAATAAACAATAAGTAGGTTGGCAGAGGGAAAGATGTGTGTGCATCTCCATCACTGAGGGAATCCAGTGCTGCTAGTGGTCTTTTAAATGCTTACCATTAAATTGCTGCCGCTGGTGTTTTCCAACACAGTCCATCTAATGAGGACCATGCCTCTATTTACTGCCACCCTCCTCTTCTTCCAGTCAATGCCTCCGACAAATCTTTTGACATTATTTTCAAAGAATTGGCTGGAGTGAAATTGCTGACAACAGGCCACTTCTTGTCAGGGAGCCGAGGGCAAGCCTCAGCCAGTTAGCATCAGAGGTAAAAGGGCTCGTGACTGCTTGTTAACTGATGCTGGGCCATCAGGCTACTGCTTATGTCAAACAGAGATGCAACAAAAAGAATGTGATGCTATGCGGTTAAATATTATAGAGAGATTTTAATTTATGAATCAATCATTAGAAACACATCCTAAATCAAGTTTAAAAGTGCCACCAGTGCTTAACATTAACATTTCATTCACACTAGTTCTCATTTTTTTTCCCAAAAAGACATGTTCTTAAATCACTCATAAAATATATTGCAGATTCTCTGTTGATACACATTACACTTGCAACAATTAAACAATTAAACAATTCCTCAGAAATGAGCAAGAAGCTAAGTGTGTAGCAACTACACAAAGTCAAGTTTTGGCTGCATTGCATGCATTTCTTGTCATGACACCATATTGTTTATGAAATTCTCATGCACATTGTGACGCACACTCCCGTCTTTGTTGCAAATCTAATGGATTGCCAGTATTTAGCTAGTTGAAATTCAGCGAAGTAGCTCTTCCTCATTCATGTCAAACTGTGACTCATCTAAACAATCCACACCCAAAGGATATTCTTTCTTTTTATTACACGTTCACATGTTTAAGGCTACCTTGCACATTCACGTGGTGCATTGGTTTTACTTGTCCTCTAGAATTAATACTATAAAGAATATGCAGGACACTGGTGTGTGCAAATGAAACTGGTAATCCAACGTCCTGGGTTATTTGACATTAACTATCATCTATAATGCTGCAGCTGTTTTTTTTCTGCTGTTTTTTTTTAACATCAACCAAATAATAGCCTGCGCCACTGTCTCCAAGTCCTGCATGACTTTAGTTTGCTGGTACTTCTTAAAGGAGTCTTCCAAAAATTGCACTGACATACAGGATGAGTCATCACCACTTTTCAGGCCCCGAGCAGAATATTATAGAAACTCCCAAAAATGTATTAAGGATATGTCGTTGTTGGGCCAGATACTGATGTATTGGTGGTGGCGCAATGTGATTTTAGAAATACTTTAACTAGAAATGTGTTTTTCTAGAAATGAAAAATGATCTAGAAAGATCACAAAAGTATAAATGGTTTAATCTTTGAGGCGCAGGAATTAGTTTATCTAGAGTTCAACCATTTAACAGCCTGCCGTACCGATGAAATGAATCTACTCTTCTATTTGGTTTGAGTACATTATGCCAAAAGCAAGTGTTCATTATCTCGTGCACTGTTTCAATTTCTGACCATTTCACAATTTTGAATGCACTATGTTAACTGCCATCTCATCCATTTTTTAAAAAAACAACAAGATAATGAGTTAAGATGATAAGTTTTTATGTAATCTTACTGACCAACACCAAAGAAAAATGCAGTAAGAAGGAAAAAAGACATCCGACAATAAAGGACAGAGTGAATCACAGATGAATATATGCAAAAAATATCAGGATGATTTATGCAGTTACACTGTCAGCCTGCCTAAAAATGGGTCTATGATAAATATGTCCACAAAACTCATCCCTTCAGGAAAGTGCACATTTTTACTTTAGAAAATGAAATCTCCATTTAGGTTGAGTTGTGGCTGTTTTTTGTGTCAGAGCCACGCAGAGAAGCTGAGCCAAGTGGATTCAACCCAGGTGTCCACTTTGGAGTCCTGGCAGGTGGACGCCATTAGGAGTGTGTGGAATGACCATGGAGTTCAAAAATGCTACGACCGTAGGAGGGAGTTCCAGCTGTCAGACTCTGCCAAATAGTAAGCCCTTTATGTATTTCACATTAAATATTTTCACAGTGCTTCATCTTGCATTCATGGACTCGGTTTAACAGAGTCATCTAAGTGTGATAAATGCTGATACGTTTGAAAAACAAGTTGTTCCACTTTCTGTAAGATCTCTCCCTTTTTATCTGGGTAGATTTGTGTCAGGATGTTTATCTGGATGCATTGCTTAACCTTTCAGTTACCTAAGTGACATGGACAGGATCGCAGTCCCAGGGTACATTCCCACCCTACAGGACATCCTGAGGGTCAGAGTTCCCACCACAGGCATCATAGAGTATCCTTTTGACCTATCAAAAGTTCTCTTCAGGTACAGTATGATGCTACTTGATTATTATTTTAAAGCTAAAGCAGCATTTGTCTGCGTGTGCTTGCATGTGATTGCTATGTTAGATGCCAAAAATAATGAGGAGCTAATGCTAAATTCCTGTAAAGACCTGACAGTGTTAGCAATCTCCAACTCTCAGCATGGAAGAAAGTAAATCTATTAAAGTCTATCATTCATGTGTCTGAAAGGATGGTGGATGTGGGTGGCCAGCGCTCGGAAAGGAAGAAATGGATACATTGTTTTGAGAACGTCACCTCCATCATCTTCCTGGCGGCCCTCAGCGAGTACGATCAAGTCCTTTATGAGAATAAGAACGATGTATGTTAAAAAGCAATGCGGTCCCAATGAATAATCCTCCCTGTATTTATTATCCAGCTTTTAAAAAGGGTTAATATGTTGTCTTAAGCTGAAACTTTTCCCATCTGCTTTCTCAGAACCGACTGGTTGAGAGCCTCGCTTTGTTTAAGACCATCATGTCATACCAGTGGTTTCAAGAGTCTTCCACCATCCTCTTTCTGAACAAAACAGACCTGCTAAAGGAGAAAATTACACAGTCGCATTTGGCAACCTACTTTCCAGACTACAAAGGTCAATCCTGCTTTCTTTTCGCAAAACATGTTTCTTTCTTTTGAGTTTATCTTTTCTATATTACGTTACTTGTTTGAGCCACATTTCAATGAAACTTGAAATTATTGTAAAGTTAATGTCTTTGTGTTTTGAGTGTTGGTTTGACAATACAAGCGATTTGAAGAAAACATATTGAGAAACTATTATGTAGGATTTGATTGAATATTTTGTGTTGACATCCCAGTATTCTGCAATTTGCTATCAGGATGAAATACATTTCGTGATGAATTTTGAAGCAACCATGATTGAAACTAATCGGCTTGTCTTAGAAGTACAAAATTGTCTTAACTACCAGGGTGGCTGGAGATTGTACAACTTGAGATGTTTGCTTGTAGAGAGCTGAAACACAGGAAGCACAAAGGACCCAGCTGGATAAAGAACAAAATGACATCAATAGAAGAAAAACGATAGATAAATAAATGGAACAAAACCCTTAAGGTGTCAAAAGGCCAAACAATCCATAGACAGAACAGAAACTACACAAAGTTGCGATGTTGATCTGGCAAAGAATAAAGACAATCAGGTAGTAAATACTCTACAGATGGATGTTATCACAGATGTGTATTATGCAAGAGCAATGAACAACTAAAACATGATGTGAAAGAAGAGCAAGAAAAGAAGGAAGTAAAACTTGTCAAGGTTCAGGAAGAAAAACACAAAACAACAAACAAAATGAATCATAAGTAATGGTAACTAGAATATAAAACATGGGGGAAAAAAGCAAAAACTAGCCAAACACAGAAAAGGAATCTTAGAAAAGCATTCAATGCCACGGGAAGATCTAAACGTGCTCTGTATTGGGGACTATAGATCAAGAAATGAATAAAAAAAAATTCAACTCACAAATTTCTGTTTGCTAATTTCTCAGAATACTTAAAAAAAAAAGAAAGAAAAAAAACGAAAATTTAAAATTAGGCTTCTATTTCTTCATTTAGTCATTTCTTTGTAGCAAATTGCAATGATGGAGGAATAAAAAATCCTTCATAACGTCCTACCAGCTTAGAGCAAAACGTGTGTTAGGTGGATGTGTGTGTTCTTTAACTCTCCCAGAAGCCTCCTTTCATATTAGTGCGCATCTATTGGAAGTTCACACCGTGCAATTCACTGCTTGCCTCTCACTAATTTTGACCAACTTCCCCCCCCCATAGGGCCCGACGCTGATGCTGAGTCAGCAAAGAAATTCATCCTGAAAATGTACGTGGATCGGCACAGCGGGCGCCATAAACCGCTCTACTCGCATTACACCTGCGCCACAGACACGGAGAACATCCGTGTCGTCTTCAAAGCTGTCAGGGATACACTCCTCGTGGAAAACCTCGGAAGGTTCAACCTCGAATAAGCCTGGATAGAATAATGGACTCAACCTTCAGAAGCACAAAATCCAGTTACAATCCAATGTTGCAACATCTTTATAGACATTTTATCAGTTAGATGATGTTCAGAAACATCACAGTGAGACAATCAGACAGCAGAGCCGGCACATTTACCTCTACTGTATCAGACAGTATAGTTTGATTGCAAATTAGTTGAACATAAATTATTAGTAGACATGTTTCCTTTTACAACAAGGAAAAACAGGCATCTGCATTGTTAGTTGTTGTACTGACTTGGTAAGTGTTAATCGTTTTTGTATGACATTACTGTTTAAATCCGCAGGTGATATCAGATACAGTAGGTGGAGGAACTAGGAAACTAGAAAAATGTAACTCACCCTGCATTGCAGCCCTTAGAGGAGGAAGTAAAAAGACACCATACCAGTATCAACAATTCCTTGTCTGTTTTTTTTTCAAACTTATTAATAATATTTTTCTAATGTAATTATCATTTTTCCACTGGCTCTGACAAAATAAAAAAACACGTCATTAACTCTGAATGCTGCTGTTGTTTCATGTTACTTGTTACTTATTTGAGATATTTTGTCATTTAAAATATATTTGCATGTCTGTATATGTAAGACTTCAGATTCATTAAACCGCACATGATCCACTTCTTTCAATATTACGGCCACTAAATGGTACTGATTAACGAATGGTTGTTTTTAGACTCCTCCTCTTCACTGATTGGCATACTTTGGTATTGACCTTTGTACTAAACAATGTTCAACAATGAGGGGCTGGCAGACTGGTCTCGTCTTACCGTAATACTGTTTGGACTGAGAAGTGGTAAGTACCAGAAGGCTTCCAGTCAGATTGGACCTTTAGATAGCACACACTGAGGGAGAAAATGTGCAGACATTATTGATTTTTATCTGCTTTGTGGTTATAGTTTGTTTGGTTAAGGTTGAAAAGTTCAGTTCAGACTGGAAAGGACACATTAGAAGTAGCCGTATAAACAGTGGGATGATAAGCTGCAGATGTTTGCTTTGAACCAGTCACTATTTTCTTGCAGCTTGGAAATATTCTCTGCACACAGAGCTGAAAGCGTTTTCGTTTGGATGTTATTGTTTTTTTTTTCTCTCCCTGAGGGCTAATAAAATCTTGTAGCTGTACAGCTAAGCGCAAGAGTCAGGCATTAACAGTAGTCCCCTGCTATTCTCACAGGTAGTAATAACACAACAATGCCTACGTAAACACTATTTCAGAGATTATCCCCTCCAGTCAAAGACAAATGCACCCTCATATATATATATATATATATTTAATACACTTTATATATAATGATATAATTTATACTGTTCATCTGTTCATTAGCACTGCCTTAGGAAGCTGCTGTGGGGAGAGCTGCTATAGCAGGTGATTGCCCTTATTTGGTGATGGCCCAGATCATGTGACCACAAAATGGTGGAAGCTGTGAGCTGTTTATAAGCTGAGCATCTCCATCGAGAGGTCGGAAGCAGGAAACGGTTGGTAAATACATGCTCTGAGTCATAGGAGGACAGAGATTCCTGAGCCCCAGTTGTGGTGAGTAAACTGTTTCTTCAGTGAAGATTAAAAAGAGGAGAAAGAGGTATATGTTCTGCTTTTTTTTCCCCCCTCACAGCCAGCATACAGGAAGCAAGAGTGAGGGAGGGGCTGCTGTCATCAGCACACTGTGGTCCTGTGCTGTGATGTGGAAATAGATTTGAAGCAGCTCAGCATCCTCCGTGAAGGATGCAGGAAACATGATGCCATTTGTTCTTTTATTATCCTGCAAAATAGATCAACGTATCAGTGCTGTTATATATCTGTGTTGATGGGTGTGTGCACATACACACTGACTCATCAGCAACACAGCCATCTTCAGCGTACAAGAATGAAACCATTCAGCATTTTTCTGATTGAGCTGCTAATGCAATCACATTTCAACTGTTCCACAGAAATTCTAGCAAGGAGGAACAAGGATGTATATTTTTCATGCGGGTAAACATGTCACGTGACCTTCTGTGAATTTGCATCCCTGCCCAATCTGTGCTCAGGCGAGCGTGCAGTCATTCGATTTGAATCAGCACTCGACAGCGAGGAGGGGAACGAGCCTGTCATGATGTAACAAGCTCCCCCCACCCCCTGTGCTCACCACCCTACCCCTCCTCCACTTTGAATAGGAGGATTATTCACAAGGAAAGATGACCTTTTAACCTCAATCTTACTCATTTCCCTCTTCCAGGTTTCTCTCCCTTACATGCTTGTACTCTTATCTTTACCCTTCCCTCCCTCCTCGTGGCTCTCTTTTTTATTATGGAACTCAATTTGCCTTGATTTGTAAAATCAATACGTATGTGAAGACATGTCAGGGTTTGTACGGGGTTGTGGGGTCTTGTAGTTTTGTATTGGCAGACTGAAACAGGGTGTGTGACACCAGTGCTGGCACTAATTAGGCTAATACTGGCTAAGCTGTAATATTCAAACAAAGATATCTAAAACCAAAACAACTTAATTTTAATCCAATAAATTTGCTGTTCATTTCATAAGACAGCACCTGTAGTTTCTATAAGATATCATCCATTGTTGGTTAAATGAAAGCAATGAAAGCTCTCTGTGAAACATTACATTGTCTGACCAGCAACAAGACGTCCACAGGTGAACATTTCTGTAGGAAATTCTTGAGACACATGTTTCTTGGACAAAGAAGAAAACAAAAAATAGGTGCAACAATTTATGGATAATACTTTGTATAAGGCAAAAACAACTTGCGCAATCCTAATGGAAATGAAAGTCAGTATTTGATATGACTATCATTGTTCCTTAGAACAGCCTGAAACCTGTTTTCAAGCTTTCTTGTCTTTTTTTTCAATAGTTTTCAGGAATAGTTCTTCAGGTTTGTTCAAAGACATGTCAAAGCCCTTCTTTGAATGTTGGCTGCCTTTTGTTCTGTTCTCTGTCAAGATAATCCCACACTGCTTCAATAGGGATTAGGTCTGGAATTTGGGGAATCATCAGCTCATAAAACCTGTTGCTACTGATTTCCAGACTAGTTCTTGTCTCATTTGGCATTCCTCAGCCTTTTCTCCTGTTTCCCTTCCTTAAAAATGGATTATTGACAGCCATTTCCATGTAGACCATTTCTGATATGTGTAATTATTTCTCTATAGGTCCTCCTGTGGACGGACCTGGCATCAGAGAGCAAAATGAGCTCAGACGGTGCCGACAGCAGGCCAGGTGAGGGTGAATTTAAAGAACATTGTGGCTCAAAATAAACAACATCTTTCTTGTACTGATTACTTTTGTTTCATTTTCTAGCCCCTCCTACCTCTCTTCCCCTGCAAGGAGGTGCCACTCAGCGAAAAAAACTCTCTGCCCCTCGAATCAGCCTGTCACTGGACCAGAGTGAGGATGATTTGGGGGAGACGCCAGATGACCTCGACATTAACGTCGATGACCTCGACACTCCAGATGAGGGAGATTACCTCGATTACACAGATCATGAAATGGACTGGGAAGGTGGGTCAGATGAGAAGCAAACAATGTTTTGATGATGACCCTGAAATGATTACGCTGAAGTCGTATTTAGTGAGAATGAATGCATCGTGTACCAAACACCTGCAGCAGCTTTCCTTTCCACATTTTCTGTTTTCAGAAAAAAACATACAAAAGATTTTAGCTAAAGGACAAACCGCTGAGGTTCCTTTGATTTTAAAATCTCTTTCAATGCAAGATATATTAATAAAGATTGGTTTTAATGCTGTGATTAATCAAATAAGTTTAATATAGATTAAGATTTCCATTTTGGCTGCATAATTTTCAGGGTGACTCACTGCTCACTGCCATGGCTTAGTGAGACATTAATAGAGCATAGACTTAAATTATATTTGCATTTGGACTTTTTCCATTTTAGATCCCACTGCGGCCAACAGGAGTGGGACAAGTGACTCCTACAATACAATTCCAACATACAGCACCGAGGAGGAGCGCCAGGATGGCAAGCTATGGAGGACCGTCGTCATCGGGGAGCAGGAGCACCGCATTAACATGAAGATCATCGAACCCTACATGAGAGTCATCTCCCATGGAGGTGACTATTCAATATGATTTTGCAAAGGAAAATACTTTTCCGATAAAACTGCCTAAGAAGATGCCATTGTTATCCAGCTTTCTCAAAATCAAGAGTGGTTTATCATCAGATTAAAGGGGGTCTGTGCATCCAGATTCAAAAACCTGCATGCACCTTTTTGTGTTTTTGGTTCAAAAATAATTATGAGGTGCACTTAATTAGACAAGTTAAACATCTTTTCTGTAGAAGTAATATGTTCCTTTTGCAGTCGGCATTACTACAAAAGCAAAACTGAGTCAAAAATAATTATCTTTCATCTACTGTATCGCAATCACTCATAATTTTTGAGCTGACAAGAACATGTCTCAGATGCTTTGTCTTAGTAATGAAGAAACAAAAAACAAGAAAATACAGGTTTTCAATGTAGTGAGCTGATGGGAAGTTGAGAAAAACGAATTTGTGTCGGATTTTCATGTGTCCTTTGCAACAGGACTGGTTTTGTACACTGGCAGGGCTGCAGCTTGTCAGTAAAGCCTGCATGTTTAATGAAGGGTGACAGCTTGCTACGCTAATATGAATTAAAGGGAACTGCATGTTTCTACTCAAGACATAAGAGGTCCAAGTGACATCAATTTTCTTCAAATATATTTTCCCTTTGATGCTAGATCTTCATTTACAGCCCAGTTTACTGTTGTATAAGACAGCTGAAGGCCATAAATCTTGACAAGCTAATAAAATCTAAAACTGAATGTCTGCTGTTCAACACTCAATTAGAGGCCAAAAGACTTACAGAAAATTCATCTGGGATTTTGAGGATTTTTTGGCAGCCTTTTTGCTGTGACAGTAAAGACTGTTTTAAAACTGAGGGACTTGCACCTTAAGTTAAAGCCAGATACAGTCACATATCACTAGTTTCACAGGTATTGGCTATTCTCTTTGAGGCCCTCATGGCTGCAGGCAACACTTTGGTAACCTTGTGACACAGTGTAAACACAGATAGACAGTTATGAACAGAAAACTAACCCTACACCATTCCTCACTCTGCTCAGTGCTGCAGGCTTAAGTGAAACACAGACATCCCATATAAACGGAGATGTCTGTCACTGAAAAATCAATATCAGAAGCTCTGCCATCTAGAGAAAAGACCCTCTGTCTGAGTGACGCTGAGTCCGCTGATGAATGGGCTGGTGAATAAAAGGAAATTACATTAATCTGAAAAGTAGCAGGATGAAACGGGACAGAGAGACAGACAGACAAAAGAAGCTCAGACTGGCAGATAAATAGAGTGAAATAAGAAAAAAAATCAAGTTTTCACCAACAAAGAACACAATCAGGTTGACTCTTACTACTTTCATTTTTGTCCTTTTTTTTTTGTAATCAAGGCTACTATGGCAACGGAGGAAATGCCATCATAGTGTTTGCTGCCTGTTTCCTGCCAGACAGCACTCGAGAGGAATACCATGAAATAATGGAGAACCTTTTCCTGTGAGTATTTATTTTTGTTGTGTTTCATGTTGGCTCTGTGTTATTTATATGGAAGACAAATCATTTTTAAAGTTGCATGCTCTTAGCAAATGCTAAATACAAACATGCTCCACTACTGAACTCTGGCAGATTTTTGCACTGTGGTGCCTCCTAACAAAGGCTGGTATCCTGTATCTTGTAAACTGTATCCTGTCTCTTCTCTGAGCCTTCTCCAGCAAGTTAAAGTAAATATTTTGCTCTGTCACCTCCTTTCAGTTTTTTCTTTACTTTTCAATAATGTCTTTTTGCATTTCTTTGCTCTTGCGCATCCAAAACGGCTAGTGTGTTGATATCCAGTTGCATCATATTTATCTGCATAATATTCCCAAAATCAGGTGTATCCTTTCCCAAACCTTGCCAGAAAGCTTGTTCATTCATGTATTTATCACATCGGATCCCATTTCATCTGTGTGAAAGTGTCAAAACAATCATTGATCTGAAATGCTGAGGCCAAACTACTGACTGTACCAGTTTCTGTACACCAACTCCCAGTAAGATTTAGAAACAAATCTAAAATCCTCACATTGTAAGATCTTATCTGGAAGAGCTTATTAGTTCTCATAACCCCAGAAGAACTCCTTGCTCTACTTATGGTTTGCAGAATTTGTTGAACTAGAAGAAGAAGAAGAGCTTTTAGTTTTCCGATTCCTCTCTTGTAAAACCAGCTGCCTGTTTGGGAGCAGAGCAACAACTCCCCCTTTGCTAAGATGAAGATTAATTCCCTAATCTGATTGCGCACTTCTTATTTTATATATGCTCTTTCTGTCTTTTCTATCCTTTAAACATTGATTATTTTATCTTTTTGCTTTTATTGTAATTTATATGAATATTTTACTGCTGTTTGTTTTGTTAAGTTTTTATCGCCATGATTTTGTCATTCTGTGTTATTCTTTCTCTTTGTGTTGCATTTGTGTTTGGAAATTGTGCTCTAACTAAAATGAAGTTGATTAGTCTCTGCAGCGTCCAGATGGATTAGTTCAGGAAATGTATTCCTCTGAAGTGAAAGTTGACTGTTAGTGTGCATGCTGGTCCAAATGTTTTCCTGAGGGTTTTTGGAGGTGTACCAAAATGGAATGAAGTGATGATGAGTGGCACTGCATGATACCGCAGGGCCAAATATCTTCTGATGAATAGACAAGAAATTTGATTAAAAGAAACCACCAAACATTTGGTCTCCAATAGGAATGGAAACTGTTGCAAAATTTGAGAAACAAGTCTTAGAGATTCTGAACTGAAGCGACTTTCTGTCACTAAAACCATACCAAATAACCACTGAACAAAAAAACATTACAGATAAAATATGGACTCAAAGGATCACAAACAAATACATGGCTACAAGCTGAACAATGAAATGAGACTTCACCTTGTTAGATAAACAAGGAATGAAACAGAAAGATTCCCATCAACAGGCAATGCAAAACTGCTCTGTTTGCATCTCATATCAGCCACTCAGGAAGATGATGTCATGTTGGCTTGTGCAAAAAAACAATACTTGACTCCCAATCAGTGGTGGCTGCTGACGTGGAACATCAAAATCCATTTGATTAAAGCTATTATATGTGTGAAGATGTTGCATCATTTCTCAAAGACGCCTCAGTGCCTCTCTCCAAATGAAATGATGACAAACAAATCTGATTTCCTGAGACCTGCCGTGCTTTTGGTTCCACTCTGCTGGCAGGATTGTGTTTTATGCCTGGACAGTGTGCTTGGGATCCCACTGGCTGGTCTGTGACAGATATTGAGTAAGCTAGCATGTCTGAGAGTTTTGGATAGAAATGAGAGAAGGTAAACAGTAGTGTCTGCAGTTTCTGATGCCAGATGGCTCGAAGTCTGATTTCTTGCAAGGAAGAGTAGCTGCAGCTTTGTATTGAACAATACACAGTTTGTCAGTGGGATGTAATCACAATAGTCACAAAACAGAGTGGATCAGCAGTGTTGGATTGCAAGCTGAAGATTGACATTCGATTATGACGACAGAAGAGTCAGACTGAAACCAAAGTTTGTAAAGTTAAAGGAGTTATTGAGGAAACTGGTTGAGGATATTTTCAACTTTCTTTTCAAAGGAAGCAACAAAATTCCCTGCTGGCTGAGAGGACAGAGAAGAAGATGGTGAGGGAATGAGGAGGGAAATGAGAAAAAGATAACAGTTCCTTGTGGTTTGAATTGGGGAATTGGATTTTAGAAAGTTAGTGGTCTGATTGAGCTTCTGAGATTGGTGTAAAGAAGGAAAGATGAGGAAATTCTAAACGGATCTCCCATGAAGCAACACTTGTACCAATTTCTTGTAGCTGACATCAGAGGAGTGAAATTTCAAACATGTAGTTGAGTTTTTTTTTTAGATTCAGAGTAAGACTTGTCTACTGTTTCCTCATATCTTTTGCATTCAGATTCAGTACAAAAGTTGCTTATGTGTTTCACCATTTTAACAAATTCAAAGTACATAAATAATATGTTGAATCTTCTGACTGGATTATATAATTGTTTTGATGCAATGTATTTTCTTTGCTTGATTTTAGTGTACAACATCACCCACATTGATGTGTACATACACCAGAGACTGCTATTATAGTATTTGCCATTAGCTTTTTTAATTTGCTGTTGCAGTACCATCTCCAGTGAATGTAATGTTAACAAATCATCAGCTGATGCAAAATGGTGTGCTTTTACTTTTCAAAACAGGAGTAATGCACATGTTGCGTCAACATTTTCAAGACATGTTTCTCTAAAATAATAAAATATCTACAAACTTGAAAACCAATTCAATAAATGACCTTAAAAAATGAATTTTATAATCTGCCGAAAGATGTTCTGAGAGTTTTTCTTTTTTCTTTTTTTTAAACATTTTGCTTTTAAATTAAGCCTCAGTTCAAAATAGATCAAAAACAATATCTGAAATGCAGTGATCTGTTGATCTGTGGACCACTTTGACCCCAAATATCCCAACTGTTGACACCAGTCAAAGGTTTAGACACACTTACCCACTAGATTTAACAGGAAAGTATCTAAACTTTTGACTTGTGTATAATAGATGCAAATATTCTGCTTTTTAAAGGAGAGATTTAATGACTTCGGGGATCTACGGTAGCTACTTATGTTTGTTTTTCTAGTACCATGATTAAATTTGGGAGTGGAAAAAAATGATTAAAGTGATTATCATAAAATTACTATAGCTTCAGCCCTTCATCTTCCCCAGTAGATGATGTGTACATTTAATTGAATTCTTATAGAATTGTGTAATTTACGTTAACTCTAGTGCTAATGAGCAGGATCCCTTTGAGCCACAACCACAGAATTCAAACTGCTCTTAGCATTAGACTTCAAACTTATGTATATATTTATATATTCATACATCATTGGTTACATGTTTCATTTTACAGCCATCTGCTGGATGTGTATGTCAGAAATTGTCCAGTCAGAGTGCAGAACCTTACAGCGACTGCAGCTAAAACTATTTGCTTCTAATATGATGAACTGTTGTCTGCAAAAAATTATGCAAAGCTGCTTCGGTGGAGTCTTAGATAAGAAAATATAGATCTCTGAATAAAATGAACAGGCTCTCTTGAAATGTCCCTGTAAAACATCAAGATGATCATAATGTGAGCACGCTAGGATGTTAATAGAAGCATTAATATTACAATACTTACACATGTGCACAAACAATAGTTAGTTGTTTTGTGTACCTGTACACGTGCTTTCACTTGTACCCCTTTTGTACATCATTCTGGGGGAAATGCTGAGATAGCATTCACTAAGTTTTAAGTTCTCTCACACTGTGTTCTTGATTTACTCATGATGCAAAAACATAAATAAGTGTGTAAGGACCTGCCTCCATTATGGGGAGAAAAAGTAAGTCCTCAGAAAATAAGTCATTACATTTTCAGCATGAAGGCTTAGTTTACTGTCTGGAGAAGAAGACTCCAGGAAAGGATTGTTTATCAACGTAATGGAGATATGATTCCCTGTGTGTGACTTCAGCTATGTGATCAGCACACTGGAGCTGATGGTGGCCGAGGACTACATGATTGTGTATCTGAATGGAGCCACTCCACACAGAAGAATGCCCGGCCTTGGTTGGCTGAAGAAGTGCTATCAGATGATCGACAGAAGGTTTGTCCTGTTATCTTCTATCTGCGATGTGATACTACTCTGATTTTTTTTTTTTGTGAGTTAATGATGACATTGCATGGTTAAATTTGTATCTTTCAAGTGTAAAAGTGAACATATGCACTGTTTCATGAGCCATATTGTGTTCAGGCTCAGGAAGAATTTGAAGTCCTTCATTATTCTCCATCCTTCATGGTTTATCAGGACCATTCTAGCCATTACCAAGCCGTTCATCAGGTAAACAAATATGACCACACAAAAATACTGAATTGTGTTATTTCAGACAGGTTTACTGACAACTACTATAACTTTCAGATAATGAACATTTGTTGAGTGAATGCAATTGTGTAAAAATTCTTGTAGAAATAAATTAAACTATACTTTTGAACCAGGTAAATTTTACACTTCCTCTACAGAAAAATTTTAAGAAATAAAGCTTTTCAGATATTGGTTGCATGTAAGATTACTGTCTTTATTTTTCTGTTAGAGTGAATGCATTCCTTTATTCAGATATAAATTCATTTGTATTCTTGATTAAATGGGAATTTTATTAGACCTGTAGTTATATTCTGACTGGAAATTACACAAATTGCAAAGGCTTAAACATTGTGTTGTAGAAAAAAACAAGTGATTTCTCATTTCAGCAATCACAGGGTTTTGCTCGAAAGCTTTTTGTTCCTCTGGGATTTAGGATTCTGAGTCACTGTTCTCCAGGTCTTTGGGGCTGAAAGGCTTCGCAAGGTTTTGATGTGTAACATCTGGACTTTGGGTTTGTCTGTCCTAAATGCTAATATTGTTATTTGTA
>JAOXYM010000020.1:8416197-8430899 GCA_028567055.1 Leptatherina wallacei | reverse complement strand
TATTGATTTCTGGTTTCATTTCATGTTTCAGTTTCTATTACTAAGAAGTTGTTGGAGAAGAGCCAGAATAATCTGGTGTATGCTGTAGTTGTTGTAGCACCCTGGGCTGTAGTGGTAGACTGAGTGGTGGTCACCTTCAAGGAAATTAGAGACAGTGTTGTTAAGCAGAGAAATCTAGAGTTAGAACCAGAGTTAGAGCTGGAGCGGACAATTCGCCGGTGCACCATCTGCAGAAGGTTTAACATAAACTACTTTATTAATTCCAGACTGGGAAATTTCAGTGTTACAGCAGTGTTAAACTATGATGCAAAAATACTATTTACAGAACATACTTAACAGATGTCCAGGTCAAAAATATAAAACGACGTCAAAGAAAAAGAAGGGGGAAAAAAAGTTATTATGTATATATATATATATGTGTATATATATATATATATATATATATATATATAAATGGATGTATAAAAAGTACACAGACAATCTTGTTTATGATATTCAGTACGACCATGTCACACTTACAGGCTGTAAGTGGAAATACCTGGTCTTATGGTTTACAAATCAAGTGACTTAGTGGTTTAACTAAATTACAGACAACACCCAGTGAAGCTTGAATTTTCCATGTCTTGTCATGGTTTAAGACAGTCTCCTCCTGTCCTCTTACATGCACATTATTAAAAGTAAGAAGATCACATATTTTTTATTCGGGTCCCCTTTAGCCACCACTAGGGTGGTAGCTACTCTTCCTAGGGTTCGCATTCTAATAAGTGTTACAAAAATTAAAACCAAAGGCAAGGCAAGTTTATTTGTATAGCACATTTTCAGGTTCAGGACGATTCAAAGTGCTTTACATAAAACATTAAAAGCATTACAGATAAAAAAGCAGCTAGAATTACAATAAAATCATTTAAACACACAAAAACAATCGTTAAAAAAATTGAAAGCAAGATAAGTTAAAAGTTACCGTGCGGGTTTCATGCATAGATGCATGAGAACAGACATGTTTTAAACATAGATTTTTTTTTTATTATTATTTTTACACCTGGATTTTAAACATGAATTTAAAAGTTTCTACATTTGGTGAAAGTTTAATCTCTACTGGCAGTTTGTTCCACTTGTTTGCAGCATAACAGCTAAAAGCTGCTTCTTCATATTTAGTCTGGACTCTGGTCTGGACTAGCTGACCTGAGTCTGTGGATCGAAGAGCTCTTCCAGGTTTGTATTGCAGGTCAATTTGCTTGAATTGATTATCTCTGTAAAATGATACAAAATGAAATGCAAAAACCAGATACATCAGTGAGGTTAGTATTAGACAAACAACAATCTCATGGTGACATAAAGAGATGTATTTGTGTCCACAAAGGGAGTTGCTAGAAGTTTGGCACTTAACTTTTGCAGAATATGATAATTAACTTGCAAGCAGATTTACATTGAGAATCTCAATGTAAACCCTCATTTCTAACATTTACTATCATGCAGTTGTTTCACACCATCGCTGTGGGGGAAGAAACATCCTTCTACTTTACCATTATGGCATTTTGGGGCCCAAGTGTTTATGGGAAGCCTCATACATGTGTCTAAACAACTTAGTCTATGACTAATTTGACCAAAAAGTGAATCCCTGAATACTTAAAAAAAAAAAAAAATTTTAACAAAGGATGAGCAATCTTTTAAAGAAAAGTATGTTAAGATTCTAAAGAAAAATCCAGCTGCTGGGAGCATAAGGTCTTGCAACGATTTGGATCACAATGAATTGGCTTGACTTGATTATGTCTGTAAAATGCCTTGAGATGACTTTGTTGTAAATTGGTGCCATACAAATAAAGCTGAATTGAATTGAATTGAATTCCATAAGCAAGTCAGCATTTTGGAGTAGGTCAGAGTCCAGACCCAAATGTGTTTAAGAAACTAAATAACAGAAAAGTGGAAAGGAAACCAACCAACCTCAAGGACCTGGAGTTCGTTGCAAAAGAAAAGTGGCTTAAAACTTTGGTGGAGGCATGCAGAAAGCTTGATAGCAATAGTAAGAATTGATTCATGCAAATGTGCATGAAGGCTTTGAGGTTGGTTTCTGGGAAAGAATTAATCATTCTTAGCAAAAACAAACTAGAAACTCTTATCATTTACATTTCTGACTCAGTGCCAAACTGCTGTTAGTCATTTATCACATATTGTGTAAAGGCATCCCAAGAGAGCATTGTCAACATGTGCACTTGCACTTTTATGTTTACATGTTTCTTTTCTGCAGCGCCAAGTTCAGCAGTAAGATTAAGTATGTGAACAGTTTAGACGAGCTACAGGAACTCATCCCTATGGATTCCATCCAGATCCCTGAATGCATCATTAAGTGAGTTCCTCTATAGTCTCTAAATGCAACACCACCTTCACCCCCTCCAAGCCTGACTTATCTTAACTACTTTATTACTCATCTTGCTGTTTGAACTCTCACCTCTAGACTCGACAAGGAACTGAAGGAAGCGGCAGAGAACTCAAAGTGAGCATCGACTCTCCTGCCTCTCTTTACCTTCACTGTGGAAGCAGTGGCCCCTGCCTCAGTTTTATCCTTGGCTGCAAAGCTCATTTATCAGATGGCTCACTTTAAGATCAGAGATTTTTCCGCTGGATGAGGACCAACTGGATATGGCTTTGGTTTCAAATTACAGTGGAGAGATGCAAAAAAGTTGCTAAAGATGCTAAATGCACCGCTTTCATCTCATTTATCAATACAGTGAAATAAATGAGCTTGTCCTTATTGCACAGTGATTTATTTAACTGATAATAAATGTGGTAACGAAGCTGGAGACTTCATACACTAATCATTGCCTGGCTAATTGCACACTGAGCCATAAATAAAATACATAAATAAATTGCATATGCCTTCAAATTCACTTCATGGAAGTATATTACAACAGTAAATCCTGCTGAAACAACCTCTCCATTTGTTTCTTTCCTTCAAGAATAAATAGTTTTCTGCAGGGGACGGAGCCAACAGCAGCAAGCAGAACAGAGTAAGTCTTCAGAGGCTTTAAAGTTCACCCATGGAAGAGAAATGGGCTTGTGTCTTCAGTCTGTCACCAATACATAAACACAGCCATCCTAAACGTCTCTGCTTTGTACTTTCATCTTTGCAGCAGGCAAGGCGAAGCTGGTGCCAGCAGCTCATAAACCCACACATCCTGAATGGATTGGGACACCTCAACGTTCAAAAGTTGCTGTTTTAATGAATAGGTCAAGCCGGAAAGTGAAGCCTCTGTGTGTGTGTGTGTGTGTGTGTGTGTGTGTCACTGTTTGTCAAATAGACACTGGAGTTTAATATGAACACAATTTACAGTAGTTCCCGTTAACACTCAGATCAGTCTTTACTGCTGCTGTAGCATCTGCTGTACGGTGCACTTGTAGATCTGAGAGCTATATAATCAAGTGTGATGCGTGCCAGCATCAACAGAGTAGCATCAGTGTTTACTTTAGGGTAGAAAATGCAGTTACACACCAGACAGTGAACTGCACAAATCCATTTGTAGAGACTATAGTGTATTTGTGTGTATGAGAAGCAGTGAAGCAATAATATCTCCCCTTACTGGTTACTCAGTATTTCTGATAAAGAGGCAACTTTTGTGTGCGTTAACCGTCAAACATAAAAAAATGACAAAGGTGTTGCCAAGTACCTTGTGCCATAGGTGATGACAGACTTGCATTTAAGCAACTCAAACCTCTATCTTGTCCCACTGCTGCAGAATTAAACTACAAATAGATACTTTAACTGTAAAGCGTCGATGTGAATCAAAGCAGATGCAAGTTAAATATGAAATCGAGCTGTCAGTGTGGTATGACAGCATATATTTCCAGCCTTGTTCTGAAGATGTGTGTGTGTGTGGGGGTGTGTTTGTGTGTGTGCATGTTTCTTTGTCAAAACAAAAAGAGAATTTTCAGTTTCTGTTGGATAATCAGGAAGAAACCTCAGATGAACGTAACCATGGGACCTCAAAAAAGCACAACATCTTCTGTGTGTTTCCACATGCATGTGTGTATTTGTACATCTGTGCATGTCCCCTCATTAGATATCTGATGGTCCTCTTAGCCACGAGTCTTTAATGGAGTTTTGAAGATGTGCAAAGAAATTAAAGATTGATGTCTATTAATTCAATAAAGAATGAATTTACGCCTAAATGTTGTCACGTCTGATTTAATGGTCAGAAAAGTTTGGCTGCCAAATGATGAATAATATTCCCAGTTTGTAAAGCAGCAGCTTAGTCTTTTTAAAAGTACTTTTTATTTCAACAGAATAACACATTAATAAATTAAATTTCATTGATAAACTCATGAGAGGAATACAGCAAAAGGCAACAACATTTTCAAATCCGAGTCAAAACACCACAACAGACAAAAGGTTTTAAAAGCAAAAACTAGTAAATGTCCATGATAAATATATTATACAAATTAGGTCATACTCAAACAAAGCAAAGAAAACAAAGCCCAATTCACAGGCATGGTATGCCTAATTCCTGTTTTTATCTTTATGATGACATCAGAAATCCACAGCTAAAAATGTTTATGTTCTTCATACAGAAGAACATAAAAGAGAGTGAAACTGCCTCCTTTTCTTGTTGGTGTGGAAGTTCTGAAAGCAAACCTCGAACCTACCAAGTTCTAAAACCTCTTGTTTTATAATGAAAATAACAGCTTGGTGATTCTATGTAAACTTAAAGGTTCCTACATGGAATTTATTTCACATCTTTCTCATGTTCATGGAAAAAGCAAGTTACAATGACTTGTTGAGGTGGATCATATCTCAATGTAACAGTCTGTGTTTTCACTCAGCTTTGGGTGTCTATTTCTGACAAATATCCTGTTCAAAAGTGATGGCTAAATGATTAATACAATTTTTTCTACAAGCAGTTTAGACCCCGAAAGCATATTCAATACTTAGCTGAAGAGGAAGTGTAAAAGTCTGATCCATTATCACCCTCTTAATAGAAACTGTTTAAACGTAACTTTACTGGATACTAAAATGTGGGTATCCTCCTGCGCACAGATGATCATTTTGTTCAGAATAAAAATGGAACAAAAGCAAAAAAATTTACAAGGGATTATTTGCTTTCAATTGGTGGAGCTGATAATATTGTCAGTCTTTCACATTCATCTGCTCATGTTCAGCCTGTATCATGTGTAGAATATGACCACCTGAATCGGGTGATATGACCTGTTTATTGCTTTACAGATTGGTTAATTTAGTTTTTAAGCAAATGAAAAATGTTGAGAAAAAAGTACTGAAATACTTGAGTAGTACATCTAAACACTAATGAAACTACTTGTAGGTCATAGTATGTTTTGGGGGATGTGTGTCCACTACCAAGTTGTGTCAAGCTTTGGCCATGTAAATATATCTGAAACTGTCACATAACATGCATGCCAAAAAATGAGGGAAAACCAGTCCCCTTCATGCGTGTTGAATATGGATTTATTTCTGCAGCATATTCAATTTTGTGAATGGATAACAGTTATGAAATGGAGATCATTATAAATAGCTTCTCACGTCTCATTTGTTTGAGCTCATTCAGTGATGGATAAATAGGTCTGTCCCTGAGGGCAGGAAGAGATAAACAGCACAGAGGAGGGAATCAGAGAAAGACAGAAGCTTGGAGAAGAAAACAGAAGACAACTTTTTATGTCTCATCGGAATGTGTAGCTCTCATCATCATACTCCAGCTCATTCTCGTTGTCCTCCCCCAGCTGCCCGTACCGGAACTTCCGGTACACTGTGCCATCGTGGCCCATATATACAATGTCCTCATCATCCTCATCGTCATCATCATCATCATCCTTATTCCCTGAGCGACGCGCACTGATATCAACCAGCTGAGTCTCTTGGAATCGGCCTCCGGAGGAGCTGCCTCTCCTGCTGTAAGATGCAGAAGAAGAGCTGTAGCCGCCATGTCTGCTTCCACCGCCAAATCCCCCCCCAGAGCCTAGCTTCTCGTATCCACGGGGAGGGAGGTCCGAGGGGATGCTTTTGGACCGGGAGTGTTTGATGAGGAAGGCGACTGCCACGAGCCCCAGCACCAGCAAGATGCAGGTGATTATGAAGATTGTCAGGTTACCTCTAGCCTCCTCTTCCTCTTCATTCCTGAAGGCCAAGTTGGTGCTTAGGATGCACTCTCCTGTAGAGAAAGAAAAAGTAATTACGCTACTTGCTGTGCAGCCTAAATGGTAAGATAAAATGGGGCTTATAAGAGGACAAAATTCAAAGGGCCCTCTGACAGTTTTACACATGAACTTTGGTTTTCTCAAAATCAAAAGCGGTTCAGAGGCTGCTGAACAATTGACTAATATATTGGGGCTTTGGAGGGAGCTCTTAAAAGTCTAAAAAAAAAAAAGAGTCTGTGAAGAAGGAGAGTTATTTCAGACCCTCCTGCTTTGAGAAGTGAAAAACACATTAATTTCAAGCTCTACTGTGACTTGGATCAACATGAAACTGATTGACTCATCAGTTCAAGAGATTAACAAATGCACTATATAACACTGGGGTTTTTGATAAAAATTCAAAGTGCAACGCTTGTTTATATAAATAGTTAATTACAACTCTTAGTGTTCTTTTAGACTTTAAAATGATCAAGCTAAGAAAAAAGGGCTTCATAACTATAGCATCAAGAGTAAACTCTCAGTTTGGGGGCAAATCTTGGGGGGATTCAACAAATACCTTTGTACTTTTTATGTAGAATTGCAACTAAAGAGGTTTTGGATATTTCTATCACTAATCCAGATTTACAGAAAAAGTTTAATTGTTCCTGAAAACCTGAAAAAATCCACCATCTCACCCAGCCATGACCCAACAAGCATGATATTAGTATAGCCAACCTCGTGTTTCAGTGCAGTTACAACAGTCCTGCGCTGGCGATGCAATGCCCTCGTCTTCCTCTTCATGGCGACAACACAGCAGACAACGCCCCCCAGTTTCTAAAATGGCCTGAGCAGGACACATAGTGCAGTTGGATGGACCGGGTCCCCGGCACTCCGAACAGGAGCTGTCACAGTCTTCACAATCGTAGCCTGAACCCTGATGAGTTTGAAACAGAGACGCCTGATTTTTTTCTATTTGAAAAATATCACAACTATTGATCTTTTGCTTCTGAAGCTTTGTTGAAAAGCTAAGTAAAAGTGACGAGCAGCATCTCAGCAGAGTCACTTAACATGCATCTCCACCTGTCAAACAGTCTCAATTAGCTGCCTCACAGCAGGAAGAACAAGATTTATTCAGAAAACAAGGCAGTGTAATAATTTTCACTCTGCTGTTTGAAACTGCTTCTGGCGGCGTAATAAGCCGGTCTGAATTACATTATATGACGCCTGAGGCCAAAACATTTGTAGTTATTAGTTGTTTCGTTGAGGGACTGGCTGAAAGGGTTTTTAATCAAAAAGTTAGTATTTGTGAAACTAAAATGAAAATTGCTGTTACCTTTATAACAGGATGCTGGCCTGGATCACACATGGACTCACACCTGCCGTTTGACAGAAAGTATCCAGGGTAGCATGAGTCACAGGCATGGGAAGCTTTTCCTGTGAAAACACGTAAACTTCACGGGTAAGATTGGCGATTATCTGTAATTTTCTCTTAAGACTCACCAAAATATCAGTTCAAAGAGGAAAGACTTGAGTTTAGCAAAAACTTGAATTATTCCTCCCGTACCGCATATTTTGTCGAAAATTATAAGATGTTAATGTAAACATTCCTGAGCAGTTATCCTGCTGCAAAAGGCAACAAGATTCAGTTAATACTAATGCTGTGAAGGTTGTTTGAGGTCTGCAACAATTTGTAGATAGGACTGGGAGGCACGTGTTCAAGTAACATCCACATGGATTCCAGGATCCAATGTTTCCAGGAAAACATCATCCAGCCCCCTGCTGGCTTGGCTTATACCAATATAAAATCCTGCTGCCATCTCTTTCTTGAGCTAAACATGAACATTAGCTCCATCGTCCACATGATGTGAAGAAAATGTCCTCCTTTGGTTAATGATGACGTTCTGATACAATTAGGATATTTATGGTAGGCAGGGGACAGCACACTAACTAGTCAAAATGTGTAATGTGCATCCTTTGTAAGGACACACTCTTTATGATTCACCTCACTTTTAGATGAAATAAAAAAGTAACGTGTGACAAATTGTATATTTATTCATCTTTTGCAAAGATTCAAAAGTAATGTTTCCAACATTGAGAACAGCTGGATGCCACACTAATGCATCAACCTTTCTAGACAAAAACAAACAGGACCAAAACTGAAACCAGAATTCAATGGGAGCCCTTGAACAGGGGGATGCCCACGTCAGATCAGTGTTGATTCTGGTTTCATTCATCCACTGGGATTTTGTTTTATGTGATGCAGGAAGGCCTTCTTTTAAGGAGTTTTCACACACGCTCTGCAGTCACACAACTTAACAAACATCTTTCACAGGAGCTGTATTTGTGTGCAAATGTCTGCAACACTCATTCTGGACTTTACTAATATTTCCCACCCATGTAATTTCTCCAGAAAATCTGCAACTGAAAAGTGAATGTGTTGGTGAAAAGAAGTGCTTTATATTCTTTTAATCTGACCTACAAGTTTCTTTCCACTTGCTGAGTGATACTATATGATCAAATACATGCAGTACTGACAACTTAAAAAGGGCCTAGTCAGCCATTCTCAACAAGCTGTGAACAAAATACAATTTCCTATTTTCATCATGTCCTTCTATACACTCCACACAGCCGTTCCATGCATTTCCAGCTGTGAGTGAGCATCTTCAGAACAGAATCTCCCACTGTGAAGTGCATGTGTGCAAAGCAACTGTGGGGAAAGTCTGAGTTGAATTGTTGCACATTCTCCAAAAATAGCTTAATAAATGCCAGGAGGGTCAACAGTTTAAAAAACATGAAATAACATATAATCAAAGCCAGAACTGTTACCAAAACATAGAACAAAGAAGCAAGAGTTAGAAATAAGTCAGAGGGAGTTTGACTTCATTCTTTGCACTGCATCTCCACAAAGCACAGTTTGTTTCATCTATATTAAAGTTCAAAGTTATCCTTATGGAACCTGTTAGCCTACTTATAAGAATGAAAGCGGCATACAAAATAGGGAAGTTGAAAAGAATTGAGAAACAACCTTACATCATTGATTAACAGGTTCAATGAATGTGGTTTAATTTTGTGTGTTTTCTGAGATACACAGCACACATGGGACTATACTATATATTACATTGCTAAAGGGCACAGAGCACACTTTTCCAACACATATACAGTCTGTGGAGAAAACATCATCAATATCTCATAACCTGAATATGATTTGTGTGTGTCCACAGCCCATTAAATTACGAAGGATATTTGTACCTGAGCACGCTCTGCAGGTGGCGTGGCAGGGCTCGCAGGTCCGGTGCACAGAGTCATGATAGTATTCCTGAGGGCACGAAGGGAGACAGCGGCCTTCTTTCCGAAAGTAGATGAGGCCGGGAGCACAGCTCAGGCAGCCATCCTCCCCACCCTCCATGCACTCACCACAACTCGGGTCGCACTTTTCACACATCCTTGAGGCAGGGTTTCCATAGTGACTAGAGGACAGATGGTGAAAGTTATGATAGATGAGATTCAATTAAATGAAACGAGATTAGAGGTTTGTCCGTGCACAAAGGAAATTCCTTTTCACAGCCTCACATATAGACATCCAGAAGTACTTGGATATGACAAAAACCAACACATAACAGAGGAGACGCAGTTGTAACACTTCAACTCATTGCTGAGGACATTGCAGTGTTTGCATTTAGGTCTGAAAGATACTTATGTAGCTTTTGTGTCCAGTTGGTTTTCTCTTGAGTATTTAACTGCACATCAATTTAACGGCACATTAATTTAACTCTCAATTACTGCACCAGACCCCATGAAGGACTATTAAATCTCAAGCTAAATTAGCCTGCATCTCCAAACCTGTCCAGCTTTGGTTTAGTGTCCACAATGACATTATGTTGCTGAACTGATCTTTTATTAATCACAACTCTGTGCCACTGCATTTAATATGATGGATGAGCAGCACAGTCAGATGGTGAGCAGGTTAAACTACCCATGCTGGCAGGTCTCCACACATTCTTTGGTCTCTCGGAACAGGTGGGCTTTGCAGGTGAGACACTGATGGCTCTGCTTTCCAATACAAGAATGACAGGAAGCATGGCAGGGTTGACATTTCTGCTCTGACTCCTCCTCATAGTAGCCTGTTGGGCATTCATCGACACAAGTGCCATCTGTACCAACAAACACACAGGATCATGCAGCTAATCAAACATGTCACATAACCATGAGGAGCTCTCCAGGACACACAGAACTTCAGAAAATGGATAAAAATCAAACTTGACTCACTAAGCAAAAGATGTCCCTGGTTGCAGCTCAGACAGTGGATTTTGCCTGGACCTGAACACCTGTGGCAGTATTTGTGGCAAGGGTGGCATTCCCCGTCCTGGTCTGTGTACTGGTGAGGTGAGCACTTGTGGGATGATGACACACAGTGGTTGTGGCTGTCCAGGCTCTGGCCGTCTCTGCAGCTGGTGCAGGAACTCACGTGGGGCCCAAAACATGTGAGGCATGATGCATCACAGTCTGGAAATACACAAAAGTAGTATCTAACTGAAAGATTATCACAACTACAGTGATAATTAACTGAAAAACTCTAGCCATGCAAGGTCAAATACTTTCTTCACTGTACACTTTCTAATAGTTTTCACACATTGAGCTTTGAATACATGCTCTATAAAGCATTTTCTGCAGCAAAATTACATTCCATCTTGCAGCACAGCGATGTCTTCCCTTTTATATGTGTTTCTACTGGCAGTTACTATCACCAGGAAAAAAAAGGAGTAATTTCCTACAACATTTTATTGTGAAGAACACACCATCCTCTGTGTTTTTGAAAAACAAAACCAGAGCGATGTGTCTTTCTCCAGGGAACTGTTGTTGGCATCGCTATGCAGTTTCCATCGTTTGACAGCTGCCTGTTAACCATCTGAAAGTGTTGCTATTTTAGTCTGAGCTGGAGTCAAGAAACACACCCAGGCATAGTAGAGAATAATTTAGAAAAAGCACGAGGGCTGCTCTACAGTACAGAAAAGAGTTTTAGGAGCGATGGAGCTGACTTTGTCATACTTTTAGTCATGACTTCCTTTTAATTAGAAGAGTGCATCTTCTTGCTTGTAAGATGCATTTAAAGTCTTTTATGATGAAGATTTTGTCCCAAAAAGTCTGCAAAAATAGTTTAACTTTCACTTGCAAAGCTTGAATGATGGCATACCTTTACACTCTCCTGTTACAGCATCCCTATATGTATGGGAGGGGCAGGCAGCCAGACAGGCTCCATTGTGAAGGGTGGCCTCAGAATCCACACAGGCATCGCAGTCATTGCTGTTCGGCCCATCACACAAAGCACAGTCAGGGTGGCAATGCAAACACTCCCCTTGCTCGCTGTCCTCAAAGAACCTCTCAGGACAGTTTGGTACACAGAGGCCCTCATGGAGAAAGTGATACTCCTCACAGCCTGCAGAAAGATGAGCTTTTGAACTATATAGAGGAACAATTCATTACAGCTGATTGAAATTAAACTAAGTGCTTCAAAATCTTGAAGAGAACTGCAGAAAGAAGGGAAAAAAACTACCAGATTTGTTTGGAAAAAGACAAGCTATGAATAAAAAATGAGAGAAGGTGAGTCAAAGAGTATACATTTTATCAAGCCCACTTTATTATTACTGTGTTGAAACACTGCAGTAAAACATTATGTTTAGAGTAGATGGAATAAAACTGACCCTATAATCTCCACAGACTGGGTTTAGTTTTCATTTTAGCTTTTAATTTTTCAGTCAGAAGCTGATATGTAGACTATCATTGGATTAATTAGAAGCTGGTAAGCAACGTGCGGCTAACAAAAAGTTTCCAGACGTAAAATTGTGACAAATCCCACCGATAACATTTATAAAATATTCATAAAATACAAATTTCAGAATTCAAGAGGTGAGATCTCTGCAGACTGGCTGACATATTGGAGATCAGTCAGTACATGGTTTGTTGCTGCATTCACAAATTCAAATGACAAAATCTACCAAGCAAAAAATTACATTTTTAATGATGCTTTAGTCTATTATTCAAGATGGATTGAAGTAAAATGGGAAATCATGAAAGATAGAAACCATCTGCTTTTTTCTCATAGGGCAAGAATGTGTATGGGATGGGTAATGTGTGTGCTATTTATACCGAGTGATATTCAAATATTTTGGTACAACATATGCTGTTATGTTGTACTTTTTAAACCATTTTCCATTTGATTCTTGTTTTACATGGTTAACACAGCATTACAGCTTTTTTAAAATGTATTTATTTTTATTCCTTAGGACTGGAAAAGCACAAACTGTGAGTGAATCCCAAGAGCTGACATTGACCTAAATTGCAATTTGTTTCGGTACCTGTGCACAGCCCAAGTGGGTTGCACTCTCTGCAGGCTGCTGGGCAGTGATGGCACTCCCTTTCCCGGACAATGTGCCCTGGCGGACACTCCTCCACACACTGGTGCTTGTGTAGTAGGAGAGGCTCTTCACAGGTAAGGCAGTGAGTGGCATTCTTCTCACAGGATGCACATCCAGTTGCACAGTTGCGACACAGCTGGCCTGATGGATAACCCCTGTCGATATCCAAACAGAGATCAGAAGATGGATTAACAAACACACCACCATACACTGAATTACTACATGTATGCTCTTTATTCTGTAGAACAGGCTGCTTAATATGCTCAAATTGCATCTCTCTCATAATCATCTCTCACAGTGATTGTTGAGCAATAACATTTTACAAACCAGTATAATTTTATTTCTCTGAGTTGATTTGCTTTTCTTGCATTAATGTCTAGCTGGACAGTTTTTTTCTTTTTTCTTGGGTGGTGAAAAAATAAAATAAGCTGTCATAATTGCCAATGGGGTAAACAAGTAGACTGACATGTTGTTGTGTTCTCTGCTCCACAATAAAGAGGACAACTAATAATTTATCCAGAAAACTCTGTTGAGCTTAAGTAATACTCAAAAGACACTTTTGTAAGTGTTATGAAAATGAAACGATAAAAACAGCCATGGTTGAATAATTAAAATACTCCTCTCAGTGCTTATTGAGCTTTGGGAAGGACAGTATAATGCTTCCAGTCTCAAGTATGTCACAATTTAATAGCATATAAACATCAAGAAAGATGCAGCATAATCATGCCAATAAATATGTCTTCTGTCATTTATTTTTGGCACCTCAGAGCAAGTGCCTCTAATATCTGGCTTGACGTTCAAGAGACATGATTACATGATTCTGCCTGCAGGTTAAAACTCTTCAAACCGAGAATATTTGCAGAGCTGAAAAGAAACATACAAGCACAATTAAATGAGTCAAGTAAACCAACAGAGATAGGATTGGCCCCTGACCTGGAACACTCTTGAACACACTGTCCATCCTGGAGGAATAACTGAGCTTTCCGAGAACTCTGACATCGACTGCAGCTCTGAGCATCCACACACTGCAAGCAAGCCAGAGGGCACGCCTCACACGCGCCGCTCAGCCGATTGGCGAAGAAGCCCATCGGACACTTCGACACACACGTCTGCTGCATGGTTAAAAAACGCCCTGAAGGGGAAGACAGCAAGCAGTAAACATCATTGCTTTAAAAGAGCTCATTTAAAGTGGTGTAAGCTTGAAAATATTAAACTACTGCTGCAGGTATGAGTGATTGACACCTTTTCCACATTTCGTGCACTGGTTTTTCTGCTCCCCAGAGCAGGACTCACAGGATGGGTGGCAGTCTTCACATGCCCCATCATCTGGAGGGAAAAAAACACTTTGATCATCATATAACCACAGTAAGTGATGAAGTAGCTTCTTATCACAGCTCTACACAGAACAGAGGCAAATGAGATCTGATGAAGGACTATCATAGCCTAGTAAATAGGGCTTTGGATAAATACACAATAGCTTCATCTTCGGCAAAAAGATGTGATCATTACCTTTATTCTAACTGTGTAAGAAAGGGTATCTCTCAAATTGTTTCCCAAAAAAGAAAAATAACAAGAGAGTATTGGAACATTGTGGTATTTGAGATTTTGTGGGGTGATTTTTGTCCTTAACATATAACAAGCATAGAGGAAGCCATGGATGAAGCCATCAGGATGTAACCCAAAGGTTTGAAAGCTGCCATTTTGTCACAGTCAAGATTTTTTCTTTAGGGAGCTGAAGTGAGTTTCTGTCCTATGTGAGATGTTCATGGTCATGTTATAAGACCTATGGATGCGAGTTAAATTTCCTGCTATCATACCTTGCACAAACAGAAAACTTAGATATGTCTGCATGTCTAAAATTCACTGGAATTTTATAAAATTCGTACCCAGTTTTTATTATATTTTGTTTGGAAAACAGAAAAAATGCGATATTGTGGTGATTTGCATTTGAAATCATATTCAGTAATGTGTACAGATCAAATATATCTACTATATGTCCACAACTTTGTGTATCCACACACATATATTTACAACATTTACTAAGCATTTCTGCCTCTGTGCGTTTATCCAAATACTGGAGATAGATTCCCTTTTTACATCCGTTTTTCCCACACTTTCATACTCATCTCATTCATGATTCTATCATCATGACTGGTCTGATGGTCTTCTTAC
>JAOXYM010000020.1:8397021-8416097 GCA_028567055.1 Leptatherina wallacei | reverse complement strand
ACATCCGTTTTTCCCACACTTTCATACTCATCTCATTCATGATTCTATCATCATGACTGGTCTGATGGTCTTCTTACATGGTACATTTTGACCCAATCAGTTTGATCTCTGTTCTTTAAAACTCTCCTCTGTCTTGAATGCAACCTGTATTCTCTCCATCTCCAACTTGCCACAGGAAGCCTAATCAGACGTCTCTACCCCTTCCCACTGTAACTATGCTGATTCACTATGTGTCTAGACTCAGAGGTGTCCTATCTCTTCCTCCTTTTGTCTCACTGACATGACAGATCAGAGTCTAATCGCCAAAAGAAAATACTTTCACTTCATCCTTTTGGCCTAGTTTGAACCACACTATGCAATTAATATTTAGAAAGTGCATCAGTGCACTAACTTATGGTAATGATAATCTAACACTTTTTACTCGAGAGCCAGAAATGTTTTGGAGTCAGAACATAGAAATTACCAGCGGTGCTGCACTTCTCTCCCTAACCCAGTTGATGACATCCACCTTTTATAAATAATCTACCCTTAACTATCCACCTTTGTCATTGCTGAAATGTGAAGTGTAAAACTACTTCTGTGTGTTCATTCTCAACCTCTGTGTTAACCCATGCACTTCTGTCAGACTTATTGTAGCTCCTATAATTAAGATGTCTTGCTTCACTTTAATTACCATGTTGTTTTAAAGCCTGTTCATAGAGGGAACAAAATGTTCAGGATATACAGTCAATTATTTAAAACTCTATCTGTCCGACATTCATTGTGCTTTTAGTACTTAAGTTGGTGCAGGTTCAGGGACAGAGGCACACAGACCAATTACCCTCCAAGATTTCTTCCCTGCCCCTGTGAAAGTGCCTAAATCCCTGCTTCATTAAAGGTCGACAGTTAGATTAAAGGAATATAAGTAGTACGCTCACCGTTGAGAAAGGTCTTAATGGGGCAGGACTCATGGTCAAACACACACTCCCCATTCTGAAGAATTTTTCCTTCTTCACATGAGAGACAGTCACTGTCCTCTGGGCTGTTACATGTCTCACAGTCAAAGTGACATTCCTCACAGTCGTTGGAGTCTTCATCACCGTAGAAACCATCGGGACACACTGAAACACACCTCCCCTCTGCAGAGAAGAGAAGATTCTGTTTCAAGTTCACCCTTATGGGTGGCTGCTCTTCATTTTAATCCTAGCTTTACTGATTCTACACATCAAAGTGTGCATTATTACATGGAGGGAACAAAATGTTCAGGATGTTCTGGTGGATCCGTTGGGGCTGAAAAGTACAAATATTGAGTTAGAAAAGAATGAATTGCGCTGAGGTGGCAGCCCTTTAAAAGCCCAAAAGACTCCAAACTGCAAATGTATTTGTTAGCATGCAGCACAATATGATGTTATAAACTGAAATAATGATCTTTTATAGAAAGGCCTTTTGTGAGAATTTACTTTTAGATTGCTTGCATTATTCCTTCTCTTAAATGTTTTAATTTGATTGTGGATCAACGTGACCCCCCCATGCTGTAAGTTTGGACCATGTATGCTTCAAATACAAAGCTATTCCACACTGCCAGACACTGAATCATCATATAGAGTAGATTAAGGGCTTATCATTTCTTCTAAAATCTTAACATTAACCCTTTTTCTATCGTACAAGTCGAACTAATTTTTTATGTTGTGCAAGACTTTCTGTGCTTTGAAACATGTTGATTATCTTAATAACTTGACCCACCTTTTCTGAACATTATGATTTTTATTACTATAAACTCGAATACTATATTATTTTTCTAGCGTGTCAGAAAAGATAAGAAATTTTGATTTCATCTCCAAACTCCATCTCTCTGTGCTCCAGAAGTATTCCATAATGTCCTCATCTGATGCTGAAAATCCGAAGGACAAAGCTCTCTTTCAAAATGCTAAATTCTGATTACACAACAGCACATAAGGTATCTTTTGCCACAATGGCACAAAACTGTTTACTGTGAAAACTATAAGATAAATAGAACGATGAGGTAACACCAGACACCAGAATATACTATGAATATAAATACATTCTCTGAAACAAGTAGAAAACACATACTATATTAGATAAAGGTGCAAATGAAAGCCATAACACTTAAATTGTTCTGATTAATCCAGTTATTTTCATTTCATTCGATTAATTCATTTATATGGTTCTCACCTTTTTATTATTTTTTGCCTTTTTTAAATTAGCTTGTAAATACTAGAAGGAACCCAAACCAAAGAAAACAAACCAAAAAAAGAAGTAAAGAAAAGAAACATATTGACAAAAATAAATGTGATCCATTATATTGTTTGTTTATAACTTTCTGGTGTTTGACTAAACGACCTCCACTAATGTCAAAAAAGGCCGCCAGTTTTACCTGATAAGAAGAGGTCGGTCTCACACCAGTAGCACTCATGTTCGTCACAGCTCACACAGTTGTCATCACATGGAACACAGGTCATCTCCTCCTCCACGCTGTACGTCTTCGCCGGGCAGTTTTTGTAGCAGCCATCCTGAAAGCTGATAATAAAAGCCGCGGTCGATATCTGCACTTGCACATACACAGAAATCCACTCTGCTCTCACGGCAAAAAGAAGCCTTTTCATTCAGGTATAGCAGTGAAATGAAAGGCAGAGCGAGTGCAGAGGTGAGATCACACATGGCGACAGCGAGGCACACAGCCTTACTTGTAAAAGCCCTCAATGCAGGACAGGCAGTGCCTGGGGTTATCTGTTGAAAGCAGACAAAAACACTCAGTTCTCCTTTTAAACAGGAGTTACCTGGAAAAACCTCTGAACGCGGTCTACGACACGCCGACACAAGAGCTCAGGCAGTGCTCATTTGGGGAAAACTATTATAGCTGCTGAACTGTGACTTACACAAGACACACTTCCTGCAGCCCTCCTCACACGCCATGCATTCATCATAATCTGGGTCCTCCACCTCTCCTGAGAAGACAGAAAACAGACAAACTGTAGGGAAAGATGCAGCAAGAGAAACAATTGAAAGAAGAAGATGAGAGGGAGCTGAGTGAGGACGCTTGTGAAACAACACTCCCCAAGGTCACTCACATAACAGCTACACCAAACAACTGCCTCACAAACAATGCTGTGACTTTGTTTACCTTCACCACACTCCAGCTTTACACACTGTCCATCAGAGACGTAGTAGGAAGAGTTACACTTCAGGCAGTGGTTGGGGGCTATGCAGAGGTGACAGTGCTCTGAACAGGGCTCGCAGGTCTTCTCATTGGTGTGGTAGAAAGCCTCAGGACAGGTGTCCAGACACAGGTTGTTATACAGGTAACGTTCCATTCCAAACTTATCTGGAGGAGAAAAAGATGGGAATCTTACCATCTTAACTTCCTGGTTATATATAGTTACATTTCTATTAAGTTAAAGTTATACGCTCTAAGCTTTTAAGTACTTACATAGTCATGGAAGCTACTGGGCAAAATATAAGTGACTAAATGATTATTTGTAGGGTGAAATTAGTCACTTGTAGTGACAGACCTACAAAAAAGTATTGATTCACTGTCACTGCTCTCATGAGCATCATTTTCAGATGCATCGGGGAGCTTATTTCAGTGGGAAAGCAATAACACCTCATTAAATCACCACCAAGCAGCCACAGTTAGTGACTAGAACAGGATTAAACTCGATACTGCTTGTCATCCTTGGTGAAAAGCTAAAGCACCACTAAAAATTTAGGACACATCTTCTCATTCAAAATGAGTGGAAAGGGGTGTCTTAACTTTTGCCTAGAACTGTCATCTTTTACAATCTTTGCTTTATATTTTGGCAATAGGAGTTTACATGCAACAAAATGTGTTGTATTAAAAAAAAATGCTCCTCAAAAATATCCATTACTGTCCTTTTCATTCATAAAGTTGTTCTGAACTTTATCAGTCAGTTCAGGGTCCCCTTCCATACCATGGATAAGGGGGGTTGTCTTCCTGGAATAATGCAACAGACCGGATGAAAATGTTTCATCACAGGATAAAGATGACCACTCTTAACAGCTATTTATTAATCTGCAGTGACCCTCCCCTCTGCGGAGGCAAGTGAACCCATACTATGCCAATAAATTGGCCAACAGTACAACAAAGTTACAGGATATTTTCCTTATAATTTGTCAGCCATATGTTCAGCCCACATGTTTGTCCACAATGTGATCTACCTGTTTCTTCCTTACCTGTATCACAGCTGGTACAACTGGTAGGTCCCGCATCTACACATGTGGCACAGGTGTGGTCACACAAGTGACACTGTCCACCGGATTGATACTTCCCCTTGCCACACTCAACCACGCACTGGCCTTCTTCTAAAACCCTGCAGCAGAACCACCAACACCCCGAAAAAACAAACAAACAAAAAAACATACGAATTATGTCTTTGTAAACAAGCTGAGCTGATTCACATCCCAGGATGCACCATACGGCACATGTACACAGGTATAACTGAGTAAGTTAACAAAGAGGAGAGGAGATGGTGGAGTGGGGATGGTAGTTAAAATGGGTGGCTTAGCAGGACATTTTTAGATAATGAAGTTTATTATTTAAAAAAAAATTCCACAAAACACCAATCTGTCCATTTAAAACATTACTGCAAAAGACTTTGACACAAAGCAAACCCTGATCCATCTGGTCTTAAAGTCATTTATCAGCATGATGATGGCCAGAGTCATAAGAGTCCAGAACAGGAATGAATGAGCATGTTTACTTTTCAAAGCATCCTCAGTTTGTTTTTGCACAGAAACTTTTCTGATGTTCTTTTTAGCAGAGTAAATTTTGTCACTCCATGGTATGGCTCTGCTTGACCCCTTGCTTTTAAATTCTCTTTAAAAAAAAGTCAATTTATTTCTTCCTTCACTAAAAATGAGCCATCTGAGGCTTGCACCAGATCCTGCATCCACATCTATACATTTTTTTCAAAGCAGGGTACAGAATAAACCTTGTGCTACCAGACTGTTTCATCTACAGTGTAAATTGTGGTACTTTTTGGGGGCATTTTTTTTTTTTTTTTAGAAAATACAGTAGAGTGAGTTTGCATTGAATGTTTTATTCTCTCTTGTGCCAGAGAGACAGCAAAGAGGTAGGACACCAAATGCAAGACTACTAGGCAGGAGCTGGCGGACTAGGATTTATTTACTAAAACCAAAGTCACTTCCCTGGCAGGATAAACTGAAAGTGGAACCAAAACCAAATAAAACTAATTACACACTTGAGAACAAATGACAAAGGAAAGTTAGGGAGAAACAATAATGAACCAGGACAGGATTGACAAACATGTTGAACAAACAAAACCAAGGAGTTTTTATACAGAGGGAGTAAGGAGCAAGTGTGGCAATCAGGAAATGGAAACCAGATGAAACAGAGGAACAGGAATTAACTTAGATAAATAGACAAGGGGACAGACTCTACAAAAAAAATCAGGAGGGTAAGTCCAAAGCATTGTGTACCGACCCCCTCTCATTGCCATTTTTACAAACTAATCTTATTTACATTGATTCAACCATTTCTACTCCAAAGTACATCCAACTCATTTAAGATGAGTCTTAATAACAACTTGTCTGTAACTGTGTCATATCCATTAAATATATTCTGGAAAAAGTCAATATTACAATTTACAGCACATGAACATCAGTTTCATATTTGAATTGTTGGATATTTTGGTTTTTATTTTTTGTTATATCTGTAACATTATTTGCTACTCAACACCATGGTGAAGTGACATTTATTACTCAGATAAACAGAGGATGCATTCATTTCCCCTCAGAACTTGAATCAAAAATGTCTAACTTACCGTGAAGAAACACAGCTGATGCAGTCTTTGCTTTGTGGCCCTGTGCACTTCAAACACGTTGCATCACATTCATGGCACCCCCCGTCACTGTCATGATACTCTCCTGACAGAGAGCAAAAGAACCATGCTGAATCAGAAATGAATAACAGTCTGAGGCACATTTGAGGGTTTAATGCCAGATTCCAAAGAATGGAAGGTGTATAAACCAAACAACCCTGTTTTTTTTGTTTTTACAAAGAAACACAGCTGACTTCTGGTTGATTTAGAGGTGATAATTAAGCTGTAAACATATATGGAAAGTACATAATTGACTCTAGTTATAAGCAAACTTTAGTAGCTTGTGTGAATAAAACATATCATCTGTGTTCTTGCACTAAATACATTTGAAGATGTGTGAACAAAAGGTGCAAAGGTTGCATTTCATTTGTCCAGAAGCACTGTGCCAACATGTAATAGAGCAGAAAGATGGTTGACTGACCGTCTGTGCACACAGTGTTAACAACACACACTCCCTCCTGGAGGCTGTGACCACTGGAACAGCTGCTGCAGTTCCCTCTGCTTGGCCCCACGCAGGTGAGACAGCTGGCGTCACATCTGAAGAGAACAGCACAGAGACTCAATCCCACAAATGCACATTGCTGACCAGGAGAAAAGACAAACTCTGAGAAAACAACTACCGCCAATGCATACAGGCACACAACAACAAACAGAAGCGCCAAAACAAGCGCAAACACAGGCTGGAGCCAACCACCAGAATAAGTCCTGCCGTCAGCCGATAAACAAACCACCCACACCTGAACACACACCAGTGAGCTCACCTCCTACATATCCTGTGCCCATCAGCTATCTCTGGGCTTGGCTCTGTGGCGTAGAAGCCAGCCCTGCAGGAGGACACACACCTCCACTCCTCCATCAAGTAGCCTTCTGCACAGTGGCTACATGCCTCAACACCTGCACCTGATGCCACATGAAGCCAAAACACACTTTTAATCTACAGATTTGAAGTTGTAAAAAAAATAGAAGTCATGTGAATTTTAAAGATATTTATATATATTTTAACACAGATCCTGCCCCTTGACCTTGCTCTCACCTGCACAGGTAGCACAGGCCTCATGACAGGGCTTGCATATACCGTCCTGTGTGTCATGGTAGAATCCGGCCACGCAGCTCCGCTGGCAGCGATTCCCCTGCAGACTGGAGAGGGCGGAGAGAGCATGTGGCACCATGACACACTCAGTAAGTCATGTGATAGCACGAAGATGAGTCACTGTCTTCAGATTGCTGGCTTACTTTTCCAACCCACAACCCACAAACACTTGGTGAACTTACACAGTGAACACTTCTAGCTTAACATTATGGTGAATTTGAACTCTGCAGTAATGATTCTGCAAAACAGATTTCAAGACACCCGTATCTCTGTGAGTTGTGTGTGAAAAGGTAAAGTTGGCACAGAGTTAAAAATACTGTGTCGTTTTCTAATTGATATGCTGCTGCCGGCGGAGTGTGCACAGGGAGCATCAGTATTCTCAGCGGCTGGAGGAGAGGGAGCAGTGTTTACAGAGCAGTTAATTCAAGCATCATCAGAGAATTTGTTTCACCTTGTGTATGGTTTGCATTCCGTGCAGATGCTGTAGGAGGTGCACTTCAAGCAGTTTTCACTGCACTTTTTGCACCTGTTTGTTTCTGTAGGGAAATTAAAAAATACACAGTCACTACACATCAGAGCCACAGCTAGATTAAAAACAACTGACTGGTTGTAAGTACAATCATAGGCTGCTAAAATATGGATCCCTCAAGGCTCATTCATGAATGCTTCTCCTGAATAACTATTGAAAAAATATGTTATATGACATGCTATGATGACTAGTTAGAATCCAAGAGTCCAACCCTGATCGGGGTAGTAGTTATCCCCACAGATGGCTGTGCAGGTATTGTTCTCCTCTGTCAGGTAATGACCAGGCTGACAGGAAGTGCACTGGTTGCTGCGACTCCCAGTGCAGCTTTCACAGGAGGAGTAGCACCTCTTACAACGCCGACGGTCGCCCCAGAACCCTCGTGGACACTCCGATACACACAACCTTTCGGACAAGATTGAAACAAGGAATTTAAAAGACAAGCTGCAACTGTTGCAATGAATGGGAGAAAAAAAAACAATACCTATTCTTGGTATATTTTTGCCCCCTTAATGCCCTTTTTATTTTCAAAACACACAAGAGGATTTGGTGTAATGTGCAAAAATGTCTACTAAATAAATATAATATGTATGAGCTCTAGCAGCAGGGTTTAAAACTTGCTTTCTGGATCTGCTAACTGTGCTGTTCTGTGTGATCAGGCTGACCTTGAATTGTTCTTGAATTTGAGAAAAAAGTGCAGGCATGTGACACACTGCTGCGGGCCTAGCCCCTCACAACCATCATCGCTGCATTCTGGGTCGCAGGGTCCTGCAAGGGCAGATAGACACAAAGTCACAGCTCCACCAAGGCATCTACAGAGAATTAGTCAGACTGCTAATTTTGTTTGATATTCATTGTATTATTCATAGGAAAGTGGAGTGTATGACTGACCATTGTATCCTTCAGTGAGATCTTCATCCATCGGGATCTCTGCTGATCGGGTTCGCCGATGATGCTTCGGGTAAGGCTGCTCTGCAGTGCCGTAAATCACCAGAGACCACTTCTCTAGCATTCCTATGAAACAACAGAGGTCATGAAAACAGGCCTGTCCCGTGACATTTCCACTGTATGTTGCTTTTATTTGAAGTTTGGAGACTTTATGATATTGAGATGCAACAAAGAGGATAAGCAAACCTTGTTTAGTGCGGTCTCTCTTCTGAGAGGGAGTATCTTTGATTTTCAAAGTCCATTCCCCTGTTGCCTGCTCCCCCCAGCAATGAGCCGTCATAAATTCCCAGTTCTGGAATCCTTCAGTAGAGCTGTCAAGAGGCCTAAACCAAAACATTACATAGCCATAAGCATACAACTACTTCCCCTACTATCACTCATTATGTGATGACAGAGTTTAACAAATAATTACAAATGAGTTCTAGTGGATGAATTATTGTAAGAAACATGAGCCTGGGATAAAAAGGAAAAAAAACTAAAACTCATGCAATCTAAGAAGTTTTTCTATATTTTACAGTTATTATGACTGTAGCTAAATACATTCACTGTGATCGCTGTACATTTTTTAAGCATGAACGGCAGATTTGACGATAACAGAGACATGAACATGATTAATAACTCATGAATCATGATGATTCAAATATCTTAGCTGTTGCATTAACTAATTCTAAAAGTAATGTTTATCTTACACTGGGGCATTCAGGTTATCTGTTAATCCTCATATATATATTTTTAGATTCATTAATGCATTTTAAAGACTCACTACTTAACTTTTACCATTTTCTCAGTGATGCGCCACGTATCGACGGCTGATTCTGCGTCCATCTTGCATCCTACCTGTACTGTGAGCTCTCTCCAGACGGTAAAAAAACTGTCTTTTCTTGAATCTTGTGTTATCTCTTACTCTGTCTTTGGCTCTCTTTTGTTTCCTCGTTTCCTCTGATAATGTCTTCTAACGTTTCTTTGCTGAATCCTCCACAGTGGGCGATCAAAACAGCTGGTTTGTTTACATCCGCTTGCTAGCATGTGACGAATACACAAAGTGAAACTCAACTGCAATGTCGCGGTACACTACTGGGTAGCGACGGTTCTAGAAGTATATGCAATAGATGTCTCTATGCCATCAAACGAGTCTGGAACGTGGAGTTTTAATGTCAAAAAGTTAAGAAATGAGCCTTTAACACTGCAAAAGTATTGACTTAGACAAACATATTTGAAAAAATACATATGGATTTCTACTTTCTAATGAGCTTGAAAATGTCCAGTTTGGACATTTATTTTCGTTTATGTGTGGTATATTTTTGGAGTTAATCGAAAATAAGACACTGCATGTTAAAAACTTACTACTAGTTCCTTTGAAACACCATACAGTAGCTATGTGCATAACTCCTGTTGTTTTACTAGAATTGTTTCCCAAAACTGAGGACAAGCATGCTCATTGATTTTCCCTCATAAAAAAAAAAAGTCATGTTGGAGACGTGGGTATGGCGGGGTGGCATTCCCTTTGGTTACCTGTTTGCTAGCAGCTCTGACACAGTGCCTGAAGGGGATGTGAGTGCGATGGAAAGGTCGCCACGACGACTGTGAGTGATGGTTATACGAACGACAACATGCTCCACATAAACAATGTGCCGCGGGGCCTTGCTGGAGCAGCCTGTAGTCTCATACGCAGACATCAGCTCCGAGTTAGGATGAATAATCCTGTCATGAGACACAGAGGGGGAAAGAATAAAGAGACACAGCAAGCGGCAGAGATAAGAAGCGAGGCAGAAAACAAGAGGCGTATGAGAGAGATACAAGAAGAGCAACACCAAAGAAAAAGACGGCTATTAAAGTGTGTGAGAATCAGTGTAAGGGAGATCCAAGTGAATACTGAGACAGGAATAGATGAAGTGTGATAGAAGAGAGGAAATCGAGGCAAACCCCAGCTCAAAGTACAGACTTCTTGCAGAGCTGTTGGTGTAATACCTGCTCAGCTGGACGGCAGCCTCCTCCACACACTCATTCTGTGGGGGAACCTGTTTCCAGTGCTCAGCGTCCTTCACCATACTCTCAGCATCCAGCAGGCCAAAGCCATACAGATGGCTAACTGATAGAAACAGCGACACATACACACACAGCGCATTAGCTGGGTTATGAAGGGCACTGAATCTTCTAAAGACTTCACACCCTCTTGAGACTTTGTAGGCGTTTATAGCTGTTCTGCTCACTTTACCTCATTAGTTTAGAATATGCTCACTGCTTTATGCTTTTGCTATAAAAGCACTGAGAAATATTACCAAAATATTGAGTTTTGAGATGATTTCATCCAGAAAATTTCATGTAATGATCAGTTTTCTTTAAACTTCTTGCAAATATTGTAAAAAAGAGTAAGGTTTACCATTATAAATTCAACAATTATGCTACCTTTGTATCCAGCTCCATTAATATGCCAGTCAGGAGCTATAAGATGATGAGCTTTTGATGTTCGGACAATAATGTGCTGCACGTCTCTCCAACTCAGCAAGGGACTGTAAAAAGGTTAGACAGAAGAAGACCACATGGTCTCTGCAAACAGTTATATTTGATGGCTTTAACATGGTCTATATGTATGTATTTTGTGTAAGAGAGCTGCTTACTTTGCCTCTAAAGTGAGAGCAATGACACCGGCAACCACAGAGGAGGAGAGGGAAGTTCCTGACTGAGTCCTCTTGCAGCTCTGCAGTGGTCCCGGTGTCATCTGTTGAGGGTAACACGTCTCATCAGCTTATCAGTTATTAACTGTATTCATTTTCTGCTGCTTAAAGTTGTGCCTTTTCTTTTTGAAGAGTTTAAGCAATTTTTGTTGTTTTATTATGCACAAAAGGATTGTAGGTAGACAGGATTAGTAGCTTTGACAGTAAAATAAACCACAACTCAACTGGCTGATATACTACTGAAGTAAAGTGAAAAGGGGAAATAAACATGTCAAAGGTTTTAAGTCTATCTGCTCCCCTGTGTGATAATGAGAATTTAAAAATTATGGTTATAAGGAATGATATATCTTTTTAAAAAATCAGAAAAGTGTAAAGAAGCTATTTTTGGGGCATGTTGGCTTGATTGACAGATGTCTAAGACCATCACAGTCACACAACTCTCTCATCCTTCACTTTATTTTCCAAGTTTGTGTTTTCTGGCATTGAGCATCTGGTTAGGAAGAACTGCTGTTAGATCCAACTACAGGCTATGTAACTGATACACTTTGATATCAGTTATATCAAAGTTTTAAGTGGTAAAATGAAAAAAAATGACAGATGATTGATTTTAAAATGTGGTGTTAATATTATTTTATTATGGACAGGACAAACTGCTGAATCATGCTGTTAGTTTGAAAGGCAAAATTTAAATATGGTAATGCTACAACCTTCTTCTGGATGCATAATCTGTGCTGGAGAAAAGCAAGTAAACATGTTTCCTAAATCACAATACTCTCATTTTTTCACTCAGTTTTATATATCCTGGTTTTTCACGTCATATTTGTCCTAGTATTTGGTATTTCACATGTGCCATCAAACAATTTTATTGTGTTGCATTTTAGAGTAAGTTGACAGAGACTTTGATGGTAATCTCTGTTTCTCTTCATGATTTTTAAAACAATATTAACAATTTACTGAAGAATTCTGCTTATGTCTTCTTCTCATTCTTCATCCTTATCTCCAGCATCATCATTATCTACTTTGTTGTCTTTTTCTTCTTATCATTAAAGACTAAGCATCTGCCTATTTAAAGTTGAATTGAATTATTTTAAGTTCAGCCTGCTTACAGTTGGAAACCAACTAAACTATTCTCTTGATGTATCTCTATTATTAATTGTCAATTAACAAGTCCCCATTATAATCAATACCAAAGTAAATTACTCTTTTCAATGATGGACTGACATAATTAGGAAATTATTCAGAAATAATTGGGCTGTAAACTATGAATATAGCTGTATCATCAGGCAAAATCAAAGTTTTGTGTAGCTACACAATAACAATGACAAGGGTATTGTTGATTCAACATCAGTTGCTATTTAAATACACTGAAAATAAAACATTTCCAGGAACACAGTTTAGGTTTTTAGCTTGGCTCTAAATAAATGTAGCTTATATCTCTGTGCTTTAATCACCCCAAAAATGACATCCATCTTCTCTCATTTTGTTTTATTCCTTTTACTTTTGTACTGCAAACTGTTGTAGATTTCTTAAAACTTAATTTGTTTACATTATTCTTTATCCTCATCAGAGAAGATCGCATCAGAGATGCATGAGGACAAATCAATTATAGCAAATGAAACTTTTTCCTGAGAAAAGCACCAGGATTTTGACCTTAATGTACTGCATGCAAGAAGTGTATCTAAAAGAGAAAGTAAAGTAAAATTATTTGATCAAACAAACCTCAATTTATATAGAAACATTGATAACAATCTGCATGAGCCTGTGCATGTCTTCTGAGACTGAACAGCCACCCTGCAGATGAAGAGATGTTCTCGATCTTACTCATTGTTCTCAACTCACCATCTCCTCTGTCTCTCCACCACTGTAAGCCACTGCCAGTGTGGAGGAGCATTGCTCCAGGTAATCTGGCTGGCTTCCTCGGTGACTGCTGCTGCTGATAGAGATGGTGTAGATGCTATTGCTGTAGCCATCACAGGAGCAATGGTCACCTTCTCGCCCTCCGTTCCCCGAAGTCCAAACAAAGATAGATCCCCTCCCATGCCTGCCCTGAAATTAATTTGGGAAGCAGACAAAGATGAATGACATATTGATATCAACACACTGATAAAGAGAAAATAAAGGAGATGAAATGAAGTAAATATACAGTTGCAGGTGATATAAACACAAACACAAACGAGGCTTTTTATTTCTCTGTCACTCTCTCACTGTTTGAATGCCGTTCTGTAAAGCAAGACGGGCCAGAGATCCAGGTCCATCCAGAGTAGTCCCATCATCTTCTGGCCCCCAGCTGGCTAAATAAATATCAATATACTGTGGCCTGAAGCTCAGTGACTTGGCTTCCACAATGTCTGTCACATCCCCATCCAGCATACGGATCCCTAAAGTAAGAGAAAAGCAACAAAAGTTTGAATCCACCAAAAAATCTCTAACTTCCAGCAGTCCTTCAACATACTACTTTCATGCTATCACGTGGACTTGCCTCCTATCCGTGCATGGAACGAGACTCCAACCGTGCACTTGGAGTTATTTGCAGCTGCAGCAACCATCCCTGCACACTGAGTCCCATGGCTTCAGAGAAAGGAGAAGATCAGAACAACAGGTTAAATGCATATGCATGAGGAAAAGACAGGCTATTGACATCAAACCAGTGTGAAGACAGAAATCAGACTGGGGAATTTGCATATCCATACTTGCATGTAATTACTGAAAAATGGAAAGGAAAATCATGCATTAATTACAGTTTGAACTGTGGTGGGGAAGCTGCAGAGCAGGTGCAAAAAGAAACAAAGAGATGAGAACTCACAAGTTAGCAGCATTGTTGGAATAATTGGGAGAGGGATCTTGGTCTTGTCCGTTCACATCATAGCTGGCAAGTGGGTCCTAAATCAAGCAGATATTAAGTAGCAGCACATAAAAGCTGCCAGCAACTATCTGTCTCTATCTCATCAGACAAATCAGACAAAGAGCATTATTCACCACTCCTCTTCAGTGTTAAGTGGATCAGACGTTTAATGTCCATTCCAATACTCTTAGCCGGCCTTTCCAAACCTTTGGCCCAAAAGCTCTGCCTGCAATATCTGTCTCAGCTCTGTGCTCTTTCACTAAGAGCTCTGCCAAATTGCTTATGATTAATGTCCCCTTCCTAAAAAGAGCGTCCCATCCCAGGGCACTTACATAATTTGGCTTCAGATCCGGATGCTCTCTCTCAATGCCATCATCTAGGACAGACACCACCACACCCTTCCCAGTATATCCTCTCCTCCAGGCCCCTGCAATGTTCATATGAGACTGGCAGCCTGGGAAGTCATCACTGCAGTGCTGTGGAGCAAATAGTAGGACATTGGCCCTTAGGAGCAGGGAATAAACCTATTTTAGGTTCTGCCTGTCTGGGTTTTTGCATCTGTGTTTCAGAATTTTGTGGAGAAAAACAAAAAACAAACTCACAATGTACCACAGGCGGCTGAAAACTGGATCATTAAGGTGCATGGTCTGGGTGTGGTTAAACCGATTGTTGCTTATGCCAGTGGGATAGATGTCATGACGTTTGGAGGTCCTCTTTACTCTTCTCTGGACCACCTCCTGTTGGAGCCACTCCACCTTAAAATGAACACAGGGTATTTGTGCTGATGTAAACATGTGTTTTTTGTCATGCTATGGGTGAGGCTGAGGACAGCTTATTTAAAATTTTTCAGCAACAACTGTGTCAGCTAACATTATGTTTTAGTGAAACATTAATTCTCTACTGAAATGACCCAAATAGCTGCTTTGACTTAAACTCCAAGCAATCATTTTCCAAACTTATGGTTAGATCTTAATTTTTTATCGTGCACCGTAAAGAAGTATTTTATTAGTCCATAAAATCTATTAGTATAGTAAAACCTGCAGATCTAATGACAATGCCTTCAGCTTTGCCTGCCAGTAGCAATGTGAAGTAGAAGTTAGGTGACTATTTTAGTTAACATTTAAAAGTTGCCACACTGAACATTAACATTGTCCGGTAACTTGTTTTTTTTACATTTTTTTTAGGGTTTTATTTAGTTTCTTTTGCTTCCTCTGGCTCTGGGACTTCCTGCTGGGTGTGGCACTCAACATGGATTCAACAAACTCAAAATCTTGCAGATTGTTGCTTCAACAGACTGATCCAACGCTGGCTAAATCAAAGTTTTTATTCTTGAGAAGTCTTGAGTGTATTTTTGTGAACCACTTTCAGAGTGAGAACCCTGTCGAGACTGGAGCAGTTCATGCCAGATCACGCTGAGCCTGAGTTTTTACTGCTGCGCTGCCACCACCTCGCCCTCGGCCTTTACCTCAGAAACATCTGTCTGTTTTGGAAGGATCTCTACCGGCCACAGAGGCTCCTGCCAAGATTTTGCCCAGCCACAACTGTTCAGAACAAGATTTACTCTGACTCAACATTCACAGACTCTACAGCCTCAGAGGACTGAAAATTTGGTTCCTTCAAGGATCACATCAATATACATTAGTTTTTCTTTACTTCTTGCTTTTTCTTTAAATTCTTGCTTATGGCTGTTATATCTTCAGCTTCTTGCCAGCTCCTGGTCTATTTAACATTTTACAGACCCCTTACTACAAATCTGTAATCCATACATGTATGAGTTTATATTTTGACCTCTTCAACAGAAGCCATGATTCTTTTCATTATACTTGAACGAATATGGCTGCTCTCCTTTCTGTGACAGTCTTTAAGCACAATTTACTGTTTATAAAAAGACTTTAATAATAGTATAGATAATCTTCTCTTTTAATCACATAGCTTCTGCTTGATTTTCCGCAGCAAGTCAAGCTAGCGTCAACCTGAAAACTGCTCATTGAAAGTGCACCATGCTACATGTGCCAAGGCAAAGGTGGTTAAGTTTACCATCTTAATCCACAATGAAGGTTCAAAAACACATTTTTGTTTGGGATTGTCTTTGTTTTGTTGTTTTTTTCCCCAATGTTTTTGTTTTGTTTTTCCTTCATTTTACCATGAAGCTTTTTGTGCATGTTAAAGATATGTAGAGGAAAAAAGTTCACAATGTAGGGATATACTCTCCTGCATTAGTTAAAAAGGGGGAGCCTGAACATAATGTGGGTCTTTAGACTTGCCATAGTCTAACTGCCTTTCTTGCTTTGCCTTTGAAGGTCTTTAAGTTGACTGATTACCAATTCAACCTTGAATAACTAACTATCTTCTATAAATAATCTGACATTTTGTTCCTCTGCTCTGACTCTTGTCATCTTTACATTTTTGGGTGTAAAGGTGTTGTGTGAAGGCAGCCAGCAAACATGTGAGGAAGGGAGTCGACATGCTGCTTATCAATAATCCAGCAGAGTCCTCCATCTCTCCTCTTATCACATTACTATACCTCGGTCTCCTTGGCGATGCGACCAGTCACTTCTTTGTTGCATACTGTGGAACGATTTGCCGTCTCGTGGTGATGGAAACTGTAGTAACTCTTCAGGTCTCCAATCTAGTAAGACAGACATTAAATCCTCTAAATGAAATATGTATTTATTTTTTCAGGTGAAGGTGCGGTTCATCTCTCTGTCATTGTTCTAAACAGCTGTTGAATTATGAAACAGCTGTTGGTGTCTTTCATTCAGGCAGCTACCTTACACCTATGATAGTTTTTCAGGGGGGAGAAACCTGAGACCACACGACATCAGCCACACTGCAGCCTGTGTGAGTTTGACTTCCACATGCATGTGTGGATTTGTGCCGATAAGGTCATACAGATTTTTTTCTAAATAAGATGATTTATATTTAATTATTCCCAAAAGTCATTAGTTGGTCATTTTCTTTGACAATGAATTATGGCCTTTATTTTTTCCCAAGTGACTCTATAGTAAAATGCTTCTTTAAATTTCTTCCTTCAGCTCAATAAAGTGTTTTATTAGACTTCAATTGTCCTTTCTGGTTCATTTTACTTGTAGTGAATCCAAGACCTGAAAGTTTCATCACAGCATCAAACTCGAGGGAGTACACATTAAGTTTTTAGGGTCCTATAACTCGTTTTATTTATTTGCTTTATTAAATTATTTATGCCACCATTCTGTGGGTCTTGCAACCTTGAATAAAACAGTAACAAGGTTCAGGATCTTCATCCTGTAGGGTTTAACTGAGTGAGATTAAATTAAGAGGCATGAGGATAAATTAGGACTTTCTTTTAGCGCGTCTCTAGACAGCTGAAACTTAATAAACCAGACAGGTTTCTACTGTTCATGAGCAGCTGCAGATATCTCTTCTTTCTTCGATTTTTCCTCCTTCTAGATATCCCACAGAAGTAAAATTTGAGTTTGCACTATTAAACTAAACTATAATGTTTGTTTCATCACCGTTTGCAGCTTTATTTTCCTCCACTTTTCTTGGAACTTTAACAGAAATGTATGCATTGATATAGAACAGTGCTACTCAATTCGGTTCCTATATCCCGTAGGTTTTCAATGTCTTCCTGCTCCCTCCAACACACCTGACTCAAATTAACGAGTCATCGTGCAGAACTTCAAAGGCTGTTGGATCCATTTGATTTGAATCAGGTGTGTTGGAGCAAGGACACACTGAAAATCTGCAGTACTGCAACCCTCAAAGTATTCCCCAGACGTCTGCCAGTACAATACAGCTAAAATACCATTAAATGCACTTCTAAAAATACTTAATAAAACTATGTATTTAAGCACTTTAGCAGGTTTTTTTCTTCTTAAAAGTAGAAGTTGCAGTCTATGTAGAACTCTGCTGATCAAATCAATTTCAATGCTAATGGTTAGGTTTTTTTTAATATTAGATCACAATTATTTCAATTTATGTAAAACTGTGATCATTTAATAACATTTTTCTTTGACTCAATGTCACTCAAAATGATGCAGCCTAATCAAAGGCAGTGTTCTATCCTCTGTTACATCCTTTTATGTTACATCCTCTGTTCATTTTCACTTGCTTGCACAGATACTAGCCACCTGAGAACTGACTTGTAGTCACATAAAAAGCCTAATGTATTCCTTTCTGTCTGCTCCTCATGTTCAAATACACTCACCTGACCCATATTGGTAAATCCATATTTCTCTGCGATCCTGTTCACAGTCTCAAGGTCCCCTCTTACTTTTATCGCCCAGTTGTTGGTGTAAATTGTTGCGTGTGAAAGCTGAAGGATAATTCCCATCCACAGCATGAAAAATTGCACCATTACTGCCGACATCTATTAACAGGTTTCCTCAATTAGACTCTAACCAGAAGTTTCACAAGTTGTTCCTGCTGCTAGCTCTCCTAAAGGTGCTTCTCATTGTGGACTATCTCATTTCAAAGAATGAATAAAAAAATGAAAAAAAAAAGCTGAAGAAAAAACCTACTGCTGCCAACACGCCAATGTTCTGCTGAAACTAAATGATGTTTGCCAGCTGAAGTTGTCAAGACTTGCCTCTGTTTCACTGTCAGCAATCACCTATCAAATTACTTCAACATGGGAGCCACAGATCAACTGGTCTGTCCCTTACAATGATCTCTCCAGTGTATTCCAGTTCACAATGTGTATACATGTCCCAGTTTAATCAGACAGATCATCTTTATCCTCAGTATTTAACACAAGTTTCTGATAAATGATACAGGAATAAATAGGCTTTAGTTATTTACCATATTGCATTGACAACATCACTGATATGAATGATTTAAAAGATGCTGAAGAGATTGTTCAGGCCCAAGACATGTGGTTGTACTATGAATAATATATAAATACATAAATTAATCACAGCGTGACGTAAACTATATTCTTTGAGGGACATACAGTTTTCTTTCTTTCTTGAGTCAATATTGATTTGTATGAAATATATATTATAACATGTTTTGATCTCAATAGAAAGTAAACTAAGGGCATTATTTGCTCACTCATTTGCTCACTCATTCATTAATTTTATGTACCGCTTAATCCAATTCAGGGTTGCGGGGAAGCTGGAGGCTACCCCAACAATCACTCCCAGAGAGAATCTTT
>JAOXYM010000020.1:8356065-8387358 GCA_028567055.1 Leptatherina wallacei | reverse complement strand
GGTATTGTTAGTAAAGTGAAGGAATGTAAAACTGTTACCTTGTATACACACAATCATAATATTAGATAAATGTAAGAAATAAAGAAAATTAATTGCCGAAATTGTTAGAATTACTCACTTCCCTAGAGTACACATAAAACAAAGTAAACTAAAGTACATATAACTCACCGAGTTGCCAATATGTACAGCATAAAGATTTCCTTTTATCTTTTGTTTTTATGCAATAGTGTATTCTAACTTTTACTAAGTGGTCATGTGATTTGTCTACATTGTGAGAAAAAGCTGGAGATTTTTAACCTCTTCCAACATGAGTTCAGTCAGGGCCCTTGTCATAAAGCATCTCTCTTTGTTTAAAACCTTCCCTATGTGTGCCTTCTCTGAGTTTTTCTGTGGAGCAATGTCCTAAACTAAATGCAGCTTTATGACAAATTCCACTTGTCTTCCTCGTCTCCTTTATACTTCCACATGAATATCAGATCATATTCCTTTGCACTTTTTATGTCACAGCTCTTTTCTGTGTCCTCGCCAGCCCAGCCGGGGCGTATTTACATTTCATTGCCCTTTTTTGCATCAGTGACTGCAGTAGCAGGGGAGAATTTAGCTCATATTTTATTAAACCAATCTTCAGCTATCTCGCTCGACTCAGAAACTTGGGAGGTTGTCTTAAAAATGGTACTTTTTTATTCATTATATACCATTTTCCAGTGACACGTGTGTTTGTGTTTAATGCCTCTGAAATCCAAAGGTGTCAAGGCTGAAGATGTGCCCAGGCATTGTGTCAGCCTGCATGTATTTGTGTGTATTTTTTACTTTAGATACTCTGGTCAACATTCAATCCATATTTTCTTTTATTTGCTCACTAATGAGGCTTCTATCGGAGTTCAAAGAAAGTCAATTTCTTTCAAGTATCATTGGAACTTTGGGGCTTGTTTATCGGCATCATTATGAGACAGTTTGTGTTTCATCATTTATCGTGTTAGCTTTCAGATGATATTGTTTTGCGTCTGGACTGGAGTGCAGACTGCGGCACCTCTGACTTCTGAGACTGATTGACTGTGAAATGACCTCTTTGGTTGTAATGTGGTGGAGTGAAACATAATACCTCCACAGAAGCCTAAGATCAATGACTCATGCAGTATTAGCTTTGCTGCTTCCACTCAGCATGCATCGGCAGTTAAAACTGTTTTCACACCACCATTATGCATGCTTGTTGATGCCGGGAGACATGGCTATTTTTCTCTCCTTCATTTTCAGCCGAGTCTCCACTGATGTTTCACAGAATTGCGTGAGCCAACTTTGACCCTTGATGTTTCTTTGAAGAGCCCTCAAAATAAGCTTGTTCTCTATCTTTCTCTGCAGACTTCTGCGTCTCTCCAGAACTCTGCATTGACCAGCCTTGACCGGAGTTGGTTGATCTGATGCGTCAGTGTCACACCCCAGCAGCTATAGTTGCTTTTCATGTAAAGCTTTTCTCTCTTTTGTGTGCCAGCATTCTGGACCAGCATTGCAGCAATGCTGACAAAATAGTTACCTGCCTCACCCCAGAATCCCTACTCTCACACAAACACACAGACTCACACACACATTTCCTTTCTCTTTGTGGATTCAAAGCCAGTCTTCTCTGGCTCCTTTGTTCCTTACTCCAGGCTGGGCTCAGATCCTCTCTGCTCTCTGTAAGCCTGCTCCGCTCTGTCATCAGGATTACAGGCTGTGCTGTAGCAGATTAATGACTGACAACTCTACACTCCTCTCAGCATTGCACAGCACACAGAGCTACCAGGACTGAGCGTGTGCCTGGTTGTGATGGAGAGAGAAACAACTGCGGGGGAGATAATTCATTGTGTTGGTCTGAGAACAATATGTTGGCGGTGAGGTTGTGCACGCAGTTGTGTTTGTCACAGTGTCTGTGTGCGAATGTGTTGCTTATTTTAAAGTGCTCGTATGTGCAGAAAAGGATTTTCAACTTCAACACCTCAGTTCAGCAGAGCAGGTCAGAGTTATATTGTTCCGTGACAAGTTAAAAAGAAGCACTTATCTGCTACAGAAATAAAGATACTAATTTCATATTTCACAGTAAAAAGATCAATCAGTCACAAGGAACCACTTCTGTTGAAAAGCAATTTTAAGAGAAATTAAAACTATTCTTATTTAAAGAAGCACTACTGAACTTTGTCAGATTTTCTAAGTGAGGCACCCCCTAACGATGGCTAATTCAGCATCAGTCTTGCATCCTACCTGTACTCTGAGCTCTCTCCAGCCAGTGAAAGTAAGTCCAGCGTTGACTCTTCTCATATTGTTTGCTGTCTCTTTCTTTCTTTCTTTCTTTTCTTATCTTCCCCCAAAATGTCCTCTTGCACTTCTTTGATGAATCGACATCAGTGCACGTTCAAAACGGCCAGGGTTTTGATGTCTAGTTGCTGGCGTGTGATGCGGTGAGTAAAGTGAAACTCAGCTGTCAAGTGATGCAGTGTCCTTCAGGAATGTACGTATGTCACTGTGCCATCAAAGTGACAGAAAGTTATATGGTGCTACTTAAAATTGTTAAAATGCTATATTTTTAGGTATTTGTTTTTTCCAAAGTGAATTCAAGCAGGGTTTTTAGTTTTTTTGCAAAGGGGCCTTAGTTTAGTAGTATAAGATTTCTGTCTGTGCCTACTCGATCTAAAGAAATTGGCTGTGTTGTCATCATTCACGCAGATTTCCTCAGTATGGAAACATTTTATGACTCTTGTGATTATTTCTCTCTATTTTTCAGCTACCATTTCCAGGAGTGCAACAGGAGAAAGTGGGACCTTGGACAAAGTTTATGCTGATGCATGTGCATATTTTCATGTGTACTCACACACAGTTGTTCACTCGTGTCCTGAGATTCCAGAAAATCAAATAAGAGGAAGTTTCAAGAGCAACACACGAGGGACCACGGACTGCTGCCAGACATATTTTCTCAGCGATAACTCTTCCCAACAAAAAGAAAACAACAGTCTGTTTCTAACTGCTTTGTTTGAGGCAAAGAGGAAGCTGGCAGTAGTTGTACAAATCCAAATAAGCAGGCAAACAAATCGAGAGCAAACACTTTGCAAAGTTTGGAATTAAATTAGGCCAGGATCTCATGCCACCTCAGAGCCTCCTAGAAGCAGCTTATCTGTGTCATGAATTACTAAGTAGTAATATTTGGGGCTTCTCACAGCCATCAAACAGCTGAGGCTTAATTTCCTGAGACTTGCCCTGGAGTGTCCACGAAAGTGGGCTGTCTGAGCCACCATCTGAGGACTGAAAAGCCTCTTTTACTTGCATTCGTTTGTGAAATCCTTGAAATTTTCCTGGAAATGAATCATTTTCGAGATTTTATTCTTTAGCGGGGACTACAACCTAATGATGATGAATCACAATGAAATATATCTAAATGCATTTACACAAAAACTCACTGAACGACAGAATACATGATTGCAAATGCCAGAAAAACACACATTAGCATTTGCAAATAGGAGGTTGTCAGTTATAATAATACAGGATGTAATATTAGGCTTTGTCAATGGACTGGCGCCCAAGCACTATAGTTTCATCAAGTACTGCTGTCTCTGTTATCACTGTGTCATGCTTTCATCGAAAATGTCTGTTTGATCAGCTCAGGTTCTGCAGCAGCTGTAAATTTGAACATTAAATTGTTAAATGAAATGTGGCGATTTAAAGAAGACAAAAAAACAAAACAAAACAAAGCCAGTGAACAAATGTGAGATTTTGGCTCTTTGTTGAATTTACAATTGGGAATAAATAATTAAGAATTTGTCATTAAATGCATTTCATGAGTTATTTTTTTGTATAGTTGTCATTTACACATTGTGTTAATGATAAAAAAGTTCAATATCTGCTGCTTATCTTGGCAGATAAAAGCCATTTTGGCACAGAAGCACCTTTGTGCTATTACACTATCATACTGGGATATTTTTGGTACAAATAAATGAAAAAGTTTATTACTTTGTAGAATTTAAAACAAGGGACAGATGAGGTAGGCTACTTGATGGAAAACAGTTTCCCCAAATTCTAAAGATTCCCTGAATTGAAAACACATAATACTGTGCTTTTTTAAGAGGTTTGATAAATTCCAGCATGATTAAGTCTTATTGCATGTAAGCGAGTTGACTAAAACACAGGAAAGAACAATTACTTTCTGTAGTTTTGATCAGTTTTGTTGAATCATTTTTACTATTTGGTTTGATGAACAAATGAAACTACTTAGTCAAATTTAGGGGTCAATCGTGCTTGGATTAGAATAGATAAATTCAAAACATCCATCACTTGGTATTCAAAACATCCATCACTTAGAGTTATCCAATTCGGACTCACAAGTGGGACTGGAGCCTATCCCATCTGACACAGGGTAATAGGCAATATAGTCTACCTCCCAGGCATGTTGCCAGTCAATCACAGGACCAACACAGAGTCAAACAACCATGCATGCACGGATTCTCTGTAAGGGTCAATTTAGAATCACTGATTAAGCAATGTGCATGTTTAGGGAAGAAGCTGAAGTACCCAGGGAGAACATTCAAAGTCCATGCAGAAAGGTCCTGATGAGTTTTAAACCAGGAACCTTCTGGCTGTGAGGCAATAGTGGTAACTACTACGTCACTGTGCAATGCTAGATTAAAAAAAAACAAAAGCCATGCAAACAACTACGCAATTGATTTTCTTGTAAAGCAAATGTGAGTTTTTTCAATATATCAGCAACTTTTTCATTGTTTCCTTGCACTGAAAATAAGAAGTCAGTATGCCACCATGAAGTCACACTTTTGGTTTAGTAACTGCTGTCATTAAGTCTTGAGTTCAGCATTTGGCCACATTCATATTAGTAACCATATTTGGTCAAGAGGATGAAGCAGGAAACTTATAAATCATCACAGAAATAGAGATATTTTTTTAGCATAATATGTTTTTAATCTATATGGATTTTTATTTTTGAAAGGAGCATAACCTGAACAGAGGATTGCATCTACAGCTAACAACTTTGACACTTCCTGAATGAGTTTATTGGTGTCAGACATTTTTGGAGCCAGCCTGATGGCCTGATGGCTATGTCCACCTTAAACTAAGCATTGATTAGTTCCCAAACTTATTTACTGATTATCATCCAACTTATTTGTCTTTGATGGTTTCATTTTATATTACAAGGTCTAAAAAAATAACCACAACAGGTTGTTGTTTTTTACATTCTGCATATAATACAAATAACGATGTACTTTTAAAGAAGTGATAAACTTTAACTAAGTGGGTATTTCCCCACTTTCAACCATTAAAGGCTGCAAACATGTTGAACCTGAATGACAACACACACCAGGTAGCTGTGGTAAAATACTTTTATAGAGCAGTAATCCATATCTGAAATAAAGCATCCAAGCAGAATAGCTCTGATATGTACAGAACTCAATTCACCCTTTTCTCAATTCACATACACTAATAGTCAAAAGTTTGGACACTCTCCCATTAGATTTAATGGGAAATTGTCCAAACCTTTGACTCGCAGAGTATGCTTTCTGTGTAAATATGTCAGTTTATGTTTGCGTGTGCGATGTATGTACATGTAGACACATGTAGTTTTTTTTTCCCAGTTACAATATAATTAAGTTTTAAGTAGGGGTCATAATTCTTTTTTAAATGTCTCTTGATATAAAAGCTGGTGTTCTGACTCTCATTAGTCCATTAATGGAGATTAATCTGTCTTTTCTGTCTCTTTCTCTCTTTGCCCATAAATTCTATTAATCTAATCCTTTATAAATATGCTCCATCCTATCTGCTATATTGCCTCTTGTTCTGTTCCCCTTGAACAGAACATATCATATTTATGTCTCTTAATTGCTTCCTAACAGTGAGTCATATAATGGACTGAACTTTTGCTTTTATTTGACTTCAGCACTTTTACTTCCCTGCACCAGTTCCAAATCTGTAGGTGCTGAAGAGGCATTTAAGACAACAGCAACAACATGTGCCATCTAGTCCAACTGTTCTCATCAACTCTAACAGAAATAGATAAAATCATAACCCTCATCACTCTTTATCTTCCCACTGTTTTATGTTTGGATTTTAATCCTCCACTTCATTCCACATCATTTTTTCTGTTTTTTTTTAAACAAATCTCTCAAGTGTTTTCTTTTTTGAAGAAGGGTGTGCAGTGTATTACAGTATCAAAATGTCTTTTTCTCTCTCCTCTGGCATTCAGAGAAACCAGAAGCATTTTTTCCGGTTCTTCTTGGTGGTGGCAGGGGGTCGTACTGGTTGTGGAGAGTCTTGTTGGTGAGGTGTTGCGGGCTGGGGAGGCGGAGTCTGTGGTGAGCCCTCTGGAGGGTCGCCCACCTTCCACGTGCGCACCACCTGCCCTTCCTGCAGACGAAAGTCATGCTCTACACTGGAAAGAAAAGAGACAGACAGTGCAGCAAAGTGTCAGCCATATGCATCGAAACTCAGAAAACCACATTTTCTTTGGTCTCTTGAAGGCAACACTAGAAAATTATTATCTGAATTCTTAGAATTACTCATTTAAAACACATAGATCTATAAAAATGCAAAACTCCAAACTTTTTCTCATGGCTGGAGCTTTTAACATTTAAATGAAATTAAATGAAAACTACTTTATTTATCCCAGGGAGAAATTACACTTAATCAATTAATTGCAATTAATTACAATTAATTCTGATCAAATATTGTAACACTTTTATTTAGTAAACAAGTTGTCTTTTCAGAGTTGTTAAACCAGAGTACTTAAGTCATGCTTGATCTGGGCTCTAATTCTGAGGATTAAAAAGAGGAAAAAACTCAGTTTATCAGCTGACTATGTGTTGGTATAAGATGGCACTCCTCTAGTGGCAGCCTGTTATACCAGCTCTCTGTATTTGTGCCCTTTTTTTTAAAAAAAAAAGAAGTTTTTTCTACTTATTGTTTTAGTCTTTCTATGGTTGACATAACCTGTGCAGCTTGGCAGCACACCAGTTCCAGGGTGCTCTTTACTTTGCCTTCTTTTGGCCCTTTAACATTTTTGCCAAAACAAAAGAGATAGTGGTGGTCTTTGGCAGGAATAGACCCCGAGCCTCCCGAGTCTGCATTAGTGGGATTGCTTTTGAAATTGAGTCATCACACAAGAATCTAGGAGTTCAACTGGATCCCACCCTGGAGTGGTCCACAATTACAGCCACTGTGTGGGACAAAGGCAGCTCTACTTGTCCTCTCTTTCTATCCTCTCCAACCCAACCGGTCAAGGCAGATGGTCGCCCTCCCTGAGCCGGGTTCTCCTGGAGGTTTTTCCTTCCTGTTAAAAGGGAGTTTTCCTTTCCACCGTCACCTCTAGCTGCTCAGGATGGGGATTGGATCGAAGACTAGATTTGATGCAGTCTGTTGGTTTCCTTAGCTAGGCTATTTGTTATGAATTGGCTTGTATGAATCAATGTATGACAATCAGATTGGCTCAAACTGATTGTCTGTGAAGCGTCCTGAGATGACATTGTCGTGAATTGGCGCTATACAAATAAAACTGAATTGAATTGAATTGAATTACTTCTGGCACAGACTCAGTGTCATTCAGTGTATGCAGCTGCATGCTCCACATGTTTTACCAGGCTGTTGTTGCAAGCATCAATTTCTTTGGTGTGCTGGGGTGTGAGTATCAAAGCAAAGAAGGCCAACAGACTGAGCAAACTCATCAAAAAAGCAGAGTTTTTTGTTGGCATGAAGCTCGCCACTCTGGAGGAGGTGGTTGGGAACAGAATGCTGGCAAAACTGGTGGCAATCATGGACAACAACTCCCACCCCCTCCATGACACACCAGACAATCTGAAAAGCAGCTTCAGCAACAGACTCCTCCAACCTCTCCATCTGAAGGAACAATACAGGAGTCATTGCTGCCTGCTGTTGTCAGGCTCTATACTCCTCCACCTTCCATCATGAGACATAGTTATTCCACTTTATGACAAAATAAACATGAGACTGTCAGTTTTAACAGGCTAATCTGTCCGGAACTATAAGATGAACACATGATGGTAAAACAGGAGATCCAGGTTTGTCTCACATCCATCCCCTTTTGATTGCAGATGGATGGGTTTAGGTGCTTCGCTTTCAGCAGTGGTGAGGGCCTCACTGTTCTAGTGAAAGCAGCCGAGATTGATTCAGAGAAGGAGAAAAAATGTTGAGTTCTACACAGGACAGGAAGGTACATCATGCCAGGTACATGTTGCATACTACGGTGGCAGTTCCATCTTGTCGGGAAGTCTCTGCCATTTTCTATTTTTACAACTATTGATGCCGCATTACATTTGACCAAAAAACAGTCAAATCTAATGAAGAAAGGAAGAGATACAGAAAGAAAAAGAGGAGAAAGGAGATGGATCTTACAAGGAGTCGATTAACACCCCTGAATGCAAGATCTTCTAATTAACTATCAAGTATTTTGCTGAATTGTGATCCACCAGAAACTCTTGCCCCCTTTTTTGGCAAATCAATTTAGGGAATACTACTTGTAAACATTATTAAGACACTTTCAAGAGACTAAACATGTATTGAAATACAACTAAACAGCTACAATGGAAGTAAAAAAAGTCTAAAATAATTTTTTTTTATCAAACCAGAGCCCTTACTGTCTGATCTTTCTCATACTTAAAGTGTATTTCTCATTAGTTTTAAATCCAGTTATGTGAAAAGCCGGAACAGTAACACAACAAAAAAGTATACTAAAAAAAAGTGATTATGTCAGTCAGCTATTCACAGTGGGGTTCCACAAAGATAATAGAAGCTCAAATTTGGGTTATAATTCTCAGTCGGAGGTGAGGAACTTTCACATTGCCATTCGAGAAATCAAATAACCAGGAATTACAATTTGTTTTAAACACTGAAATACAAAGAAATTAAATCAAAAGACTTGGCACAGTGTGTTATAAAAGAAGCTGTGAATAGCAACACTGAGAAGCAAAGATGAATCTCATATCTGGCACTTCCTAGCAGACTATAATGAAACTTTTGACAAAGATAATCAAGTTCTAAAATGCTGAGCATCACAGAAATGTGGCAGCACCAGCAGTGATTCCAGAGCTGCAGTTTACACAAAACAAAAGGAAAAGAAATCAGCAAGGTGCATCGTCAGTCACATGACAGCATAGCTCGAAGGCTTCACTGCCAAAATTAGATGTGAACTCTTCTGCACCTCTGCCGAAGCCATCGGTAAAGGTAAGCAATAATAAATGAATGCATCTGCAATAAAAGAATAAAGAAAATATTTGCTCCCAGATTTACTTCTGTCAGCAGTTACGTGTCGGGTAAGCATTCCCCCCTCGAACCGATTCCCTCTTTTTTTTCCTTTTTTCAAAATTCTCTTTACTTTGCTGCTATTCTTGCTTATTATGCAGTGGCCTAGTTAGCTGGTGTTCCTCATCACAGCACAGATGCTGGAAATAAAGAGGACTCCCTCAGTTGAAGATATGAGGAGAGAAATGTTGCAGAGGAAGCAATGTGGACTGAGCTCAGCAGCAGCAGGGCTTGGAAGTTTTCAGGCAAAAACAATGAGGACTCTCACATTCATTTCCACCTAGCTTCACAACTCCCACTCCCTCAGTCACTCCACCACTCCACTTTGGATGCTCACTGGTATTCTAATGCAAAAAAAACAACCCAAAAACACTAAGTCCAGACAGATGCACAGTGCAGGTAGGGAATGTGGACAGAGTAAACAGTAAAAAATGTGAGAGGGTGCAAAAAGCAGTAGAGACGATATCTTTACAGCAGGTAAGAAAGAAAACACTTCAACTAAACCTCTTTGAGGCAGCAGAGACTGCATCATGGTTGAAAAGACAACTCCAGAGCTGTGTAAAACGAGTCACCAGTCAGGCAAAAAGTAAGTCATGGATGTTCTCTTTGGTGTTCTACTGCAATGAAATGAATGAAATATACTTTATTTATCCCTCTTAGAGAGAAATTATTGTTCAAACAGGGTTTTGAAATGAATAGAATAAATAGAATATACCATTTCCTTATGTTCCCTGCTTCTCTATTTGTGCCACCATATAGCACAGCTCCCCAAGGAGCTCCTCCTGACTCTTGCCTTGTCTCTGCTGTGTTCCCTCCTTGTGAAAATGAATAGCCCCGGTCCATAGTTCTACATGATCAAGGCACACTGACACTGTAGGGAGCTGCCCACCCTCAGCCTTAATTATCTGCACACTGAGTCCACAAACCATGGTAGACAGGAAGCTGTGAACCTAACATAGTTCTTCCAACTGCTCCTCTTCAGTTTTCTGCTCACATCTCTGTGATTTGGACTTTGGGCTGCTCATCAATTCAGGCTCTGCCTGTGGGCAAATTAGGTGTGTTTTGCATATCGTGCAGCCCATATTCTAAAAGAGGAGAGGCAAAATTGTAATCCTGTGTTGGCCTGAGGCTAAAGAAAGTGGCACCTGGAAGCTCACTGAAAAACTAGCTTTACATTTTTTTCCTACCATCTGAACAGTAAGTGAAGTTAGATTGTTCAAACATGATCTTGGCATGTTCAGAGGAAGTTTCTGACAGATTTGCTCAGGTGTCTCTCAGTGAGTTAGTCCAAAGAAAACCTAATAATATGGGCTGAGAAAAGACTGACATCCTGGTAAATACTTACTTCATGAAGGCAAGTAAGCAGTCACTACAGGAGTGGTAAATTGTACAACATACACGTTATGTAATGTCCAAGAATAAGGGAATTGTTTGTAAGTTTGTAATTATATACAAAGTAAAAAGGAAGTTTTACATCCCATTTTCTTCAGGCTCTGTGCCTCTTCAATTTCAGTTTAAAAAACACTAATGAAAACAACATTACAAGTGCAAACATTCAGCTTTAATACAAGTAGATGTATGTCAGTCTGGACTAAATTATGTAGAAGAGATGGTGGCCATAAAACTTCCAGATCTGTTACCTCTGAAGTTCTGCTCAGGGAGTTTTCTCTTGATTGTTAACCAGGAAACATATTCACCCACATCCTGGCTCATTCGTGACTTGCAGTGCAATCACGAAAGGTTTTTTTTTTTCCTTCACCAAGCCAAATATTTTCTAATCATCCTCAAGGCTTGTGCTCCTCCGTCTACCAGCTCCTTTGCCATTTTCTAGTTTCCCAGGATGTACACACCTCCAGCAAAGCTGTTGATTTTGGCAAGCCACCTACATTTCAACATTTGTGCATACCTCTTTGAATTAAAGCTGAAGCTTGGCATGTACATATTGGTTTATTACAAATTCAATGCACCAAATCACAGAGACTGATGAACGGTCCAAACACCTACTGTCTGAACAGTGGAACACCACCAGGTGCTGTATACTGTATGAAGCTGTATCTGATATTTAATGGACTTAGATACTTGATACTTTAACATTTGAAGCCATAAACTATCATTTAAAGCAGAACAGGTTTATTCATCATTTCAAACATCCCCCACAAACAAATCTAACTGAACAAGTCCTGTTTGCTGAAACAACTCTGATGACACAGTTTGAGTGGGAGGATCAAAGTGACACTAAAGTCAGTTCACATTAGCTGGAAAAGTTTATATTTCTTGCTGTTAGAGTCTGTATGTATTATCTGTTCTCTCTGAGTGACCTCACCTCACACACTATACTCTATCATAAAAGATTTAATGTACAAATCTCCTCTGTTACAGCCATTGAGTTTGGACGAGGGCGACCTTGCTCAGCAACACTCCACCAGCACATCTCTACAGGGGACTGAATCAGCAGATTTGTTTCCACCACATAATGGATTTCAAGCCTCGTATTACTGTTGTTGTTGCTAATTAACAGTAGATTAACAAAAAGCTATGATTAATATTTGAAATATGCATCTTTCAGTACTTACACTTCTGTCTACAATGCTGTTATTTTCACTGCAGTAAAATGAAAAGGGGGCTTGTTGGAGAAAGTAAAATACTTGTACTGTATTGCACTTTCTGTAAATGAAGATGTTAGGTACAGTCAGAATGGATATAGGTAAAACTTGACAGGCTGAAAACAATTTTTTAAAACTGTATTTTAAGCATAGAGGTCGAGCAGAGCCTCATTTCTTTTTCACCCCTCCATCCATAAAACATTCATTCAGCTGCACCAGCAGGAGATCATCATTTTTTCTCCATCTCACCTCCTCTGAGGAAAGACTTTCAGCAGAAATAAAGTATTGCAAAAGCAATCAGCTCAAAATATCTTTGCAATTTTCTCTCCTAGTGTATAGGATGAATATCTCAACAAGAACTACATGAACAGTCAATCTCTGTTAAGATCCATATGATGAGCCACCACACCCATAAAGGTGTGGATATGTTAATACAAATCAGCAGGGCTGCAGCAGATCCTTCAGAAAACCACAAAGTTTTCTGTCTCTTCAGAAAGAACACACTGTGCTCTCATTCTACATCTGCTAGGAAATAGATTCCTAGATGTATCAAAATGTCAAAAATGGAGGTCCTTTGCCTAAAATTTATATTCAGATTTCACTGATTTGGGATTTAAAACCGACTTTAGAAAGAGTGTCACAGTGTCCAAAAGAATCTAACTTTGATCCTCCCAGGAGCTGGTAAATGATCCACCCAGGTGGGATTTGTTGAACTAATCTATTTCAGTAAACACAGCAGCAGGATGAAGGATTTTAAGCAAAGCTGTTCCTCAAATACTGATTCATGCATTATTTCAGTGCTGCTTATGCATTAATAGATCTGACTGTATTCGCTAAGGTGGCGGCCCAGGGAGGCCTTACCTGCGGGTGTGGGCATACTGGTTGCGCCTGTGTATTGGGGTTTTCCCCGGTAGACAAGAGGGTAGCCTCCCTCCGCCTTCAGATGGGGGTACGGGTCCTGACTGATGTTTGTGCCTCCTCCCTGGGACTCCCTCGTAATGCTGGCGGACTTCAATGCTCACATGGGCGACACAGTGAGACCCGGAGGGGTGTAATTGGGAGGAATGGCCTCCCTGATCTCAATCCAAGTGGTGTTCTGTTGTTGGACTTCTGTACTCGTCATGGATTCATGCATAATGCATAATGAACACCATGTTCAGGCATTAGAGTGTCCATATATGCACCTGGCTGCAGATCGATGAGCAACTTTGTAGTCGTATCGCCGGATTTGTGCCCATATGTCTTGGACTCTCAGGTGACGAGAGGGGCAGAGCTGTCAACTGATCACCACCTGGTATTGAGTTGGCTCAGATGGTGGGGTAGGATGCCGGTCAGGCTTGGCAGACCCAAATGTGTAGTGCTGAGGTCGCTGAGGCAAAAGCTCGGGCATGGGAGGATTTCGAAGAGGCCATGGAGAACGACTTCCATACGACTCCGAGGAGGTTCTGGTCCACCATCCGGCAGCTCAGGAGGGGGAAGCAGTGCTCCATCAACAATGTGTACAATGGAGATGGGAGACTGCTGACCTCGACTTGGGACATTTTGGGTCGGTGGAAGGAATACTTCCAATACCTCATCCATCCCATCGACAAGCCTTCAGAAGAGTGAGCAGAGCCGGGGGACCAAGGGGCGGGCCCTCCTATCTCTGGGGCTGAGGTCGCTGAGGTAGTTAAAAAAGTCCTTCGTGGCAGGGCCCCGGGGGTGGACAAGATCCGCCCGGGGTTTCTTAAGGCTCTGGATGCTGTGGGGCTGTCTTGATTGACACGCTTCTACGGCATCACGTGGACATCGGGGACAGTGCATCTGGATTGGCAGACTGGGGTGGTGATCCCTCTCTTTAAGAATGGGGGACTATAGAGGGATCACACTTCTCAGCCTCCCTGGTAAGGTCTATTCAGGGTCCCTGGAGAGGAGGGTTCTTCGGATAGTCGAGTCTCGGATTGAAGAGGAGCAGTGTGGTTTTTGTCCTGGTTGTGGAACAGTGGACGAGCTCTATATTCTCTCCAGGGTCTTGGAGGGGGTATGGGAGTTCATCAAACAAGTCTACAAATGCTTTGTGGACTTGGAGAAGGTGTTCAAACGGGACTCCTGTAGGGGGTGCTCCGGGAGTATGGAGTGCCAGACCCTCTTGTACGAGCGGTCCGGTCCCTGTACAACCGGTGTCAGAGCTTGGTCTGCATTGCCGGCAGTAAGTCGGACTCGTTTTCGGTGAGGGTTGGACTCCGCCAAGGTTGCCCTTTGTCACTGATTCTATTCATAACATTTAAGGACAGAATTTGTAGGCACAGCCGAGGTGTTGAGGGGATCAGGTTTGGTGGCCTTAGGATTGGGTCATTGCTTTTTGCAGATGAAGTGGTCCTGTTGGCTTCGTCTGGCCATGATCTGGCCAAGTGTGAAGCGGTTGGGATGAAAATCAGCACCTCCAAATCCGAGACCATGGTCCTCAGCCGGAAAAAGGTGGAATGTACTCTCTGGGTCGGGAGTGAGGTCCTGCCCCTAGAGGAGGAGTTCAAGTATCTCGGGGTCTTGTTCACGAGTGAGGGAAGGATGGAGCAGGAGATCGATAGGGGGATCAGTGTGACGTCTGCAGTGATGCATCCTCTGCATATGTCCGTCTTGGGGAAGAAGGAGCTGAGCCAAAAGGCGAAACTCTTGATTTTAGAAGCATCTTTAAGCATGATTTTGAAATGATCCACAGTAAAACTGAATGGCTGAGGATAATTTTGGTTTTGGTAAGATTTTGAACATTGTCTTTTTTATCTGGAAGCAGTAAAGGGGAATCTCAAGATAACAGCTTCATAAAAGAAAAATGAGTTCTAGATTATTAAATTGTGATAATGAGGAATTACATTACATCTAGAGATCATGAGATAATTAATAAGTGATCTGCAGCATGATAACCAGTCAGCCAGGCAACCAAGTTTTGCTGAACTGGCATTGGTCCCAGCACAGCCGCACAGTTATCAGAGGGTTTTTTACACTGGAGAGGGACACAGAAATCAGTAGTTTCCAAACCTTAATTCATCAAACTCAAAGAAATCGGGAAAAAAAATCTTATTTAAACTGCTGAAGATACAAGAGGCTTCGCTAACAAGATAGTGGACTCAGGCAAAAGAGTAACAGAGACAAATGTCTACAACAGACTGAGAACTGCTCTCAGAGGAGACACTGTGTGACTGAGCAGGAAAGGAAAGCACTATAGACATGACTAAATCCTCAGGGACACATCATTATATGATATATGCCATCCACAAATAGGGTTTGACACAACAATATAATTTATGCTAATCATAGGATGCTAAAAGTCTAAGTGCACATCATCAGCAGTCAGATCACATTACAACACAACACCTCTTAGCATAAGACAGAAGAATATAATGTACTGAAACAAACTGTGCTTGGAAGCTTTGTGACTTTTCAAGGTCAGTGCATTTGGCTTCACAACAAAGAGTGGAAGTTCTTGGCAGCAATTCAGAAGTAACAAAAGAAAACCTGTTGTGGATTATTTTAACCTTGTGTAGCCTCAATATTATTATATCTCCCTGTTTGTTTGCCCTTTCTCAGATTCATTTTCAATGGTCTTATAATGAATGCATAATATTACTCTCTTCAAATAACAGTTACCCAAATAGATTTAACTAATGCAACCTTATTAGTGACTCCTGGCATTTTTCATTATGCTTTAAAAAAAACAACCAAAAAGCCTAGACAAAGCCAATTAGATAAAGATCGGAGTCCAACTTTGTATTTCTAAATAACACAAACTGCAGTTTGTTGAAGAGACCAGATGAAAAACCTGAATAGTTTAATATCACACAAAATCTTCAGCATCAAATAGCTTTGTAAATAAAGAGCAATGGAGGTTAAGATTGGTTACTGAGGAAGCCTAAGCTAAGGATGAGGAAATGAAAGCAGATTGGCCAAGAGCTTATAGTCCCATCAGTTAGCCTGTAACAGCTTAAAACTTGCTCCTGTGCTCTATAACACTCAGCCCTGTGAAGGCTCTGGAGAGCACAATGCACCATGGGAAGATGCTGTACAAAGTGGATAAATGAGACAAGATTAGGTACACTGAACCAGCAGCTGGAGGGGAGCCTGGCAGTTGTGAGTATCCAGGGTTTGTTTTGTGAAAACAAAGGCTGTTTGCTGTGAATTCACATTTGTTACTTGTTTACTTTTGGAGGTAGCCGCACACATGCTGCTATCATCTAACTGTTTCCATCAGCTGTGAGCAACTTGATTATTAAATGTAGCATAACAGAGGAAAAGGTAGGTGAGAGGAAGACATGGACTGGCACAAATGCTTTTTCTATGGTACTGATAGACACATGCAGATTTTTAGCTGCATGGAACAGCTCAACTTGAATTTGATGCCAAATACAAAACTACCTGTGTGTAGAGACAACCTCATCTTAACATTTGGTGCAGCAATCAAAAAATGAGCACACAGTCCGATGTTGACTCATGTCTTACTTTTTGCTCTGTCACTTTCTCTCTTGCTTTTCTCCACTTCCTCCACTAATGTCCTGGGTTTCTTTGTTGAATCATGCATGTCACTGATATTCAGTTGTTGGTGTGTGACGCGGTGCCATAAAGCAAGATGCAGCTGTAGGAAACGTATGTAGTATTGCTTAAACATGCTGAAAAGCCCTAGAGGATGAGGCAGTAAAGTTGCACATCTTTTGCTCTGGAAAGAGTTTAAAGCAGCCTTTAGAGGCAATCACAACACAAATGAATGAACTGAAACAGTGGTGTGAAAAAAACTGCCTTTAAAGCTGAACAAAACAAAAATGGTGTGGTTTGGAAAAGTAAAATAAGTTAATCGAGTACAAGTAATGGTGAATAATAAATGTATAGAAAGAGTGTATGACCATATTTTTCTGGATGTTAGACCATAAAATCTCCTGGAAGCCTCATGTTACATATATGAAAGTATAAATAGGGATTCATTCGCACCAGCCCATCTGATTTGAATCCTAGTCTGTTTGGTCAGAAAATCCTGTTCATTTGAGGAGGTGTGAATGCACAAACAAACTCTGATGCAGATCAAAGAAGTGATCTCTGCTCCACCTGCAAACGTAGGTCTCAGTTAGTTTCAAGTGAATCAAATACAGGAAGCGGACTTCAATGCAATGGCATTGCGGATAAACACAACAAAAAATATGTTAATGTAGGACAATAGGCTAGGAGAAATGGCTTGCGGTCAGATGTGGAATGAGAACACTGTAAGAGTTCTGATAGAAATACATTTAAAAGGACCTGGTTCATTTGAGTAAGTGCAGTGTGAAAGCAAACCCAGGCCAGAAGAATGTTGCAACCAACTAAACCCAGTCCTCAGTCGTACTGCGTTTAGAGAACTTGGTGTGATGTGAATGCACCCTAAAGAATATACATGATACAAACAAGGTAAGCTTTGAACCAGAAAATGGCATATTTTCAATAAATCAATCAATCTTCATAACCACATGTACATATATGCACACATACGCTCAGATTAATATGTGGCTGAGCACAGAGGAGCCAGGTAGGAAGGAGCCGTCTGCACAAGGAGTCGACCAGACCACAGCGATTAGGGTACTGAAATGGGCACCAGCCAGAAGACCAATACCACTGAAGGTGCCCCTGCAGGCATGGTCGACATGATCCCCGGCACAGAGGGCTCCCTCTGGAACACTAGAAAATACACAAAAATAATGAAATACATAAACATAGTAAAAAGGTAAAGACTAAAAAGTATTAAAAAGAGGTAGCTAAAAAGTATCGCTATTACTAATGAAATATCAAATATATTAAAATAAAATGTCCCTAAAAGGAACTAGTTTACAAAAAATAAATTAAATATCCTCACTAAAACAATAAATTCAAAAGGTGAGTTTCGAGCCTGCTCTTAAAAACATAAACGTTCTCTACAGCCCTGAGGTCCTCCGGCAGGCTATTCCAGAGGCGGGGGCCATAATATTGAAAAGATGCCTCCCCATGGGTATATGTCCTGACTTCAGGAAGGATTAGGAGACCAGTGCCAGAGGATCTCAGGGTCCACGAGGGTTTGTAAGATAAAAGCAGGTCTGAAAGATAAGAAGGCCCAGAACCATTAAGGCATTTATAAACCAGTAAAAGAAATAAGCAGAAATCAAATTGAAACCAAATTTTGTCATGCTACCTATACTTGAATTATTCTGTGGGGCTACGGGAAACACATACACACAACAGCCATTGGGCACATTACAAATAAGAGCATTAAGGATGATTTTTTATTGTTGGATATTTGGTGCACACAAACTCACTTAATTCAAATCTGTTAAAATTTATGGATCTGGTCAATTTTCAAATTGGTCAAATTATGTATGAAACAACAAATAATCCTTAAAATAGTGTACACAGAACATGAGGTGCGAACAACAATGAAGAACCTGTGCACAGCGATCTGTGTTGAATAGAATGAGGAAAGAAATAAAAAAGACCACTATAGAACAGTTTCTACTGGTCCTAAACACAAAATGTAAAAGCACAATTGTTTGCTGCATAACTCTCCTTGGGTTAGTGGGGGAAAAAGTTAACCATACATGAATCTGTGAATCCCTACTCTCATTTTATAAACAAAGCCCTTGTATTTGTAGCCTATATGCAGTGTGCACATATTTGGAATCACTACCTTTGCAAAAAAGAATTAAAAAGAATATCCTCCTGGGAATGTGGGAGTATGCTAAGATGCAGAGAGCTGGTACTAAAAAAGCATCACCTGTTGGTGGTCTGTAGCATTTTTATGTAACCCTTTAAAGTCAGCCTTGAATTTTGACCAAGAATTAACTAAAAAAACTGATGGTTTATCTAAATATCTGAATCACAGAATATAATCACAGAATATTTTTTACTCTAAAGAGAAATTAGAATAAGCTTTCCTTAAGAAGGTAATCTAACACTTTAGAAAACTACCCTGAGCACCTGAAACTCAGACGCAACCAAAACTGAAAGTAAAACCTGTTTTTACCTCAAATAGAAGTGGTCAATTTGCAATCAGGTTTTCTCTTTGAGTCTTTTTTTTTTTTAGCAGTAGTGGAAACACTACAGCTGCCCTCTCCCTAGGAGTTGCATTTAGATTTTTGCACACGAGTGTGCCTGTTGGCCCAACATGATTTCATGGCAATGTGCAAAAATAGCACACCACTTTGGGCACTTTCAGTTTGTCATTTCATGTTGTCATAATAACACAACAAATTGGTTAGGGTCAGGGCAGTGTAAAAATACAGGACACGGTGTCATCCTCTCGCATTACATAACATGAAATACCATGCAAAAGTACAAATGCATACTAATACTACACAATGGGACCTGGTGTGCACTAATGCTTTTTGATGAGACCTGTTGGCCTAGCAAATGTAAGCAGGGCACATCCGGCAGAGGCACATAAAGGAAGAACATCATTACTCTGCCATATCTTCATATAGAAAGTAGCTATTTACTTTTAAAGACTTTAAGCTAGGGCAAATGGAAGAAACTGGTTATTTACACAAATGAGGGCCTGACCCACTGATACAAATTGCTTTGAGCTCTGTTTTTCTTTCCACTGCTTAGTTTTCTGCTGTTTGGTCCTGTGAAGGTGGAGTACAGTGGTGTTTTTTATTGTTGTTGTTTTAATTTTGCCTGATGTGTTTAAAATCAACATTGATGAGAGCATCGCAACACAAAATATTAAGTTTGAATTGATTGCAAAACCTTGAATTCCATCACCTGCTTGACAGAATTTCCTGAAAGAGAAGGGTTTTAGTAGCAAATCTTTCCCATCTGCAGTTTGCCCATACGGCACTGGTTCTGGATCGCTGAGCAGGAAACTCCCAGCAAGAGTGGTTAACAGTCCCTGTTACTGTGGGCCATGAACTGCTGAACATGTCATTTCAGTTCAGTTGGAGTGTAAGTCTGAGTATTAACACGGCTTTAGTGTCTAAGAGTAGTTAAACTCAAATCAGTGCAGATTTGTGTTGAGTTGACTGCCTTTAATGAGAAAAATTGGAGCAAATTTTACTGTTCGGCCTCCTGGGGCTGTTGCAGGCCAAATTTAGTGCAGCATATGTGATGAGGTGTGCTCACCCAGTCTGTTCCAACATTCAAGCCAGGATTTTCCTTTATCACCCGCCCACAATCAATAATCATCCAGAGCTCAGTGATGATGCACACAGAAGCTCTGCAGAGTTTTCCTCTTGCCACAAAAGTTTATCCATTATTCACCTGACAATTACAATTACAAAGCAGCTGTAAGTCAGCTGAGGTGACGTAAAAGGCAAAAGGAAATGGCTGATTGCACACCTTACTGGTTTATCCTCAGCACCACTGAGATATTGAGTGATAGCTACTGGAGCGGAAGGCTCTGATGGATAAGACGCTGTTGAGATGTGAAAGGGAGAGGTGTGATGGCAGTTTGCCACCTGAAAAAAACAAAAACAGCTTTGAATTGGGATCAATCCATCTCTATTTCTGTCACACCCATTCATAAACGCAGACTAATATGTAGAGGTTTTCTAATAGCTTTCTGAATATAAAGGGGAGTTTTTAATTCACCTCTCTGGTTATTTTGAAAAATATGTTAAAAGCTAGCTCTTTTAGTGGACAAGAGTTGGTGCCAAGATGAGCTCGATGATGTGTGTGTGTGTGTGGAAGTTTCCTCTTTGTCCCAGTGTGTTGGATGGATTAATAAAGTCCTAGTTTGCAGTCTATACAACACTTTATAATATTAATTAGAGTTATTTGATACAATTGAATGAATAAATTGAAGTCAATCATTCATCTTTGCTTGTTATGGATTAAAATTGTCCCCACAGAGATGCTTTCAGATTATGCAAGGGAGGAGGAAGATAAGGTTTGTACAAGAGGGCTATGTGTGTATTTGGGTTCTGAATGAACACAATTTTAAACATGCTGTGGTGCAACCTTTGCTGAAGAAACCTGGCTTTGACCGTCATGGTTTGTTTAATTTTAGGCCGATCTCCAAATTACTTTTTTTGTCAAAAATCTTGGAAAAAATAGTCTACACTCAGATGAAGGCCTTCCTGCATGAATATAACATTTTGGAAGTGTTCCGTCTGGTTTTTAAACGTACCACCGCAATGAATCAGCTCTTTTAAGGGTTATTAATGACATATTTTTAGCAACGGATTCTGGGGACTGTGATTTACATGTGCTTTTAGATTTAACAGCTGCTTTCGACACAGTGGACCATGACATTGGGTTGCCATCACTGGATCAGCTCTGCAGTGGTTCAGGTCCTACCTCTCTGATAGGATTTCTGTCATGATGGATGATTTGACTTCTGCTTCTGTTGTCCTCCCTGGGGGGTGCCACAGGGCTCCATTCTTGGTCCTCTCCTGTTTTCTCTTTATTTGCTGCCACTTGGTGTTATCTTTAAAAAGCATGGTGTGCCATTTCATTTATATGCTGATGGCTGTCAAGTCTATTTCCCTTTAAAGCGTAATGGTTCTGCTCAGCCTCTCCTTGATTGTCTTAATAACATCAGGGAATGGATGGTGCTGAATTTCCTTCATTTTCATGAGAATAAGACAGAAGTCATGCTTTTTAAACCCAGTGGCTCCAGCTGTAACCCATCCTTTGACTTTTCCTCTGACTCCACATGAAAAATCAAAATTTATATGTGAAAATGGACCCCAGCCTAAAATTCAACTCACAAGTCAATGCTGTGGTCAAGTCCTGCTTCTTTCAGTTGAGACAATGTCAAAAATCAAGCCCCTCCTGTCTAGATGCCACCTAGACACCAGGATTCATGCTTTTATAACCTCACGCCTGGATTATTGAAACTCTGTTTTCATTGGAATTAGCCAGGCTTCCCTCTCACGCCACCAGCTAGTACAAAACGCTGCTGCGTGATTTTCAACTGGTACAAGTAAACAAGAGCACATAACTCCGGTTTTAGCGTCCCTTTACTGGCTTCATGTTTATTTTTCCCATCCATTTTAAGATTCTTTTAAAATTTGTTTTTAAATCTCTTAATGGTCACGCCCTATTTTATTTTCCTGAGCTGCTTCATCCTTACATGTCATCACATTCTTTTAGATCAGCTGACCAGATGCTTTTAACTGTCCCAAAGACTTTTTATAAACCCAGAGGAGACAGACCTTTTTCAGTTGTAGCTCCTAAGATATGGAATGAGCTCCCACTGCAGGTTAGACAAGCTCCTTTGCTTCTTGTTTCTAAAACTCGTTTAAAAAGTCACTTTTACTCCTTGGCTTTCAAGCAAATGTGAGTTGTCATCTGTGTGTTAATTGTTTACCCTTTGTATGATCTTTGTATGTTCTTGTGTTATCTTAAATTGATCTTTTATTTGTATTTTAATCCTTGTTTTCCATTTGTGCTGTTTCTATGCTTTTATATTTATTGTACAGCACTTTGGTCAGCTGTTATGTTGTTTTAAAGTGCTTTAGAAGTAAGATGATTTGGTATAATACGAATGAACCTTTGAAAATGCAGACTGCCCTTCTCATAAATTGGTTGTAGAAACTATTTGATGACTCATAGCTGTCATAGACTGTATAAAAGTTGGACATAACACCATGTTCTGCATTGCAGAAATGCCATAAGCTTGAACGGTCTAGTTTAAGTTGAATCCTTTCCACTTTTTCCTGACAAACCAAAGCCTTTTCCTGACAAGGGCTTCTTTTAATTATTCTAAGCAATTAAATGTGTCAGTGCCACTTGAAGGAGCAATTAGGTGCTTTTCTGTAATACTTGATGAGATAAATCTAACAAGGTCATGATTTCATGGTACCCTATGTCAACATTTTCTATAAGGTCTAAAATAGTTAATAACAATTGAAGTAGATACATTACATTCAAAGTAGTGGTTATTATGACAGATGTAAAGAGGGAAATGTGACATCTGCACAGGAATGAAGTTGGGGTGGATGGATGGTCAACTCTGGGGATGTGGTAGAATATTCCAAAAGATTGCCTCCTAATTTATAATCCTAAACTCTTTTATTTGACTCTGTTGGAAAGCATCCTGAGATTAAGGAAAGGTAGAAGGAGAAATCTGTAAAAACTTTGGTAAAGACGACTGCAATACAATGAGAAAAGGTGCGCACAAAAGAGTTTGTGGTTACAGGCTGCTCACAATCACTCTCCTGTTCTCATATTTATCTGCACAAATCATATCTAATGCCATCTAAATATAACTGAGCATCACTTTGAAAGTTGCTGCCACGAGGTATTATATATCAAAATGGTCTTTCCTTTCATAAAGGATAGCCATGTTTCCTGCACTTCAAGACATAATAAAGAATAGATAAAGCTCTTTATACACAGAGACTGGAGCTATTTTCCTGTTACCAGAAGTTGAAAAGTTGACTGTCGTTACATAAGATTTAGATAATGTTGGAGGCGAAAGCCAAAAGGACATCATCCTACTTGACAACTTAAAACACAGCAGTAAGTTAAAGGAGAAATTTCAGGTTTCCATTCAGCATTTAATACCTGTGTTGATCATCTCTGATGGTGACAGAGGCACACTACCAAGCAGGGAGAAAGAGTGAGAGTGGGTGTTGGTGGATGAGCTTTAGGGATCTAATTTAGCTGTGGGTGTGAACCTAGTGTGATTAGTATTTATTTAACACCTCATCCACATTAGGCAGTGCTTCCTTGTTCCACATGTCACTCTTGATCTTTCTCTCTCTTCCCTCTTTAAAAGACAATGCACAATAGTGATGGGCACCATCTGGTTCTCACTGCTGGCATGATTTTGGCTTGGTGATTATTGCCAAACAGCATGAACAAGGGTTTTTACTCTCCCTCATTCCTTGGTGTGTCACCCTCTCCCTGCGTTTCACACCCAGGCCCATACCTGTCATTTCCTCCCATAAACAAACTCACGAGGGGACAAATACACATTTGCAAGAACATATCGGTTTTATGATTTAACATCTCGAGTGAATGGCCTGATACAGAAGTGTTTTTAAATATATGCACAGCTACATTACACACTCCTTACATTGTTTTATTCTCACTGCAATTGAAAAAGAGTGTAAGGAACAAATAATCTTCATCCTTTCTTTTCTTTCTTGTTTTCTCACTGTGAAAATCTCATGCTCCCACTGGCTGAACATTGGATCTTTGTAGTTTCATATGAATAAGAGTCATGCCAACAGTGTATTTCCTCCCTTTCCCCTGTGAGATGCCTGTTGCTCCACGGCTCAGCCCTGAAGTAAAGATGGATTACTGCAGAAGAACTGCGTGCCCTGCCCTTTACACATTTCACACACACTACTTCTCCATTATCAGCTTCATCCACGGGGGAGGCAGTAAGCATGTGCACACACACACACAGATGCCCAAACACTTAAATCCATACAGGTCTGAGAGCCCTGACAGGGCTGTTAGCAAAAGGTCAGAGTCACAAATCTGACAAATCTTTCTTTTTGAGAGATGAAAATCATCTCTCAAAATCATATCCAGATAAACTGAGAACACAACTGCAATTATTCTCTTTCCTTTTTGTCTTTGCATTCATGTTTATCTCGAGGGGGGGCTCTGTTTCTCTGACTGTGCAGATGAAAAATAAAGGAGAAATCTGGTCATGGTCAGATCAATTTCCTGTCAGTTATAGACAACCTGGCAATTTAAAACATCAGGAAAAAGAAATCCAGGCTGTGTAGGGAGATAAATATGTCTTGCTAATGACTGACATCAGGATTGACTGGTAACTGAATTGGTTTTGAAAGCTTGGGGACTAAGATTCACACTGCCTATTTTCTTTCTTTAAACCATATATGAACCATTATATTTTGGAAGTTTATGAGATTATTCTTTTAAAAAATATCTATACATAAATATTTTCTTTTGTTTCTGGGAGAATCCACCTTTTTGACATCTCTCTTTCTTTTTAAAAAAAATATTTTCTCCACCACATTGTAAAATAAATAGCTATGTTTAGAGGAAAAATTAGTTGTCAATGTATACAAGAAAAATGTATACAGCTGATCAAGCAGATCGGGGATTCTGGAAGTCAGACCTACTGCTCAGTTTAACGGGAAAAGACAAAAATGAAAAATGAAAAGTAGTTAAGTGGCCCTTATCTGCTTGTCTTCAAAAAACAACCTGTAGGCTATATAGGAAGCCAATTTCAGCATTGTATCATAACATTCAGACGGCAGCGGTGAAAACAGCTGAAGGAACGCTGCAATTATCCTTGGTTTTAGGGCTGTCGTGCACCAAACTGACATCAAGAACCAGCATGAAAGGGCTCCCTGCTGCGTCTCTCAAAATAGCAAAGAAATAGCACTCAAACACAACAAAAAGACCACATCCAACAGCCAGTTGGGATGTACAATCTACATCTGCACAATAGGACATAAACCTCCAGAAGGGGGCAGTATACTATTTATGGCATGCAAATGGATAAGATGGGAAACTGTAGATAAAAAACATGAAAAGAACAAAGTTAGCTAACTATCACAGCGTTGTTGTTAACTCACCAAGCCTTTGCTGCAGGAGTGGTGTTAGTAACACTTGGCTTGCTGGTTGTGGAAAGAAATAGGAAGAGTCAGAGATGGAAAGAGACAAGAAAACAATCATTGCTGACCAGCTAATCAGAATGTATCTCTCGCTAGCAGACCTGACGCTGGTTCAACACACTCCCTGAATCAGCTGAAAAATAATGTTGATGTGGTCTCACAGTGCAGATGTTGCTTTACATTGCAAAAATAGATGTTTGCAGATGCTTCAGGTGTTCCAGATGGTAGCTTGTTGACTTGGTGTGTAAGGGCCCTACAGGGACTGATGAAAGTGGTTCTAACCAGAAACACGAAATGACATCAAACTGTTGCAACACCTTTGGGTTCTGTCCAATCAAAAGAACTGTTATCCCTACCCTTTCCCTAAAAATTAAATCTTATCATTTCTTCTTTTTTTCAGTTCTGGTTTTCACCTCAGGGCCATCATGGCTACTGTATTAGGGCAAAGAGTTGTATGCAAGCCATGGACATGATTGAGATCTCAAGGACACACCCTTTAGATCACAGCCACAGCAATCTCCTATCACTTCATATGATACAATTAATAATTTTAACCTTAATAAAATTAAATCATGTCAGTGATATGAAAGATCACGACACCTGATAGGAGACCAAACACTTTTTTTTCAGTACCAGGCTGTAAATATGATTGGTTGTTCTGGAAAAAATACCCAAAAATTGGACTTCTGACACATTCAAAGTCTTCTCTCTCTCTTTTACTGAGACACACAAATCAGAGTTTTCTATCACTGTAATATACCACCGTATGTTTAATTGTTCTGTTTTACGCCACTGCTTCTTCACACAGAGATGCTCTCTTCATCTCTTACTTGCTTTCTCCTAAACTCTGTATTTTCTCGAGAATTCATTTTGTATTCTTTTCAGTCGTGACTCTTTTTCTCCCTGTTATGATAATGGTAGAGAATTGTCAATGTTTAATGAAAGACTGGAGGCGAGATACAGGTTCAGAAATATCCCGACTGTGAACACGAGAAGTTCATCTATAATTTGCTCCCCCATCGCTGTTTCAGAGGAGCTCAGCTGAGTGTGCGCACACCAAGGCATAGATTTATTTTGGACAAGTTTCTGCTTGTTTACTTACTGTAGTGCAGATTTTGGTTGCCCAGATGAAAATGCACAGAAACATGCCAGATGCTAGTTTATTGAATAAAACTAAAGCTGCAAGTCGCTGCCGAGGTAACCTGTCCTATACACCTCCTCTTTCTTTCTCTCTCTCACTCCTTTTTCCTGTTGTTCCCATACCCAGAGCTGCCAGTTTGCACCATTTCTCTTCATCCCCATTTAGGTGTGAAATGTATTTCTATTCACAGGAGCGAAAAACGGAGAGAAGGGGGAGAGCGGAGGAAGTGACACAAGCAATCTAATAGAAAAGCTGCCTCTTTCTGAGGTCTGTAAAATGGCATATTCCTCTGGATAAAACCAGGACAATGAGGAGCTGTCAGTGATTATAGGACAGTGTTAGGACCATATAGAGAATACTAGAATTGGGCTGCTATGCCCTTCTGTGCCACATGGGAAAGGCAATTCAAAGCTGGTGAAAGGGAACCTGAGCCCAAGCTGAGAGGTCGTGCTCTGGAGATGTGAAGGGGACAGAGACATATTATTGAGGACAGGAGTAGTATGAATGAGGGGCTCCATGCACCGCAGCCCACAGCTCTTAACACTGACTTGAGTGACGGCAAAGACACTACAGTATTCTTATTGGGTTCTCCACTTTAAAATATGCCCCCAATTTGATAGTCCTTTGTTTGGCCCTTCACAGATTGACAGATGCACAAAAGTTCACATGCTGTTTAGAGACTGTTTATCTGGTGAAGAACACAGATGGCTGCTTTACACGTATGACATCAACATAATGAATTGGATTAAATCAAAAAAGTTGTCCAAAATGGCAAACATATACTGTATGTTGGAAAAATTCAGATAAATGGTTTCGTAAAAAAAATTTGAAGCACTAATTTCTGAGTTCTGACTGGAACTCAACTGGAGTCTCAACAATCATGAACATTTTGAGGCAGCAATCCACAAGCACAAACATTTTAATGCATACCATATTGTTATTTTTTTTTTTTAATTGTAAAAGAAATGGGAAATTCTCTCTTTATCCTATCAAGTGGGATCAGGACCTCCTGCGTTTAACCTCCACAAAATTCGCAGACAGTATCTTTTGGTCTAGACACTGAAAGATGGACTGCAACAGCTTTTAACACAGACAGCAAACTCAACAATATCATTCTGCAGTGTTTCCTTATAGACAAAAAAGAAATGCCACCATAAAAAGCAGTAGTGCAGATACCACAGACTGCAGAAAAATTTATTTTTAAGGCTGAAACTATTGTTGGTCAGATATTTCAGTGAGGAACAGAAGGTAAATCAAAAATTCCTCCATCGTGAACAATGCTTCCTTCCTACTCCCTGTATGACACAGTAGGCCTATAGAAACAGCCAAGCTAATTTTTCCATATGATTCATAAAGAACACTTAAGAAAATCATGCCTCACTATAACACATTATGCACCAGCTCGTGTGACAGATGAAAACACCACTGTAAAACATATCTGCACATAAAGTTCTCCCTATTGACGTCATCTATTGGTTTTGATTTAGCTGGTCTTGATTTAGCTGGTCTTGATTTAGCTGGTCTTGATTTAGCTGGTCTTGATTTAGCTGGTCTTGATTTAGCTGGTGTTTATTGTGATGTATTTTTTATTTGTGTTGTCCTGTGTCTGTTTGTGCTCTGGCTGCAAAAACCAATTTCCCTTCGTGGACAATAAAGGAATATGAATCTAAAAGTTCTTACTATTATTAAAACATATCTTTTCACCATAATATGTCTCATATAGGCCACATAGTTCTTCACAATTTGAAAGAAAATACTTTGTTCAGATCCTTCAGTTATAGCTGACAGAGCTGACATTTGGCTCAAAAGAATTTTTTGTTAGACTGAAGAAAATATTTAAGTGAGCAGGTATATCACCTCTAAATTAAACTCATGGACAGATTAAGTTGAGAAGTTCAAATCAGCAAGACTTAGAAAATGTCAGTGAAAACCCACATGTAACTGTTATGGTTAGGTTTATTATAACTGTAAATTTGTCTTGAGGCTCTGAACAGTGATGGTTGAGACTAGGGATGTGCCGATATACGGTTTCAAGGTATAACGTGGTATGAAAAAGTCAATGTATGAATACCATAACATTTATACCGTCATACCGTGATACCCTGCCTGCAGTATGAACTGTGTTCAGTCTTATAAATGACAGGGTAAGTTTGCAAGTCAGGTGTACCTGGAGTTGTGCGTAAGTGCGGTAAGAATGTATGGATGCATGCTGACTGCATGGCTAGATAACATGTTAGTCTCCTTACTCAGAAGAATGGATAATTCCCTTGATAATTGAGCAAAATCATTGGCTTTTGAGCTAGCTTTATTATTGCTGCCTAAATGTAATACTTTACCCACGTGGCTTTCTGTGGTCAATGAGTGCTTACATGCACGCTATCCTGCCACTAAAATGATTTAACTGCCGTCAGTAGAGATATCAGTCAAAAAAACAACAACGGATAGGCTCATATAGATTTATTGATACTTCGTTTTGATGTCTTGACGTTCTTTTAGCTGCTTTCTGTCCCTCGCATTACATATTGACTACAGAAAGATTTATTGTTATCTTTTGTTTTAGAGGAACCCTTGAGATTTATTAAAAAAGCTATCAATAGCGTAGTTATTATTCCACAGTATACCGTGAAACTGTGATATTTTTGCTCAAGGTTATCATACTGGCAGATTTTCATACGGGCACATAGTTGAGACTCACTAGTTGAGATTGTCTGATGAGTATAACCAAAGCTATCCTTTTGGATCTTTTCTGGATCCACATAAAGACTAACCCCTATCATTTAAGAGCTTTTCTATTGTTCTTTTTTCTACCACCACCACCCATCTATTAATTTCCATTTGATGTTACAGTATTTTTGCTGAATGAATAAATCAAATAATAACGATTATAATAATGAGTTATTTGAATTGTGTTTAATAGGTGTAGCATCAAAAGGGAGAGGCTTCAACACAATGTGGAAAATGTTGCAACCGATAACGCAGGACAAAACTGACGATGGACAAGACAGGATGAGACAAGACGAGAGACAGAACAGACAAAATCAACTCACAACAGAATTTAAAAATGAAAGAAAGCCAAAATAAATAAATTTCCTGTAGGCAAAGTAGGCAAATATTAGAAAATTTTAAAAAAGTAAAGAAAATATGACAGACAAGGTGAATACTAATAACAGTGATGTGTGGTGTGTGAATGTTATGATAATGCGGCTGCAACTCTACTTTGAGTCCAGGTGTCAGCTCATCATTATCTATATCACTATCTGCTTGTAGGAATGTCCCAGGACTCAGGTGTTTTTTTAAAATATTTTTTTCTTTGATTATTTTTTTACATTTTTATTTAATTCATTTCATTATATCATTTTTTTGTTAATTCAGATCATTTAAAAATGGATTCCAGATGTCCAAATAGGATTTTTTTTTTTTATGTATAGGTTATTTTTTCTAATGTAATGAATTCTTGAAGAGTATTGGTCCAGTGATTGATGTGTAGCCTACCGAGTTTTTGAATTTCCAGTTTGAGAAAATTATTTTCATGGCAACAGTTAGAGAAATGAGGAGGGGTTTACTGTGTTTGACTGGAAGACTGGTTACTTCTCCCAAGTCCCCAAGTAAACAAAGTGATGGGGATGATGGGATTCTGCAGCTGAGAATAGTGGAGAGTTTTTCAATTACTGCTTCCCAAAATGAGTGGATGTGTGTATGTCCATGTGGCGTGAAAATAATCATCGGTGCTCTCCTGGGTGTATTGTGTGCAAGTGCCAGTGTCTGCGAAACCCATTAGAAACATTTTCCTTTGTGTGATGTGGGGTGTGTGGATGGATTTGTATTGGATGAGTTGTAAGTCCGTGCTCATTCAGAAGGTATTTTTGCAGATGTTAGTCAACAATTCGGAGTTGGAGGTAGCTAGGTTATTTCTGTGTCTGTATTTGATAGAAGTCTCCAAAGTTTAAATATAAGTTTACTGAAATTTGTCATCTTAATTAATTTGTCACTTAATTTGCAGGGTAGTAGAGGGTTATTGGATATGTCTATCGTGGATTTGATTATTGGAGAAATTGTTCTCCTCCAACTCTGAATTCCTGGGTCATTGTTTTGAATGATATAAATTGGTTGTTTTGAAACAGGTGGCTAAGGTGGGAGGTTTGGTTGGGAAAGTGGATTAGGTTGTTCTGCAGTTGAAAATCAGGGTTGTGCCAGATTGGAATGTAGCCACATGGTGTTAATGCAGAGTTCGTGATACAGGGACACAAAAACCCCTCAAATGTAATTGGTTACATTTATGTCACTATTTATACATTTTGCCTTTAAGTATGCAACGCTGAAAGGGTCGTTCGTGATGGTGGCGCACTTGTTTTCCTTACAGCCAGAATTTTCCTCTTTCATTTTGTATATGTTAATCTATCTATTTTGTGTTCCACATCTGTTTCAGGGGTTTTATGTGCCATTGCTTGATGTTTCCCAACACAATCAATTAAAACCCTCCAAAAGTCATCTTGTATTACACTGTATGCTTAATCATGCGAGCAGTGCGGTTCCATCATCTGCATCTGTTGGACAAACGTGTCGAGTTATCCTTCACCCACGCACAGCCAACGAAATGTCTCCAGGTCTCCTTTAACACTATTATTAATTTTTAAAATCTTTTAAAGCTGCTGTGATTTGTTTTTAATGTGGATGAATATTTCAAGGCAAGGCAAGGCAAGGCAAGTTTATTTGTATAGCACATTTCATGTACAGGACAATTCAAGGTGCTTTACAT
>JAOXYM010000020.1:8317923-8349187 GCA_028567055.1 Leptatherina wallacei | reverse complement strand
ACAGGGAGCCACGAGCAAACCAGCCTCCTAATACGTTCAGGTTATACAGAGAGAGGGGTGTCTTAATTCATAGGGCTCAAAACATTGCCCTTTGCCTCCACACTTTGTTTAAAGGCGAAGGGGTTGAGCTAAGGGCTGAGGGGTAGGGCTAAGGGGGAGAATTGTGATTCGGCCTAAGTTGATTCAAGAGCTTTAATACTGTCCCATATATTTCATTACATATTGGCTAAATCATTTTGTGTGGTCTGTGGTTAGAACTGTCCCTATACCTTTTATAGAGATTGGTCCTACTCACCCATCTCTCTCTGCTTCCTTCTTCTCAAGATCTTGAATGACATCCAGCAGGACCTTAATGGTGTTCTGGCTTGTCTCTAGGACCCCCTCCAGGCTATGGAGCTGGTTTTGCAGGCTACGTATATCGTGAAGGGGTCCATTTGGACTCAAGAGCTTTTCCGTTACCCTTGATGGGTCAAGCTTACACCTGGCCCCTGACATCAACCCTCCCAGAATTTCTTGGACTTGTCTTAGAGTGTCAGCTTGGGTGGGAGTCAGGGGACCAGCTGCTGGCCGCTCCACAGACCCAGAGCACCCCCTGCCTCCAGAGCAACCTTGTTGGTTCGGAGGAAGTGTGTGTTGGCTGTTGGGTGTGTTGGGCCTTGCGTTGGCTCCTGAGCAGAGCATTTTGTGTAACACCCCAAGCTGAGCCTGGGCTGAGCTAAGACAGCTGGGCTTAAAACAGGCCTTGGCAGACGAGGAGGCAGACAAGGGCCTTTCTCCCTTCATCACAGCGACTGGCGGGGTTTGAGCTCTGTGCTTCAGAGAGCTGGCTCTTCCACAGAGCTTGGGTGAGTCTGTACATTTTGTATCTTCCTGTTTCCCTTTCTCCTTCTCTTTATCTTTCTCCTTCTCAGAGGCCCTGAGCATGGGTGTTCGGACTGCAGGACCTTGTGGCTCATTTCCCTTTTTCCGTGGTGTGTATGGAGGAGGAGGTGGGGGAGGAGGTGGGAGTCGAATGCCCCTCTTATCCTGAGCATTGTAGGGGGCCTGAGACGGGGGTGTGTATGGTGGTGCAGCACGAAATGTGGAAGAATATAGAGGGACAGCTTTAGTGGGAGTCACACAAGATTGGGCATTCTGAAGAGTGGACACATAAGTTTTCACAAGTGGAGGTGGAGAAGTGCAAGATTTTAGTTTCGGCACTGGGGAGGAGTAGGGTGTTGTGCCTGTATTGGCACAGGAGTTATTCTGAAGAGCTTGACATGGGATGTTACAGTGAGAGACAGTTTGTATGACTGTGGCATAAGAGGGTAAAGTTGGATTTAAGTGAGGTGCATGGGGACCAGCTGGATGCGTGGTTGTATAGTATGATATGGAGGTGCATGACAGGGCAGTTTGAGTCACAAATGTACAGGGTGTTAGACTTGTGGGAAGTGTTGCATTTGATGCACCTGATGATGGCTGATGTGTTACATTTGGAGTGGTGATTGGATGTTTAGCAGGACCACAAGGAAATGAAATGGGAGTTATTGTTGGGGTAGGAGTTGAATTAGGGATTATTGTTGGGGTAGGAGTTAAATTAGGGATTATTGTTGGGGTAGGAGTTGAATTTGGGGTTATTGTTGGGGTAGGAGTTAAATTAGGGGTTATTGTTGGGGTATGAGTTAAATTAGGGATTATTGTTGGGGTAGGAGTTAAATTAGGGGTTATTGTTGGGGTAGGAGTTAAAATGGTAGTTATTGTTGGAGTAGGAGTTAAAATGGGAGCTATTGTTGGGGTAGGGGTTGAACAGGTTAAGGAAGGAGATAATATTAGGTTTGGTGTAGGGGAGGTGCAGTTTTGTGAAGGGCATGGTGGTGCAGGTGAAGAAAGAGGGGAGCCGACAGCAGCTGTGCTAAGGGTTGTTGGTGGTGACAGAACAGTGTAATAGGGGATAGGGTGTTGGGCAACAGTGGATGCAGAGGTTGAGGAAGGGATAGATAGGGAATTAGGTGGAGGAGGATTGGTGCAAACTGGCTTGGAAGGGGAGGAAGGAGATGAGCAAGGTGGCTTAGTGCAGTCTTCAAGGGTTTGTACTGGTACACTTGTAGGTGGGGGAGAAGTACAGTAAGGCACAGTAGTTATTTGGGAGGAGGGAGGGTTTTGAGTTACAGGTAGGGATGTTGGTATGTCTGACTGAAGTTGCACCAAGCTGGGGGATGCAGTCAGTTGTGGGCAAGTTTGTGTTGGCGTAGTGCAAAGTTCATGATTTGGAGGAGCATGACAGGAAGAGTCTGTTTGTATTTGAGTGGTGCACTGCCCAGTATTTGGAGGTAGGGTTGGACCAGGACTGATGGTTTGATTTTGGGTTGTGCATTGTTCGCCACTCAAAGGTGAAGCCTCTTGTTGATTCTCAGTTTGACTTTGGGTGGTGCAGTACTTTGAATTTGGAGGTGGAGAGGGGCTCTCAGTTTGAACTTGAGTGGTACAGAGTTTAGTATTTGAAGGTGGAGGGGATGGACAGGGACTTTCGGTCTGTGTGGGAGTGGTGCAGTAGTGCACTTCCTTTCCAGGATCACTTGTTGTCCTGCTTAGTCGCTTTTTCCTCCTGACCATTGATGGAGTGCTGCTCCCCTGGTGCTTGGGGCCATCTCTGGAGGCTACAGAGGAACAGTGACATGGCTCAGTGCTCTGAAAGACAGAAGGTGGGCAGCTGTGTCTTGAGGTTTTTACAGTAACAGGTGACTTACTATCTATCCTTGATACTTTAGACCTTCGTTCCACCACAGTTCTATCCCCAGTGGCAGGAGGTTTGCTCTGATCTTTGGACCCAGGCAACAACACATGGTTATGTGTGAGATACTCATCTTGAGAGTCGTGTTCATCATCCCCATCCACACCAACTGAGTCCCCAATGCTATGGCTACGTGTGTGAGTGGAAGAAAGAGACTGATGTTTTTTGAGGCATGGAGATGTCTGGATGCCTGTGCTGGTGCTCGTACTTGGCCTGCGTGTCATTGGCAAAGTTAGGGAGTTAGTTTGTGGTGGTGCCCAGCATCGACGTGTAGGACCAGGTGTCAGTGGATGAGGAGGTGCCCTTGCTAAAAAAGCAGCAACTTTCTCTATAGTACTGGCCATGTCTCCACGCACAGCCCCCACCACAGAAGTTTGGCCGGGTAGACCCTCGGTATGCAGCCTATCAGTCCATGGCTTGGGGGACCTGGTGCCGTGTTTGCGAAGTGGATGGGGACTGCCACAGTCTGTAGCAGGCTTTTGATGACCATTATTTTCACCTGTTCCACTGTTACCACTGCTGCTGCTGCCATCCTCAAGGTCTTTAAAGCGAACTTGGTGGGTGCGATTACGGCGTCGCTTGAGGCGACTCTCAATATCTGGAGAGTCTCTATTGAGCAGCACAGAGCGTACAGTCATAGTCCCGGGCAGCTTGTCTGCCAAGGTGCTCTTGGCGTTGTTTTGGCCCGTGAGCAAGTGGTTGGGCTCTTTGCTCACCATTTCTCCGGCCTCCTTTCCTTTATCCCCAACATCCACAGGCTTTGCAGGCAGTTTGCAGTTGTAAAAGGCTTGTTTTGTTAGTGTGTCAACAAGGAAAGCAATCTTTCTATTACTATCTGGTCATTACAACAATTAGAGATCTGTACAATTGATTGACTGAATTCGAGGTTCATCACAGAGCAGACAGAAGTTATCGAAGTCCCTTTACAGGAAGGTTTTGCTGCTCTGTTTCTTTGTACACCTTCCTTTGCAAATAAGATTGTCCCGAAGTAAAGATGGACAATTACATCCACAGATCAAGGTGAAACAATATCAAGCACAGAGAGTAAAAAAGTGTATCCATCACTGTTACTAATGAAAACCTCTGCAGAAATTATGGATCTCTACCTTGTACAAAAATAAATATATATAGCATCAAATATTCTTTAAGATGTTGATGTCCATACAGTTTCATGTCATATGAAGTTGTGCACGTTTGCCTCTTATTCTCATTTCTCTTTAAGCTTCCATGTAGGTGAACTCTTTTTGAGGCCAGAGATGTTAAATGCAAATAAGAAGACAGGTAGGGAATGCATTCTGTCCATCTCTTGGCTCATCTACTTGGCAGGCCATCATTTTCCACCTGTTTTGTCCCCTGAGCCCTCAGGAGATCGAATGGCCAATGTATGGGATGGGCTTGAGTGCGTCCCCATAATGGCCTGTCTTCTGGAACTTTGTTTTTAAGCCTTCTCTTTCCGTTTTGATTTTATCACTTTTCTCTTTCTTTGTTTTGTCAGCTCCTCTGTCAGTGAGTCACTCTCTCACGGCTGAAGACGGCATGAGCTCCTAAAGATTGGAGAAAAACACAGAAAGAAAAGGAGTAAAAGACTGTAACTGTTTCTTTGTTATTGCATTTCCATTGAAACACCATGTCCCGTTCTTCGGGTTGAAAGGGGGGAAATAAGACCGGCATTTTTCTTTAAACGCATGAGTACAGGGCCATCACAGACAGGGAGAAGAATCTGTCAGTTAAGAAAAGGGGTGAAGGGCTGGAGGTGGCAAAAGAAAAAGCAGTGGAGAAAGATACACTCAAAACAAGCAAAAAGAGATTGTAATTAAGGTCTATTCACATTGGCTGAAGGGGATACTTATATTTCATGTCTGTTTGATTTGCCCCTTTCTTATTAGCTATTGTTAAAAGTAGCTATACTGTAGGAGCAGCAGTAGAATTCAGTGTTATTTGAGCTCAAAAGAACACAGTGTGAGTATGATCATATTCCCAAAGTGTGCGGGTCTTACACATTTTTCTTTTCCTCCATTGTTTTAACAGTCTGTGGCCCTGTTATCAGTCGTTGATGATGTGCCATGGTGACATCCTCTCTGATTCATCTGGTCACTTTGTGACAGTCTGTCCGCCATGCTGTGGTTAGTAGTATGTTCTCGTCACTCTGATTCTGCGGTTTGCCTTTGATATGTATATATCACTTCCACTTCCTGTCTGTGCTACTGGCAGTCTGGCATTATGCTGTCATTTGCCTTACACGATCTATGGATCTGTTCCTTGTTATCTCCCAGTGATAGCCCCTGACACTGACAGGCCCATGCGCTAATTCTGGGTGCGAGTTTGACTGGCCTTACTCTTATATTCTGTGGGAGGGGTAATTAGTGACTCCTTCACAACTCCCAGGTTATTTAGGGAGAGAAATACCCGAGGGGCTGCCACTTTTATTCATGTCCACAGTTTTTCCCCGCTTTCGCTCCTTCTTTCCGCAGCTCTGAGGAGGAGAATCTTTGTCACAACCGCACCCTTCCATCAACCTCATTAAAAACAGGGTTATTAGGATTAATTATGATTACAGTCACAGCAGACAGAGCCTTGAGGGGAAATATCAATGATAATGGTTTAAGAAACAAGCCATAGAATTCCTTCTCATTTTGCTTTCGTATCACTGAAGTGTATACCAATGAGCTGCTTAACTATGAATCACATAAAGGCTAAATCACTCAGGGTAATGGCACACATTTTCTCAGGCCGAGGACTGAATCTTGCACTACACAGGCTAAATAAAATATAAAGGTAAAGGTTTATCTTTAGCTTAATATTGACCTGTTTTGATCTACACTGTCCACTTGATGGTAAATTTTCTTTCTCAGCTCTTCCTGGATAAAATCATGCTTCCACTCCTCCTGTTTTTTCCATTAATATCCCATTTCATTCCGGTCGTCGGTCTTACTAACCATCGTTCACAAAAACCACTCTACTTTCAACCTTCAAATGGACAGATTTTCCTGATTTTCATCCGCACGCTATAGGACTATTACCCTTACTCATTCTTTGAGGTGTCACCCTGAGCGTGCCTTCTTTCTATCTTCCTTCCATCTGGGGCCGCGTTGCCCATTTCATCCCTTCGTCATTCATAACTTCCTTTTTCTACCTCCACCATCACTTTATCTGATGCAATCTTTCCTGCTGCTACTTCTCCGCAGTTCCTCTTTCCTCGTCTGCAAACTACCCTCGGATCAAAATTTACGCCGACAGTTTAATGAATCCAGACCTTCTTAATGCTGCATGGGCTCACTCCAGGGGCTGAGGCCAGCCCTTTCCTACTTGTGACATTTCCATGTTGAGCTTTATTGGCAGACAAGAGATAAATCACCAGGCAAGAGAATGAAGGTGTGCAACTGCATAATGCCAGTAGGGGTCATAACTCTTTGTGGTTATTATTTAAGATTTACTCTAGCCTCCTTGCTTCCTGCCTACATCTCTGAGAAGGCTTTACTGTTAATATAGGCTTCTATCTTCTCCAGTGTGTGTGGCTTTATGCTTGTGTATGTGTGATGGTAATTCTAAGGTCACATCTGATCCTCCTGTTCTAAACCACACTGACTCAGAGAAACCTATCTCATGCATTCAAAATGCAAGAACTGAAGCCTCTGGTTGCGCAGATGTAATAATATTGTAAGCCTGAGTTCTACAGGGATGTTGAGAATTGCATCCATGACAATAACACACCTCAGGTCTCACAGTGCCGAAGAGGTGGAAGGTGTTGTGGATTGAATTGTTATGTAAAGTCACGTCAGACGGGATTGTCTAGGCATGCCTGAATTTGTCAGACAGGACTGAGATGAGGAGGAGGCAGAAAGAGGAAGGGGGAGGAGAGGAGGTAGACATGTTTGGTTATATTTAGAGATGCTATGAGACACATAACAAACGGAGAGGGGTAGGGATCTGAATAAGTAAGAGGGAGAGGAGGCGGAGAGAGATGGACCAGCAGAGGTAGGGGACAGGGTGAAAAGCGGGAGGGAACAACCCCTGGCAGCAGAGGAAATGTCATGGTTAGGGTTCAGTGAAGTGGTAAATCAGGAGCATCAGTGTGTCAGGGCATTTAAGGGGGAAGTGGAGAGGAACTAAGAAAAGCTATATGATCAGTTATTGGCCATATGAGCACAAGGAGGGTAAGAGTTATACCTGCGCTTTGTCAGAGTAATTTACAACACAGTCATCTCTCATAGCAGATGCAACGTGCATGAGCCACTGTGGTCTTTGTTTGTTCTTGTCTAAAGAATTCTCCAATTCAAGAACAGCTTCTTGGGTGTTGCCTGTATATGCCTACTTTGTTAAGCATTGCTGTGCTGCACAAAATGTCTCGCATGGGGGGTGTTTCATTTAATTTGATACAATAAAACTGGCAAGTGCATTAAAAAGTGCACATGTAAGCTCTTAAAAGACTGCATGAAAAATTATCTTAAACTGATACACACGCATACACAAGCAATGCTTTAGCTGGAATTGAATACTGCTGAAGATTCTACAGATGCACACATACAATTCTTATTAGAGATAAGGAGTGTTGTTCAACTAAAGCAACTAAATGCATTTATTAGTTTTGGAAAGTATAATTTTCTCACTGCTGACACTCGAAGTGGGAAACAGTGATCGATGTAGCTGCATCTAACTGATGAAATCTGAAGTCTGATCATGCTCAACAACAAATCAAATTATCCAAACAAACAAAAATTAAATCACAGTCCTTAATTCATTATTAACCTGAGTCAAACAATGCAGACATTGTTATTCCTGTCAAACACGTTTTAATAGCTTGCTCTACAATCACAGCAAGCCATCTTTCACCAGACAAGCTGCTGTCAAAGTTTCATATTGGCACCTAAGAAACTTTTTTTCCCCAATTAAAGTAGGAGTTTTGTCAAAATGGCTCGAGCATCTGACTTCTAGATTCCAACTGGTTCCACAGGTCTGCTCACAGAAATTATCGTTGTCCTCTGGCAATGACAGCCTCACTTATCTCTTATTTTACGAAACATCCTAAGTTGTTTCTGCAGCGATGTAGCTGAGAGAATGTGAGCATAGGACAAAAAGGCAATCTTATTCACTCTGTTGTTACCTCTGTTTACCTTTTTCCCTAATTTTTTTATAAGCTAAAACTGTCACACCTGGTAGAGAAGGACAAAGACAAAGAATGGAAAAGAGAGAAAAGATGGACCTACCAGGAGAATTTGCACTTCCAGCTGAAAACACGATCTGCTAATTAAAAAGCTGGTATCGTGCTGAAATCTAACCCCCCTGGCAAAATCCAACCCTTTTTTTGGGGGGAATTTATCAAAGTAGAAAAACAATACCAATTCTAAATACATACAACTAAGTGTTTATTCTATGAAGTCATATGCAGTGGGTTTTAAAAAATAGTATTCCAAATAAAGTATTATTCATTTCATTTTCATTTCATTTTATTAGTCATAATATATATATATGAATATAGAAAGGCATTGAGATATGATTTTAGAAGCAGATTTTTTTGTTTTGAGCATGTGCATAGAAAAGAGCTCAAGCAAGAATACAGTATGCTGATGCATGATGTCCACTTTACATGCTCAATAGTTGTGCTACAGCTTTGTCATCCTGAGGGGAAAAAAACGATGCATTCCCATTCATCTTTGGTTTTCTAGACACAGGATTATACATTTTCATTGTATAGGTTTAAATTGTTTTAAAGTATTGTAAACAGTTTTAAAATATTTAGCCCTTCATCACACTATGTTTGAATGAGCTCAAATTTGTTTACACAAATTTATCATGCAATCTTTTTTTTGCCAGTTGAACGATTAACAACTCGAGATTTTTCAGCGCTAACATTGTTAGTTTCAGGGCAAAACTGGTGGAAAACAGTAATGGCATGAGTAAACATTGACCAAAGTTGTGCCTGGTCAAATAACAGTCAATACCAATGTTACGCCAATAAATCTCCTCGTCTGTAGTTGAAATGACCAACAAATTTTGCAATTAGAAGTTATAAAGAATGTATGTGGACATTATTCAAGCATTAATTATACAGTTTTTTGTTGAATTTGGCGTCACTATTTTTTCAGGTTTGTCCAGCATAGCTAAGCTAAGTTCTCAGAAATCATCATGCTTTGACGTTAACAACTTACTTTTTTTCTATTTTGTGGGTTACCATGACAACTGGAGCCAAGACAGTAACATCATCAGCAGAAAAAGTTTGACTGCAGTGTGATTGCATCTGTTTAATAAATTGAGGGACTTTTAATTGGGTCCTTGCATGTTGAAAGAGGACACCACCGGGTTACAGGTTTCTTGACCGAATATCGTATATGATCAATACAGACAGAAAATGTAATTTCTTTAGAAATAAATAAATAAATAGAATTAAAACCACTGGGTAGTGTTTTTCACATGTTATTGCCTTCACATGTGATATAATTTGCTTCATAATCAATTTTAGTGACTGTGTAGGAGTTAAACTGTGTAAGTGTAAGTGTGATCGACACTTTTCAGTATGCACGCGGTAGCTCAGAGATTTGTGTGTTTCTGAGCAAAACCTATTTTTAAAGCTTTGTTAGCTGTTTTCTAGAAGACGATAATATGTCATTTTTCTGTTTGCAACTTGCTTCTGCTGCCCCCAAGTGGAATAAAAAAGTTCTTGCTAAATTTAGATCGTGGTTAATTTGGCATTTTCATTTTTCGTAGAATCACCTCTGGTCTGATTCTCGTGGTAAATCTTTTTTACCTCATATGTGGTACTTGAAATTCTCAGTGCTGGAAGGAGGTTAACTAAGTTCCTACACCTGGAAAATCTGTTGCATTTGAGTGCAATCACACACAAAAGAGAGCTCTAAATTTCTACTTAATATTCACAAATACCTTAAAGAATGTCACATGAAAATATTCTGTTAAATATGAATAGTCTCTATTGTCATCCTTTAAAAGTCACATATCATTTTATGAGATCTTATCTTATCACACTTGGTTAATGATATTTTAAGCAGTTTGGTTCAACTCTTTATGCTTTAAAAATGCCTTGTAATTAAGATTGACATCAACATAAATCAGCTCTCATATTGCTGAAAAGGACATTGTGGCCATCACATTTGTTCAAGTGTCCTTCAAGGATGCCTCCAAACTTCTGGAGTGTGAGTGCCAGAAGTCATTTGTTCCATCTGTCCTCTTTCAACCAAAATCCTCCTCCTAATATGAAATCCCTAAATGTAGGCCAGTGGATTGTGATAATCATACACAAGCAACTGTGTGCAAATTTGTTTTCTTTCTTAAGCTCATTTTTCAGCCTCGCTATCTTGCTTCAATAGCTGGTTATGCTTTTGCTTTTGCATTTGTATTTTCCACTCACTGCCACTCTTCCTCAGATCTCTGAGAATTCATTGCAGAAAAACAGAACAGGTGGTCAGACTGACATGTCCACAGCACAGCAAGATGCTTCATGAACAACACAGTCCACCCCCTGGGGGTTATACTCTCTGCTGGACTGTCGTGCAGCAACGTCCCTGTCCTTACCAATGTCCCAAGAGTACATCATAGTGTGTTACCTATGAAGCCAAGTTGCTGTCAGTGAAAACACCTGACCAGCAGACAGACAGCATCTCGGAGCATGGAGAAAGCGAATGAAAGTAGGAGAATAAGAGATGGGTATTTTAACTGCTGTTGGGTAAAGAGAGAAAATTAAGTGGAGACAGATGACAGATTTATAAGCAATGTGAGCAATGTGCGCTGACTATGGAGATAGCTGACCCTTTAAAATATACGCTGATGAGATAAGATGAAAAGAAAGATACAGCAGTGTAGAGCAGAGGGAGTGAGAGAAGAAGAGGAAAGACTTATTACTGCTCCTTCACAAAGCAATGGCATGTGTGTGCAAATGTGCACCTGGCTGTAGTGAAGGCATCCATGTGTATGTGACAGTGTGCATGCATGAGAGTGTGCTTGTGCTTCTATTTTTAGGTCATGTGTGTGAGCGACTGAGAGACATGAATTGATGCGCACACTATAAATAAGCTAAACTGTGTAACTATAACCATAAAGCATGTTAAAATGATTAAATTGCATTGATGATTTCACACATAACTTAAGAAGTATCAGCATAAATAATACGCTTGTGTGTCCATTTGACTTTTTTTTGCATGCACTCGCATAGATCCATACGAATGGAATTCCCTCCATCAGTACCTCCTCCTTCTCAAACTTTCTGTGTACACCCACCACACATACACAGTCCGAATCACGGAAATATGCATTTAAAGCATGCTGTTTGAATCTGCAAAGCTACATCACTGACAGAGAAATCTAAGCTCCTCACTCTTTAAAGCTTCTCATAAAGCTGCACATAGTCAGAAGATAACTCCCACACCTGCAGTAAAGCAAATCCTACCATCCAAACACACGCACGCCCAATCCATCTCCACAAGATTTCACACACACAACCGAGCAAAGGTGCACTGCGAGCCCTTGAACATCCCCCCACTGTCAGTATAAGTAAGTGCACATACTCTTACCTGCCATGCACATAAACAAAATTAAAGCATGCACGTGCATGCACGCATGCAAGGACACACTGAATGCTGCTTTTCTTTATCAGATACAGAGGAATGGAGAGAGACCAAACAAAATAAGTACAGTACTGCACAAAATAAAAACAGACAATTATGTGTTGCTTTTAAATCTGTCCTCATCTCAGGTTTTTTCTTACTTCGCTATCTCTATGGTGATGCTGAGAGAAGGCTGCCGGGGAGATTGCTGTACTATCTTCCATCAGGACACAGAAGTGAGTCACACAAACCACATCTCTCTCTTCCTGTTGCCCTCTGCGCTGTCTTTTTCTCCCACAAGCGCTTTGCTCCTCTTCTCTGCTATTCCTTCACGTTGCTTCCTCCCAGTCTTCCATCCCTCATGTTTGCTTTTATCCCCACCTTTCTGTCACTGCTGCCCGGGAGAGCTTCACACCGTCCCCCTTCCTGAGTCCATCTGCTCCTCTCCTTCTCAACTCTTTTCTCTTCTCCTCTCCTCTGGTTGTGTCTTCCTCTATTTCACCCTCCTCTTCTCCCATAGAGACGTGCCTTTCACGTGGGAACCTTTTTATCCATCCCTCACAGCTTGGTGCTTCGCTGTGCCTACCTAGTTGTCTGTGCGTTTGTGCTGTGAGTGGAAGTGAAAGGACAGGAGGGGGAGCAAGAAGACAAGAGTGAGCAAACAAGCAGTTATCCTCTCAGACGCTCCTCTCAGTTCTCCCTGCCTTGTTCCTTTTTCCTCCCTCCCGCTTTTTCTCTGCATCTCTCCATCATGACCTCCTCTCCCCGTTGCCATGCAAGCCCCTGTATCCTTGTAAGCAAAAGGGCGGGAGTGAGGGGGGGGGGGGGGGGGGGGGGGGGGGGGGGGGGAGTGTTGGATGGAGAGTATAAGAGGCAGAGGGAGGTGGAGCTATGTGAGTCTGTCTAATTAAAAAGCAGAGTATGTACAGCTGCAGAGAGCGGAGAAGGAGACAGGGAGAGGAGGAGAGAGGGGAGCTAAGTGATCCAGGGGGCGTAACCAAGGGACATAGAGGGAAGGGGCTGTCAGTTGGGGGGGGATTGGGGTATAGGGGGTAGTTAGAGGAGACTGTGGCAGAGAGCAGCTAGTAGTGTGAGGTGGGGAGAAGGGGAAGAGCTGACAGGACACCAAGGTCAGCTGGAAAGGAATGCAGAAAGGTCAGGTTCAGAGAGGGGGAGGAAGATGGGTAGAGAAGGAGGGAGAATGAGATAGGAACAGACAGGTAGAATTATTCTACAGATATCTCCCTTATGAGCGGGGGCAGAGCCGGGGAACCGTGACCAGCAGGATAATGGAGACACATGGACAATGGCCCTCTGAAGCAGAGGCAGATCCATAGTCATCGAAGGTTAAGCCGCTCCACTGTTTTTAGGCCTCTCTGGATTTACATGCGTAAGTGTTTTGCATGCAAATTAAAGGGCAAAACACCAATATGGATAGTTTTTCTTGCTTTCTCTCCTGTTTGAGTTTTTTTCTCTTTCTTTTTCTTACATCGAACCCATCATCACTACTGGCTGTTGTCACCCGAGGCAATACAGTAGGTAGCAGAAAACTACTCCACACAGCGGGTTTTGGGAGACAAAGTCTAACCTACATGGCTGGAAGGCTGAAACATCTCATGCTATTTTATCTGCCTTGTTCACTTATGTTATTCTCTTTTCTAACTGTCTATCAGATTTAGATTAACATAAAAATGAATTGAGATCTTTTTTATAACTCTCTTAAGATTCTACTTTTACACCTTCAGAGCCAATTTCTTGGAAATGGAAAAAAACCTTCACACACAATTTCATGGAAAAAGCACAATTACTCAGACTGAATTTAGAGCATGAACTTAATGGGCAGACCATCCAGTGCAGCACTAAAGCATAATGGGAAATAATAATCTGTCATTCAAGGTGACAGATTTGAACGTGAAGTCAAGTTTTTAGTAGGTTCCTGCACAACTGTTGACAACACACACGTATTTTGCCTCCTTCTGTGTGTCAGGGCTTGAACATATGACCATATGCAAATCTTCGAAAAATTTCATTGGCCAGTATTTACAGCTCATGAATCGTCACTGAGGCATAACTTTGTTATATCAGCATGCTAATATACTCGTTCATAATGGGGTGGCATGTTTTGTGAGATCCCATTTTGGTCAATATTTAAAAAAATATATAAATATACAAAGGAATTTAAGGAGTCCTGAATGAATAAATATATCAAAAATAAAGTAAGTGAGTTAACATAGATAGACAAATAAATGTTTTATACATATTTTATTTATCAAGCAACCTCAGAATATTTTCATTTCACAATGCTAAAGGTATTTATCTCTGGTAATGTCACATTTATTTCCCCTTTTATTTCTTTTTCTTTTTTTTTTATTTCCATCACTTATGGTCAAATGGAAGGTTGTGGTTACCTAGACTTAGTTGTACAACAGAGCAACACCAGCTACCAGGGGTGGAGGTAAGCTGGAGGAGACTTATCCAACCTTTCTGATGCTGTTGATGTGTCTGACTGACTCCTACAAACCCCCCCCCCCCCACCTTATTTTGTCAAAGAGTGATAAATGTTGAATGACATAAAACAAACAAACTCACCTGTGATTAGTATAAGCATTTATTATGCATTTAACTACAACTCATCTGTATATTATTATACCATAGGAGAACCCTGATTCTGTAAAGACTGGTGCTATACATCACTTTAACTGCTGTTCACACACTGTGGGTCTGTCTCTTGCTGTCATGTCTGCATTAAGCTGTGAAGAACATTTACGTAAAAGTGACCTCCTGTCTGAATGACAGAATGATGCGGCTTAGCAGACTGACAAAGCTAATAATGTTACGCATCACACATCTGAAGAAAGCTTTATAAAGCATCCAGTTACAACCAAGCTGTTTTATCTTCAGTTAACAATATGCATGTGATTTTTATGTTAATGTGCAAGAGAAAAATAAGCAACAAGCAAAATAAGCATTCAGCATAAAGGCTTAGCATTTCCCCCTGTATTATTATCAAACACATAGATTCAGAAAGCACAAATCCGAGGAACTCATCATATACTGTAGTCATAAAAGCATTTAGACATACTCTAGTAAAGTATACAGATGGTCCCTGATCTCTGTTGTTCTATATTTTTGTTTGCCATTTGTTGAGAAGGATTTGGTTATACCACACTTCATCTACTTTGATAAATTCATGCTTTTTTTTTTTTTTAAATCTGTAGAATATTCAATCTTAATCTGCAGTGTAACTTGTATCAGTAATAGTAGATGAGACTGTTCAAAGACTTAACATAAATGTCACTGATAAAAAAAAAACCTGATGCTCCTGTGAATCTTAAAGAGAGACTGATCTGAAACCCTTGTGTGAAGATTAGGCCCTAGAATCTGCACCTTCAGCTGGACTGAAGGAAAGTGACATATGAGCTAAAGGGGGGGTGTTCAGGGTCATTTGCTGCAAAGAGAGCTTTGCTTTGCATGACTGCTGCAACTTTGATGTCTTGGAGAGTTGAAAGAGCAGTGATGTTAGAATTAGCACGTCTGTGGCTGTTGGAGACTGTCAGCATGGTGGAGCAGCAGATGGAGCAGCGGAGGATAATTAGAGGAGGACAGACTCCATGAGTCGTCTAAACAGGCGAAGTAGCCTGCTGGCTACAGAGAGGACCTTGAATTTACAGACAACAAAGAGTGGCGGTGTTCTGGGGGATTTTTAGAAGATTGTCTATTATATATTGATGATGTTTGAAGCTTTCTCTCATCTCCACTATGGATTATAATGGAGTTGTGTGAGTGTCAAGCCAATTTGAGTGACCTATAAATAATGTTAGTATAGCTGTACACACACTGCATAGTGAAATGAAACTAGAAAGATAATGTTGGTTGATCATGACAAACAGCAGTTAGGGAATATTTTAGGTTTTATTTATTTGGTTGAGAGAAATATCAGTCCATTGATAGCAAGGCCTTTCAGAAAAAAAGAGAAATGAGGATAATAAAGATAAGATTTTGATGAAATGCTGTTATTCTCCCATTCTAGTCTAACTGTAATTAACGTTACAAATGCTCCATCTTATATTCATTTTATACATGCAAATACTGTAGCAATGTGTTCACTAAAAGACTTTGGAGGGTTCTTCATGTGTGACTGATATAAAGAGGCAGGATGTTACTGCAGCCAACAACACTTATTATGCACCAGTGTGATTTCGGCCTCATGAAATTCCTCTGACTTTCTTGGTCAAATATCCCACCCAGGGAGGGCTCCAGTGGGCTTTTATCATACAACTTGCAGCTAATAAGTTCAAATGTGATCCACAGTAAGTCTTAATCATGACGTCCCAATTCAAGATGTTTAAGATTCAAGTGTTTATTTGTCACATGCTCTAGTATACATAGGCTATATGAATGCTACAATATCCATTGAAATGTTAACTAAGTCTCTATTCGAGCTGTGCAAGAATATGAAACTTAAAAGTTGAATAGACTAAATTCAACCAGGAAATGATTAAAAGATGTAAAAAACAAAAAACAAAAAAAACAGTTGTCATTTCTGGGTGACCCATATTTGAAAGTACAGAAATATTTCATCCTCTCCTCCTTATTGTTCCTTAACTACATATAGATATATTTATTTGAAACGATGGATGATTCTTTAATATAATATTTTTCATATTTTATTTGTTTTTATTTTATGAAAAATAAGGTAGTTTGATTGCATTGTAGTGCTATAATAAAAAAAATGCTAACCTGTAAGTTTTAGGATTATGAATTTAGCCATGAAAGCTGTGTAACTTCAGAAATTAAACTATTTAATGGACTGGCATGAAATTTTCCTCTGCTACTCATAGTCCAGAGTTTGATGCCCCCTGACTATGGTAATCTCATGACTTTTATCCACATGATCAAGTTGAGATTTGTGCTTCAGAAAATAAAATGTCTCAATATTACAGTTTTTGGATGATGAAAATTCTTTGGAAACGCATTCATAGCTACTATGTTTTACTGTAAACCCTCCTTACCTTGACTTTGCATTTCATGCTGAGACAATGAATTCTAATTAATGTTTATCAAATTAATCCAAAGCCTTCCTGCAAATATTCAATCACATCTTGTTTTCACAGTACCTACAGTCACCAAAGGAACACAAAAACTTTCCTTCGACACTCATTAATCAGCTTTTGTGTCTGCCAGGCCACAAAAAAGAGGGGAATTTTAAGCAGATCCTATAATATACATTCAGATCAAGTCATCAATCATGGCCTAATACAAGGTTGCAGGCTCAGAGGACATGTCTAATGGTAAGATCTAACTGCGGCCATTACCTGAAAAGGTTTTATTATTTTGCTATCTCAGTTTCAGGCATGATGGATGAACGAGGCAAGCCAGTCATTTGCCAGACCTGAGTATAGCTGACATCTCCCTCTTTGATCTGGGCTATGCCATGGACATTGTCAAAGATCTTAAGTTCCTATGATGGATGAGGGAACTTTTCCTGCTTTGTTTCTGGGACGAATAATGACTTTTTGTGTCTGTCCTCTTGTCTTGAAACATGGCTGGAGGTCAGAAGAGAAAAGCTGCTTGACAACATAATAAATGGGTGGGAAGATGTACTGTGAAAGTATAAAGGTTTCTGCCTGCTGCTGCGTACCGGAGGGCACCAACAATACATTGCAAAATTCTTAATCCTTGCTCTACTTGTCTGCCCCCAATCAGTCTTTGGAAAGTGATTTACAAAATATTCTAGAGGCTGTAAACCATGCTTCAACCAGTTTAGATAAACACAGCATGGGGCTATTCTAGTGTTTTTAATGCTGCTGAGTAAAACTGCCTCAGGACGTAATGCTTTTTAATAGCTCTTTCCACCAGGTGGTGATGTTGTTCATAAAGTGTTGGCCAATGTTGCATTACAATACATTTTCCAAACGATTGAGGAGGGGAAAAATAATCTTCCCTTATATGCAATTTATTTGTTTGACCCTGAAGGGTTGTGTGTTTACTGAACTGTTAATTATCAGCAAGCATCAGAATAAAGGGGTAAACACACTGACTTTTATGAGCACTATTTTTGCTGGGGAATGGTGTGTATATTGTGTGCTCCTGTTTTGTATCTTTGCTCTTGGCTACATGAGTAAAATCCACCACAGACTCTGTAGCCTGCTGATGCCACTGATGCCAAGCTTCTTAAAGAAGTGTCAAAAAGACAGATAAATCAGTTGCTGCGGAGCTGATTAGATAAAAACATAAAGAAAAAAACCTGAAACACATTCTTGATCTAATTCAATAAAGTTTGTTTGAGGAAAGTTCAGAGTTCTCACAAGTTTCAGGTAAATGATGCTGATAAAGTGTTGATGCAGCAGCCATGAACATTCTGATCTGCTTTGGCTCATTTCATTTGATGTTTTTAAGGCACACATCAAAGGGTATTCTCCAGCCAGCCTGAACGGCTTGCCAAAGATTAAAAGGGGGCTTTTTAAAAAATTTGTGGGGTGGGGTGTGTGTGTGTGTGCAATAACCTTATTTTAAACCTATGCAGCCATAATTGTATCATGGTAAGCATTGCTGTTGCTAATATGTAAATATACTTGGCTTTAGAGCAGACAAATGTTACCACAGCGACTCCATAGAAAGATCTATAATCGGTACAATTTGCATGGACCCTCCTTTACTGGAAAGGTAAAATCTTAATTATTATCTATCTATTTATTTTAAAGTCACAGTATGGATATATGCAGATGAGTTACAAATAGAAAAATATATCAAATACAGATTAAAAACTATGACGTTCCCTCACCTAAACCTACTTTGATCTCGAAAGGCAAGTTGGGTCAAAAACTCAAATTGTTCCTTTAACCCTAAAATGCTGTTGATATTAGATGACCAGTCAAAAGTTTGGACACATTTTCCCATTAAATCTTATAGGAAAGTGTGTCCAAACATTTGACTTGTACTGTATTTTTGATATATTGTTTGGAACCTATTGCATTCCCATTCGGTATAACCTTAACGGTGAACAATCTGATACTTATCTGGTGAATAGCCTACCCGTTGCACCACACTAAGTCTGACCTATAACATAGTACATATACCATACATAAGTGATTGGCAACTGGTGACCTACAGGCCAAAATATGCCCACCACCAAAAATACCTGGCCCTCCAAATTATATTGATAAAATAAAATCTGATTACAGGAGTTATTTGGCAATGTGAAGAACACTTAAAGGTCGAGCTAGAGAGAGGGAGAGAGAGACGCACAGCACATCAGTTGATCTGACACACAACGCAGGTCTGAGTGAGAGTGGGGGGACGTCGGAGCAGAGAAAGTTAGCTGTGGGAAACTGGCTGTTTAGCTGTGCATGTTTTAGCTCCAAGCTTTAGCAATAAACACCACACAGCTCTTCTAGGTACAGCAGAGTCCCGTGTCTGCTTTACCACTGCTGGAGAAAAGTGAAGTAAGTTCACCCTAGGCTACCTGGAGCTGCCTCCTGAGCTTGGTTTGAAGGTGGAAGCAGTAAAGTTTAAAAGCTGTTTCTGTCTGAGTTTTCCCCGATAAAGGAGGCAACAGACCAGAGCAACACGGTTACTAAAGGCCTTCTAATCGAGTCTTATCTTAGTTGTTTGTTTGTTTTTTTGCTGTTTTCACACTTGAACCGACAAGATTCTGATACATAGGGTATTGGACCACCAGAGGAGGTAACCCCCTGCTGATGCTGCAAAAAAAATGTTAAAGGTGCCGTTTACAGAGGCCAATTTCTTTTTCCTTTGAAGCTTTTTTTATCATTCAGAAGTAGATAAAATCCTCAATAAATAGTCTAATTGAGTTGTGGGATTACTTCAGGCTCGTATTTTAAATTGAAAATATTAAATACTTACAAACGCATAACATTCACCAATTAGCTAGCATCAAACAAAATTTAATCTTTTTTTATATATATTTATATGTTTTACCAATTATTTTGGGGGAACAACTAGAAAAGAGCATCATTTCATGCTAGAGTAATGAAACAGAGCGCTGGATGTCAGCTGATATTGATTTATTGTATCCTATAGCATATCAGAAAAACATAAAGCAACAACAAATACAGGGAAAACATTACATTTAGCAAATTATGAACAGGAAATAAGTCAAATAATGCTCAAATTAACATTAATTAATGATGTTTTTTATTATAAAGAAGTTTACTGTGAATACAATCAATTGTTGATTATCTAGTCAAATAAGTTAAGTTCTATCTGTCATTTTTTGGTGCCGGAACCTGACGCTGTGATGCTGCGGTGAGTTTCAATGTTTTACATTGTTTTCTATGGGATCAAAATGACTCCCTCTGCAGTTCTAAATATAAATGATCACAAACTATCACTATCACAGACACCTCAAAATTCACAGGATGACAAAAATGGTCATTTTAGGAAAAGTTATGAAGCTTGAGACAGATATGGTTAAATTTAAGAGAGTTACATGAGGTTGAAAATGCAAAGCCTTTCTAGTGCTAAACACAAAAGTGTTTTTTTTTTTTTTACTTTTTGCCTCTTCCACAACAATAACTGTGCTACAGCATCCATTACAACATTAAGTAACAGGCTGATTATGCAAATTAGACGATGACCCCATTTAGTGACTTCTAGCGATTTTGTAGGACTGGTGTTATAGGATCCACTTTCCTGGACTTAGTGAGGACTTGAGCAGCAGCATTTTGTACTAATTGCAGCTGTAAGATGGACTTTTTAGGGAGACCTGTGGACAGTGTTACAGTAGTCTTGTCTACTAAAGATAAATGAATGCATGGACAAGTTTTTCTAAATCCTGCGGAGACAGTCCTTTAATCCTCGATATGTTCTTGAAGTGATAATAGGCTAACTTTGGTTACTGAAAGGGATTGCTCTGAAATTACAGCTGGACAGCTTTCATGCCCTCACTTTTTGAATAATATTGAGCACATATAACACAAAGATGTATTTCTGGTAGTTATCATAAGCTAGCTGTGCTAAAAAAAAACATTGTGCAGGCAGTTGTGTGCTTTAGGAGCAGTGAAGCAGAGAGTTTGCAAGTTTGAATACAACTTGCAGGAGAACAATAACATGATTGAAAAGCCATTTCAGGTAGCTCCTAATGCTATTAGGACATGGCAGTTAAATGCCCATTGTGTGGGATGGAATGACTTCTACTGACATAATCTACAGAGTGCAACCAAGCTAATCACTTCTTTGTAGCCATGAAATACAACACGAATTCAAAAGGCCTGCTGTAGAGCTTATGTTGTAGTAATGTGATACGGCAATTGAGGATATATGCAGCCCATTACACTTTGAAGCCACATCATTGATATAAATTCTTCATTTTCTGGTGAAGAAACACATGAAAAGGTATTTTAACATGATTCTATAGTACTTGAAATTATAGTATGAGTTTTTTCACGCTAATAATATGGCATGTGTGGTGCATGTGCATAGATGAACTGCTATTTAATACCACGTAATTTTTTCTAAATGTTTTGTTTGCATCAAATAATTCAAAATTAACAAACAAATAAAGTTATTAATTTCAGGGTTATGAGTTATGAGTGGGATAATATATTAGTATGGAGTTACTCTATTCTATTCTACAGTTATTCAGCAGATGCTTTTATCCAAAGTGACTTACATCTGAGTGCACAAGTGATGCCAACACTGGGGGCAAGGAGGGTTGCCCAAGTGTCTTGCCCAAAAACACAACTGCAATTGACTGGTGGCAGGATTCAAACCACCAACCTTCTGGCCATTGGACGACCTGCTCTATCACCTGAGACACTGCCGCTCAGTACTCCTTAATCCTCTCCTGTGTTCTATCCAACACAAACAAATTCATCATACAAATAGAGCAAAGACCAGATCATCAAAACTTAACCAGATATTGACCCTTTATATAAGTGATGTGAATCGGTCCCCACTGTGACACACATGTTTTGGCTAAGCTCCAATTTTTTTACCTTTTCAAAGTGAGACTTTGACTTTTCTGGCTTTCTCCACCTAAATGCCAAATAACTAATTCTCCTAGGCTGGAAATACATGAAAGCTTGTTCTTACATAAACTAGCTGAGGGATTTAATGAGTAGTCTGCACCTTGCATAAAAAAACAAGGAAAAGAAACATCAATCTGTCTGGAGCTGACTGATCTCACTATTCTCTTCTATTCCTTTTGTTGCAGGGAGCTCACTCATCTCCAAATAACCAAAGACAATGATCTACAATATTTGTCACTTTCATTACTTATTGGGCTATTTATGCACATTTTATTAATGAATATTTGTGTTTCTTTTGTTTGTTTTTTAATTGTTTGCTTTTTTGTATATTAACACACACAACAAATTAACAGAACAAACAAAAAATGATAATTACATAAAATAACATCCAATTCTAGAAACAAAACCCCAGTTTTCAGCATATAAAAATGTCTGTATTGTTTTAAATTAAAATGACGTTTGAGAAATATAAATAGGCCGAGTTGCTTTTGTTTTTAAATGAGTTTTTTAAAGGGCTTTCTGCACCCCAGCTGAGCTCTTCTGTAGCAGGAATCTATGTTTCTGTTCTTAAAAAAGACACAGATATAATATGAATAAAGTTCTTTAAAACTTTGGGAAACTGTGAGTTTTAAAACTTAGGGGGGGGAAAAATAGAATTACATTTATTTATTTATTTAGGCCCCAAAAAGGAGCGTTTGGAAATACCGGAAACATGCAGCATCAAAATGTTTACTTTTGACGTTTCTTAATAGGCTATAAGCAAATAATGGGTTACTTTTAGCCGGTTGAGTGCGGTATTTTCTTCCTCTGGTTACAACAATGGTGATTAAAGGGTAAATCTCAGAGCTGCGTCATGCACCTTGTTGTGGTTTTTTACCTGCTGAGCTCTCAACCTGTTTTGTTTACGTCTTTCCTTCTGACACGTGGGAACGGGAAGGGAGGGAGGAGAGGAGAGTGCGGGGAGGGAGGGGGAGCGGATTAGCGCTGCATCGGTGCCCGGTGTCCAAGGCATAGGTCCAAACACAACAGCGATTGAGGGAGACCATTGCAGGGCAGAAACCTATTTCCACCTCCTTGTCCTCTCTGGTCAGTGTCAGCATCTCTCCGAGTTCTTTCTCCAGCGTCTCCCCGGCGTTCAAGCATGTCTCTGTCCGGCTCGCAGACACCAGAGGACGGACTCTACGGTGAGTGATGCTAGTACACAGATCAGGCCGTTGTTTTGCTGCTCCATCATACTAGATTTGGCTTTTGTAGATTTTCCGTGTGGGATTTTTTTTTCTCTCAAATGAAACAGCTAGAACATCCGTTTTTGAACGCACAGATTGCTCTACACTCTTATTTAAAGATGTAAACGTCAACAAACTGAGTAAAGAAAAAAACGGCACTACCCATTGGCCCAGGTGTGTTTTCAGGTTTGATAGGAACATATCAACCTGTGCTGTTTTCAGAGGAGACAAGATACTAACAGCCTGTCAGACTGAGAGCAGGTGCCTCAGACACAAGAAGCACAGTCACTTTTACAATTGTCATTGTTGTTGCCACTGACACTGTCATTGTATAAACGGATTCCCTGACTCACCTGTTTGTATCTCTGTAAGCCATTTAAGCTGTGGAGATTTTCTGATACTTATAGCTCCACTGTGCAGGCTGCACATTGCTTGGCAGAGAGGATGCTGGGTAAACATGTGGATCAATGTGATGGGGAGGCAGACATAGATGGACTTTTGGAAAATATTGAAGGGGTAGGGGGGATGGGAGTTGTATGATCCAGTATTTGCCTTATTAAAATGCAAGACAGTTTATAAATCATTACTCTATCAATTTCAGACACATGAACAGCATCATCTTGAGCAGGTTTACTTTTTGGGGAGTTTAAGACAGCATGAGGTAACAGCCAACAATAAACTTGTCAGTGCTGTCAGGTAATGGAGACAGTTTCAGACCTAATTTTGTGTCTCTGTACTGCAACTTAGTCATATATAGTATGATAAAGTAGTATACTGTACATTGGATGCAGTAAGCTAGCTGTGATACTCCTCTTGTCTGAAAATGATTTGTCTCACATACCTCTGCAACATTTTGGGTTAACCTGGTGAGAGAGCATAGTTTAAGCTGAACACTGAGTGGTCATTTCAAAGCAACTTTCGGTGCCTAAATCAAATTATTGGTGACTGAAAAAGCAGTGATTTCCTTCAAGACTCACAATGGACTAAAACCACACAGTCTACAGCTTTACAAAGTAAACAAAAAAACAATGGTCCCAAATCTTATTGCACTGTTGCCTCTCCTACCTCCCAATATATACTTTGTAAACCGTACATAATGCAGCATTTGCCTTGGTGTAAAAATGTGTGCATCAATGCTAAATGATCCTTTGTTCACATATGACAGAGGCTACTTGTATTGACAAATCAAAAGATGAGAATGATTTGTTGCACCCCCTTGGGCCGTATAATTCAGTCTGTATTTCAACATTTCATAATTTACATATTTATAGTTAAAATAACTAAAATAAATAAATAACTAAAAAAAGAGGAGGTGGCAAGAAAACATGGTATAATTCAGTTATGTCATGTTAAGATTCTGGTATGCTTCACAAAAATCTGCATGATAGTTTGTACATGACCTTCAAGAAAAATTAAAAGCACTAAAACCAGACTTCTATTAGATTGAAAAAAAGAAAACTGAAAGGAAAATGTGACAGATTCTATGTTTGTTTTATTGATTTGGATCCTAATCTTAACATCTCAGTTTAAAGTCTCCTTATTTTTAATCTGAGTATTTCCACCGAGGGTTTTAAAAAATAATGCAAGAAAAAGACTCTAAGACAGTTGCCGCTAATCGTTCATGGTTCCAAAAAACATATTTGTAAACCATAAAATCTGGGGCAGGAAAAAAAAATCCCTTCTTTCTCAGAACAATGAGACTCCACCTCATTCCCTGATCATTTAAACAGGCATTCATAACCTGGCAAAGCTAAAAGGGATCTGTTATGCTGCAGTTCATTGAGTCTTCCAGCATCCAGGTCTTGTCCACATTACATAAAGCTGATTTGGCAGCAGCACAGATGAATGTGTCCAGGATTGCACCATAGAAACTGATTTAGTGCTGCAGAATGGCGACAGATAAGTCAGCCAGCAACGCACTTGTTATGTCATAACAAAATAACTAGGGCAATGGCACAGTTTGCTTTGCCCTCCCAGCCTCCTCCAGCACAGTGCCCACTCGTGTTTTTACCCCTTCTGCTGCTGTTTTTTTTATTATACAGTGTCATAAACCTGCATAAATTGAAGATTATAGAGATCAAATGGGAAAGATACTTTACTAAGCAGATGAGGTGAGGTATTTTGAAAATGCTAACGATGTCTGAGAGAAACAGTGTGGCAAGAGAAACAAGGGGAGGAAGGGAGAGGGTGAATGGCTAATCTGAAACAGAAATAAGATCTTACGTAAGCTAGCATGATGTCAGCCTGAGTTAGCCCTGCCCTACTGTTCAGCTGTGGGCCTGTGCATGTCATACACACTAGCGTGCATGTGCAAATCTCCTGTACCCAGTAAGCCTCTGTGTCCACTCATTCATACAGTTTGCTGTGTTTTTTTTTTTGCAGAAGTCATTGACAGAAACACTCTTTTAATGTGTTGGGCTTTTATAGTTTGGAAGGCCTGTGTTTACATGCGTGTCACGCAGCCAAAGCCTGCCGCATCTTACAGGTCATCTAGTGTCAAGTCATGACATCTGTGGTGTTTGTTTATGAGTCACCATATGGGCAAGACAACACACAGCCGTCCATTCATTTTCCTCTCCATACTGAAGCATGTCGGAAGGAATATCCACCTGTCTCTTTTCTTCAAAACTGAATGACTACAATTTCTCCAATAAATTAGGGAGGGCTTGTTGCGTATTAAGTTAGTTGCAATGTGCAAGTTAAACCATTAGATGTCACTATATCCAATCTGCTGCAACTTTACCAAAATTCTCAACAATTGCTTTTTTGGATAAATGTTCGACAGACAAAATACAGAACAATAAATCCCTAAATCTATATTTGCACACCTCATTTTTCTGACATCGGTCAGTAAGAGATGTCAAATAAAAACAAAATGTATTTAGATATAGTGTACTTTCATACCAGGTGTAGTTTTTTTGACCTCACACCAAAACTTCAACATTAGAGTTTAATAGTTTTTAATTGACCTACAACAACAGTTGCTAGAATAACAAGAAAAGTTGATTCGATTTCTTGATTGATAGACATGGTATATGGACAAACTCATACTAACAATAAGTTCTGAGAGATAAATATTTTACGTAACATAAAATGATCAGCTGTTTGTTCTAATTTAGGAGAATAAACTTGGTCTACTGATTGATAGAATAACATATCTACAATATGTCAGAATATAATTTTCATACTTGGCTAAGTTTACTTGTCTTATTTGTGTCTTATTCTGAACTATTATTGCCACTACTGTTATCATATTTATTACAGGCACGCGTAATGAAGCTTAGACCACCACCTACTGGCAAAGTTGTTTGTTTGTGCCACACCTGTCACTGGAAAAACGCCTGACACAATTCTTCTACAAGCATAGCTTTTGCTTCATTTTTACAAGATTTAAACAACAAATGTGCTCTATAATGTTCCGCTAATCGCTCCTTTTTAGACAATGCAAAAGCTAATATATTGTCATACTGGAAAGCCATCTCCAAATAGGTCTGCTTAAATGTTAATTGTTCAATAAATTTGACTCAGAATAAGCAATCGGTTTTCATACATTTGTTTACTTTTCTCATCATGAGTCTCTATGGCTTATTAGACTCAGCAGCTTGTGTTGTCTCCTCATCAGGCTCCTGGGTCGAGCTGGAGGAGCTGATTGCAGCTGTGAGCCGCAGGGAGAGTCTAACAGGGCCACAGGACAGCATCTCCTCCGCCTTGCAGGGAGAGCTGGAGAGGATCCTTCTGGAGGCACAGCTCGAGTGTGAGAGGAGTAGAGACAGGTGAAGATGCAGCAAGATGTCTTTGTTTTGTTCGGGGATTGACGGCTGCACAAGTAGAAAACATTTGCACAGTTGTGAAGTTCATTATGTGCTCAGTGGAACTTTCCTTGTTTTTTCTGCTGAATCCTTTTACTGATGTTTGTTGTCCACAGTCCTCCACAGGTGCTGACTCCACAGTCCACTGGTTCTCCAAAACCCAGCAGTGACCAAGACAGTGACTGTGTCCCCATACAGGTATTCATTTTCTTCACCTTTTCCACCCTGCAGCCTCCTGTTCTCAGTCTGGTTGTATTTGTTAGAAAAACAAAAGATTTTTTAAAATATTTGAAATGCTTCCAACCAACTGGCGACCTGTCCATGGTGTACCCTGCCTCTCACCTGATAATTGCTGGGATAGGCTCCAGCCCACCCGCAACCCTGAATTGGATTAAGAGCGGTACAGAAAATGGATGGATGCTTCCAACCATGATACATTCAGGAGGAGTCTTCCTCATACTGTTGTGACTAAAATGGACGTAGCATTTGATATGTGTCATTTTTACTGCAACAGATTTGTAGATAGAGCTCATTTTCATCAGCAAAGAATTTACAGGATCGACACTTAGGTTGTTTACTTTCAAATTTACTTTTATATTGGTGGAGGCAATTTTTTTCATCCTTTACCAAATTTTTGAACTTTTTTTCCAGATGGAAATGTAAAAATATATATATATTTTTTTTTAAAACATGTTATTAATAGGTTGTTTCAAGGCAGCTTTCCCCTGCTGTCCTTAACATTAATATTCAGGACATGTTATTGATAAATGGTGAATGGAAGTGGTGAAAATAAAAAATACAAGACCTTTCAACTAATGTTTTAAAAAAACTGAAAGTTTGAAAAGATATGATTGACTCATGTGACTCTTTTGACATAATATCTCAGATATTCCCAAACTGGAAAGCTCTCTCCATGTTCTTGAAGTTTGTTTGTTATTTGCACAACTACATTTTTCACAAGCAGTGCAGCCTGTAATCCCACCCTCTGGCAACACCCCTCTGCCTTAATTCTTCCCTTTCGAAGATGGAAACACATCTCTTTTTGAATTTACTACCACACAGTATAACCGTTTTCATTTTGTTGAGAATCAAAACATGAACAATGTTTTGAAATTATAGATTACACTCCGTACGCTGACATGACATATTTCCAATATAACAGTTATTTCAGAAATCTGTGTCAAACAAAACTTAATTCACTGACACTGAAATAATCTTAACAAGTGTCAGACTCATATCACAAATTCCCCAACTGAGTCTGAGATTGTACTTTTTCCTCAACCTTAATTTAAACTCCAACACAATGAAGAAATTAGTTGGCTTATTCAGGGAAAAGCATAAGGGTGCAACAATACATGTATCTGTATTGAATCGTTCAATACAGATGCGTACCGAACTGTGAGCACCGTATCGAACAATACAAATTTTTCATGAACTTGTCCTCTGATGGTGCGCTCATTGTTGAAAGCTCAGTGAATATGCGTTCAACTACTCCGCCAAGGCTGCATCATCGAGCGTAGATCCACCGAGTGCCTCCAACATGCATTTACTGAAGCAGGGGTCGTGTTGACCGAATATTTTCAGAAGACCATCCGTCATTTTGACAGATTATAATTCACACCCTTGACCACTTGGTAGCGAGAGAGCATATTAATTAGCCAATTTCTTGGGGCGTGTCTGTGACCACTGCGGGTCTCAGATCGGTAGGCTACAGCTGAACCACTGGTGCGGGAGTGCATGCTGTGGGTTTTCCTCTCGCTGAAGCAAGCGCTTGCGGGACCAGGAAACCTCTCGTTCAGAGAGTCTTACTGACTTCTGATCACTTCATAAGTGAAATGTTCTCTATTTTCAAAACTTTGGCTGAAGCGACGCTTGTAATTCCAGTCTCCAGTGTGGCAGCAGAGCACAAATTCAGCCTCCACAGCATCAAAGTAGCCAGTGAAGTCGTCTGTCCGAGGCAAAAGTCCATTCAGTAAAACCGTGAATTCATCTCTGCTTCTCTGCTACAACCAGAGCTGCGGGGGCGTCAAAGATTTCACAGACACCTGGACAGATTTTCTAGAACTAAATATAACTTCAATTTTGATGAGATTTTTATGACCTGTCATCCAAAATGACTGACAATAAAGCTTTATTTATTAGCTTTATTTTGAAAAGAGCTGTTTATTTTTAATACACGGTTTTCCATAGAAGATGGGTGACTTCTCCATCAGAAAAATGTATTTTGTTTATTTATTTTATTATTTTGTTGTTTTAGCAATATTTGATTAAAAAACTGTACTTATGAGATTAAACAAATATTTGTAATTAATTAAATTAAAATTACAAGTTGAAAAAGCCAGTAAAATTAGTTTTTCGTATCGAAAAAATATCGAACCGTGACACTAAAGTATTGAACCGAACTCTAAATTTTGTGAAGCGTTGCATCCCTCGGACATAAATATAAAAAAATGTAATCACCCTATAAATGAGTGTAGTGATGAGACCAGTGTAGTGTATAAAAGAATGTATGAATGCCACTTAATTTATAAAGCCAGTTAACTATGTGGGAGAGACAGATTTCAAGGAACTTTCATGGACATGTGACCATCTTTTACTACAGTGTGTATCTACCTGGACTAAAGCAAAGCTTGCAGAGAAATTAGACTTGAGATCATTTTTGTGTGTTGCAGGAGGAAGCTGAGCGGCGAGCGGATACTGACTGGGTGTGGGACTGGTCCAGTAGACCTGAAAACATGCCACCGAAGTAAGACCAGTTTTATTTTTGTTTTCTGCCCAAGTCCCCAAAAGACTTTGAACAGCTTAACGCTTTAATGTTCACCCTAAGAAAAAAATGTTCACAAAATGGAAAAAAAAATTCTTTTGATTTATTCATTTCCCTGGGAAACTTATATTAAGAATCAATGTTTTTTAACAAATGTTTGGGATAACAGTTAGTGATATAGTAACAATACTTAAATCCTCAAAACTTGAAACAGTGGGATGATATGGACTTCATTTTGGTATTACATGCTTAAAACAAGTAGTAGAGATGGCTCAGGCAGGTTTGCTTCCACAAATTTGTAATAAAATTCATTATAGTCACTTAAAAAACTGTAGAGCAGCCAGTTAAAGAGTTAATGATAAATATCAAAAACATACAAATACATGGAAAGGTATATATTTAATCACAGGCGAGCTGATATCAACCTTACAGCCTCCTTCTAAAAATGTATTTATTCATACATAATGAAAGAAAGACACAATCTACTAAAATTGATTTTTTTTTTGTTTGTGTTTGTCAGTAGTTGAAAATGCAAGCCAGGTTTATTCAGAAATGATCACAAAACATTGAAAACGTACATTGTCTGGTGCGAGCATTTGGTTTAACTTTAACGGCATGTTGTGTTTTTAAGTTTTTCTTCTCAGATTTTACCTTTGAAGAGCATGAATCACTTTCATTTTTATTTACACAGCCACACTTGACATTTAATCTCCTGCACTGAAATAAGTCTATTTGACAGGTAGCGCTTCTCACTGGTCTCAGACTGTCAGTATCTTTCCTCCACTCTCAGTCCTCTCTCTGGTGCTCTCATTATCTCTGTCTATTTTTTCCCCTTTCAGTCTTCCTTCGTCAAGCATCTTTTATCTTTGACTTCTGGCTTCTTTTCTCTGCAGAGAGTTTGTATTTCAGCACCCGAAGCAGCAGAGCTCCCTCAGCGTTAGGAAGACAGAGGTGATGAAGAGAGGAATCTTCTCCTCTGATGTTCTCCTCATCCTTGTTCCCTCGTTGCTGGCTTCACACTTGCTCACACTTGGAGTCGGGTGAGACACGTTGAAATAAATGCACCTTTTGTAATTGTTATTTAATTGCATTTTATATTAGAGAACCGTGATGTGGCAGATTTCACTTTTCAGAAACCTATTTACGAATGTTAATAATGCTGTTTCTGCTGATTTCTTATTTTGAAAAGACAAAACATATGTTTTGTCTTTTCAAACATATGTTAGTATTCTTTAAAGGAAAGGCAATTTGTAAATGGATCTAATGTGTTTGGAAAGCACTATCTCACAGCTGTATCATTAATCCACAGTTTGGTTTCTGTATTGATCAATCTAAAATACAGATTCTTTCTTTTTTTGGCCATTTTCTCCCCAGTGTGACATAGTAATCTTCAATCAGTAACACTGAGGAGGCTAACATCTTGGTTATTGTTGCTCAGGTGGCGGAGGACTTGTCCTATAATTACATGGTTGACGGTTTTCGGCTCTGCTCTCTATGATTGCCAGATTATGTTCAGGCTTAGTAGAGATTTATTTTAACAGCTAGAACTTCATTCAGAATAAAAAGGGGTATTATATTTGGAAAGAGCAAACAGAGAATTTCTCGTGGCACCTGGTGAAACTGTCAGTTAATGATGCAGCTATAAGATCTGTGGCACCGCTATCACCTTGGTACATTATGTTTGGGTAATTACGAAAATTTGATAGCCTTCATATTAAGAAATTTATTCATGAATTGATGTGAGATTGATGAACTTCATGTTGGATCTGTCTTTGGTTTCGGTAGATTTTAGTTAAGACTCTAGAGTTAGTAGTCGATTTGTGGTGCTAATTAATTAATTTTCAACGAAAAATAACAAAACATCCCAGCAAACAACTTCACATACTACAGGATTGCCTGATTTGACACTCTTTAGTGTTCAGGATTTTTAAAGATATTCTTCCTTTAAGAGAAAGAAGCTTGAAGTTTGCTACCCTTATTTATACCCCTATTTATAAACAAAAGCAAAAATGCAAACTGGTTGCATCTGTGGAAAAGAGTTTATTATTATTGTTACTGCAGTCTTACTTCTAGAAACTTTAGCCCTACTGGCGAAATGTGGTGGAAATCTTGTTGTCATTATTACAATTTTATTGGAAGTTCGCCACTTTA
>JAOXYM010000020.1:8305216-8317823 GCA_028567055.1 Leptatherina wallacei | reverse complement strand
AAAAGCAAAAATGCAAACTGGTTGCATCTGTGGAAAAGAGTTTATTATTATTGTTACTGCAGTCTTACTTCTAGAAAGTTAGCAACTTTAGCCCTACTGGCGAAATGTGGTGGAAATCTTGTTGTCATTATTACAATTTTATTGGAAGTTCGCCACTTTAAAGGAGGTGGCAAACTTGAACATTAATTTTATTTTTATTATTTCCCCCAGGATCTACATAGGAAAGCGATTGGCTGCTTCTACAACTAGTACGCTGTGACGTTGACTGCTGGCCAGTTCTCCTGTTCGCGAATCGTCTGGCCAATAAGGTCACAGTCTGCCCTCTCTCCCACACTAATTTTCACACTTCCTTTGTCACGGGGCAATCATACTGTAGGACCCTGCCTGTCTGTACTTCTGTCTTTCTGTCCATCTGTCTATCCAGCAGTACTCTGTCTTTTCTGTCAGCCTTTTTGTCAGTTTGCACATGTCTTATGGCCCAGGGGAGCGGCTGGATGACGACCAATGAGTCAGACTGAGGTCACTATTACTCTCCCGCAGAGTAACACTGATCTCAACCAGCTATAGCATAATCAGAGGAAAGAGATTGCCCAGATATAAGAGAAAGGAGACAAAGAGAACAATAAATCCTTTTTGATAAGAGGAGATGAAAACGGTTTGTTGGGAACAGAGTGTTCAGATGAAATGAGAGAGATAATATGTGGTAGCCATTCTCCCAACCTTTGACAATGCAAGATATCTGTCATTTTACCAAAAGTAATGATTCTTTGTACAACTGAGCTGCTAAAAGTGGTTTTTGGGCTTTTGTCCACCCTGATGGTGAATCTAATGTAGACTTTTAGTTGGTAGAGTGATTGTAGGAATGGTTCTGGTTGTGCTTTTTTGTCCCATAAACCAATTAAATATTTGACCTCCAACAAAGACAATCATGATCCCATTAAACTTCACTCCTCAAAACCTTAATCTGCCTCTGGGGTTTTTCTTTATTCCTCTCCTCCACACTCATCATAGGCAGTATTGGTTGCGCATATGTTTATCTCTTTAATAAATGCAGGGAAAGTTAACTATTTTCAGCCAACAGAGCGCAAAGATTTGCTGAGGTTGGATTTGGCTTCTATACAATTTGTATTTTTAGTTTTGTGGTTTTGGTAGTCTGGAGATTATTTGCAGGCATTCATAGACAACAAAAGTTAAAGACGTTTACAACCATTTGTGCAGTTAACAACCTGTAAATGAACCACAGCATCAGCTTAAACTTTATTCCTCTTTCCATGTGAGATAAATCACTGCACATGACTGTTGATTTGTCCCGATAAACTTTTAAACATGTGTGTGTGTGTACACACTCTCCATCAGTGATGACTCGTCCTCTTGTCAAAATGCATTTGTGCAGAAATGCCATGACATCACACTAGCGTGGCTCTCTCCATCTGCCTTTGTCATTCCTTACCTCACATAAGACCCCCTTTTCTTTTTTTTAACAAGCTGCTGCTTTAACCCGTCATGGATTTGACATTTTATTGCTTTCCCATAAACCAGAAACCCTTTTCCTCTTAACATCTCATGAAAATACTTGGCTTGGATTTTGAATGCAGGGTCTGAGGAGCACACTGAGGTTTGGCTGTGCCGCCTAGAACGTAAACGTGCCCAGTTGTTGTCCGGCCTGGCCAAGCCCAATGAGTTTATCAGCCATTACCAGAGCGTTTGATGTGAGGGGTCCTGCTGAGCTCGTTAAAGCTACTTCTAGACACACCAAGCTGACGATGCAACATCGAGCCTGCACAACAACAAGCACAAAGCACCTGGTTTCCATTCACAGACAACCGCACGTAACACACTCACGTGCGCACAGCCATGTATGGAGAGAAATATTTGGGCATCACTTTTAAATAACAAAGAATGATAGGAAACATTTTGTTAGTAAATCAAATGGCACCCAAGTAATTCATTCATTATCTTTAAGATAAGACCATTTATGTGATGTAATGGTGTTATTTAAGTTTCTACAAAGTGGTGACATGGTGTTACTCAGTTTCCAGCATGTAACATTTAGGACAGCCTGTTAGCAGTAATGCAACATTTCTGGTCATCATTTTCTGGTCCAAACCATGCAAATATCTGTATTTACTGTAGTTTGGTGCACATTTTTCCTTTGCAAAGACAAATTTTCAACTGGGTAGTATTTCAAGTGGTGCTAGATGATACCTATCTATATGTGGAGACACTAATTAAAAGTTTGTGTGTAAATTACAAAGGCAAATCATCAGGAACCATGATCACTTGTTAGAGTTGTAAAGCCAATTCATTCATCTTTGCACTGTGGTGCTAGATTAAATGTCTACAAATTTAAAGCACAAGAGTAGATGTATTACTATATGTATTGTACTAGATGTATTAGTATATGTATTACTTAAAGTCCTTCATTTAAAATGTTTCTATTAGCATCAATTAAAAGTTCTTGTTATGCAGAATAATGAACATTAGAAGAACATTATGTTTTTCTGACACAATAATCTGTATGTCACTTTGCTGTTGCAGCTTTCCAAGGTTTTCTTCATTGTCTGAATTTTACTGAATAGGACAAATGAAAGTTTTTCATTCATCTTTACAGATGTAAAAAATTGTTAATATCATTTTTAAAACATTATTATCATATTTGTTCTAAATATACTAGATACTCTCCAGAAGTTGCCTTTGTATTTCTTTTCAGATATGCAGCTCTCATCACACTAACATTTTCACATGTTCATGACGTGATGATATCGACAATTGCAACTCTTAACAGGAATGATAAAAAAAAAAAACTTATTCGGCGGATTTTCACAACTATGAAGTAGAAGATCATTGGTTTAAATCCTGTCCATCACAATCTTTATTTTAGTCTGTTTCCTTCTGTGCTTCCAGGATTACTTTTCTACTTTGCCCCTACCTGCTAATGCTCAGTTATGAGCTAAAATGTTTAGGTTTATAACCAGTATACAAGGATAGGGTTAACTATTACATTTCATGGTTTGTGTTACAAAAATATTCATTTTCACAGACTATTAAGTTTTACACTCATAGCTTGTGGCTCCAGTAATGTGACACGACACTACCCAGCACAAAACAATTGCACATTCATAAAAACAGGCAAGTCAAAAATTTAAAGCCTGGATTGCAAAACTTCTATGTATTGTATTTGCTGAGAGACCTTACAATTTCTGGGGAGTCTAGGCCGCACTGGAAACATTTCTTCGAACAGTCCCTCAAGCCGTTCTGGCCTGTGGATTGGCCCTCTTAGGAACCGCTTAGGAACAGGCAGCCACAGGTGGGACAGGCTGTTGTAAATCATCGTGTTCATGCACAGTTTTATCCCATGTTGCTGTGAACCGTCATGACTTCTTCAAAGCGGGGGTCCATGTTAAGGTCTGCCAACCCTGTAATAGCCTCTCTAAAAGAAGGGACAATTACTACATAGAACAATCCTAAACACCATCTGTTATTATCATAACTGTAAGAGTAGACTTTGAGACACATTTGGTGGCAGTTGGTGTTAAGTAAGAAAATTAAAATCCTGTTCTTGAAGGTAGAAGAGGCTGAAGCCGTGACAGAATGTGAAAGAATCTGTTCATTTCCTGGACTGTGCTTTAAAGAATCCACATCTGTCTCTCTGGGAAATGCATTATCTTCCTGTTCCTATCCTGCTAGACAGGAAATGGTGAGTTCAGTTTCAAAGAGTTTGGATGTAACAAAGGAATTTAGTCGAGCTTGCATGGAGTCTGCACATTAACATTGAAACATGGTCACTAATTTGATACTCCATCTAGAGAAACTCCATTTTACCACATGTGGCAGTGGCCCACTTCCCCCTCATGAACCTTTTATTATAAGGGATGATAGGTTATAATTCCACATAACAGAGTGACAAATTCCTACTCGAAAGTCAGACATATAATCACATACAGATTACCAAACCAGCACACTCCCACACAAGCATGAAAACTTTTTTGATTGCTCTGAGTGGGTGTAAGTAGTTACACTCATGGAACATAAACACATTAATCGCCAGCATTTGGTAATTGCAAATACAGAATAAATGTTTACAGAGGGTGATCACTGTGTCTTTTCTGATGAAATTTAAATTTACTGGGCACATCAAAGGTCCTGCTGCATTTTTCATGCTTTCTGCCATTAAAAGCAAGGCAAGGCAAATTTATTTCTGTAGTACATTTCACACACACAGCAACCCAAATATGCAGTACATGATTAAAAGAAACTTTCAGGCAAGAGCATACATACAGTGAGTTATACATGATTCAATTTCAATTAAATGCAGCTCTATTTGTATGGTGCCAATTCACAACAAAGCCATCTCATGGAACATTACAGACAATCAATTTAAGCCAATTTGTTGTGATCTAATTAAATCAAATCCATTTTAGTCCAATTTATAACAGTGCTTATACAAGCCAATTTATAGAAAAAAATTATATCCTATCTGAAATAAACAGACAGATGGGATCAGAATCCCCTGGTAAGAGACTAATAGTGTTATTCATTTTTCTGTACCGCTTTGTCCAATTCAGGGTCACGGGTGGGCAGGAGTCTGTCCCAGCAATTATCAGGCGAGAGGCAGGATACAACCTGGACAGGTCGCCTGTCCATTGCAGGGCCAACACAGAGAGACAGACACCCATTCATGCACACACTCATTCCTAGGGAGAGTTTCGAGTGACCAATTAACCTATCATGCATGTCTTTGGAATGTGGGAGGAAGCCGGAGTACCCAGTGAGAACCCACGCATAAATGGGGATAAACATGCAAACTCGACACACAAAGGCCACTATTTTGAACCTCTCCCCAGCTTAAACCAGCAACCCCCTCTGACTCAAACTCTGCCTGAGGCTCGAACCAATGACCTTCCTGCTGTGAGACAGCAGTGCTAACCACCATACCACCATGCAGCCCCACTACTAATAGTGTCATCAGCATAATTACATGTTTAGCTAGTTTTTGTGATCTGAGGTAGTGGGAGCATGTAGAAACTTAACAAAAGGGGCTCCAAAATGGAGCCTTGGGGAACTCCACATGTTATATTTGTTTTAGTATATCTATAGTTATCAGTTGACAGAAAGTAATCCTTGTCTTTCTGGTAGGATTCATTTGAAGATTCTTACCCAATTTTTCAGTAAGTCCGATATATTATGATCAACTCTGTCAAAAGCAGCACTGAGATCTAACAGATCCAAATCCAAACTTCTGCTGCTATCTGTGGTTAGATGGATGATTTTGAAAAAGGCATTGATGATGAAGGCCAAGGAACACGTTCAGTCTATGGGGAAGACATGGTGATACTAAATGGAAGCTTTTGGACATTAGGACCCAGAATTCCCAGTGCAGATTTTTTTTAAATGCTCCATATTCCTGCTGCTGGGATTCTAAATTAAAATTTCTAAATACTATGAATCACAGTCTGTGATGTGATTGAAATCCTGACTGAAAGACATCAAAACAATTGTCTTATGCCAAGAATTTTTAAAGCTGTTTATGAGTTGTTGTTTTTTTCATCAATTTTTCAATGTACAGACTTTTCTTTCAATTCTTTTCGATTATTTAGCAGCTGATTACTGCAGTTGTCAGAGTTTGTCGGAAACAGCGCGACATATGAGAGGTGTTGACCATATACTGGAGCTAAGATGACATGCAGCTGAAAACATCAGAACACAGCAGAAGTTACATTCAGCTTTGTGTCTAACAGTAAAGAGACTGAACTGGGAGAGTGAAAAAAGTTCCTTCATATAAGAGAATGATTTGGTGCTTGTTTGTTTCTTCCTGTCATCAGACATGTGCTTCTCATCTTGTATTTGCTGTGGCAGATTACACACCAGGAAGGGGCAATGATTGCTTCCACGTGCTGTCTTATGAACACTGGTTTTCTTTCCTTGCAATAGTTGGTCATGCAGTGGGAGTGTGGCACAGACGTGAACTGCACTGTGTTTGAGCAAATGACGCAGTGTGTTGTCTCACTCAGTGCCGTTTCCTGCTGCACAGCGGACCTTTCTAGTCCAGACATGCTTGGTCTCAATGTGCCAGGAGTACGAAGGATTAATGAGAGCACCTGGAACGCAACTCTGGAGCACAAAGTAGTGCTGTGTGCTCTGTGTAAACAAGTAGCTCAATATTGTGCAATGTTTTGTCCTAACATCCTGAAAATTGTCCTCCACATATTTAGACTAGATGAAGCCTTTGTGGACATTTGGGTCGAAGAGGATTTAATTGTCACATTTTAAATGAGTATTCAGGAATCATGAAACATATGCATCATCATAGCAGTTAGGTAGATGAGGCTGTGTTGGTCACCTGCTGTAGCTTTCCTTCATCTGACATTCACTCATTTCACTTGTGACTGACCAACTGTGCAGAAATAAAAAAGGGACTTCAAGTTCTATCAGCTCTCTTTTTGGCTCATTGCACATATTTGTCACATCTCTTATGAATCGTTTCCAGAACAAACTTTATCCCCAGCTAACTTCATCATAAATTTAAAGAGACCATATTATATTTTTTGTGTTTTCCCATTCAGTGTGTTATCATGTGCTCATTAAAATTACATAGTCCATAGCAAAGGGCAAAAAACCCATGCTACTAAACAGCCTGAAACATCTTGTCAAGTTTTTTTCCCCCATTGCCGTGTCATGATGTAGCACAGCTGCATAATTTAAGCCTAGCTGCTACTTTGGCACACCTTCAAACAAATCCAGTTTGAGCTGCAGTAGCACATTTTAAAGACCTATTTGTATGTGTTCCTCTTGTAGAGAAAATAAGTAAAAGTCAAGTCTGTGGATAAAGTAAATGTTGGTTTTTCACACAGGAATTTTTGCCTCTGATGTTAAAAGGTTCAGGACTGAAAAGAAAGAGGCCATGTTCCATTTGCCCTGGCAGAGAACCAGGCCAGTTAGGATTGTTCTGGTACAAACTTTTCCTAGAAGTGCTGATACAAGTCGCTCAGAGTTTTATCATACATTTTCCTGGTCACAGGTGTATCCAAATTTTCCCAAAAGCTTTTGATGACATCCATTTTAAATCAAAAGTCAAAAACATTATATGTCTCAATGCACTGCCACAAATTTCCCCACAATAATTGAAAAATGCCTACAGCTAGCATGTTGTGATTATTAGGTTAACACTCTTAGCATTGATTGTATTGCTTAGAATACTAAATAAATTGTGAAAACTAACAAACCAATTAACAAGGACTTGGTTAATGTTTTGTTTACTTGGCACATACCAAATTCTCAAAACAATTGTTAACTGTGAAAATACAGTATCTTTATATCTTGTCTCAAATTGTACCAGAGTTTGACATGTCTTACATGATACGCTTCTTGCTACATTTACAGTATCCACTCTATGCAGAGCATCATCTCTACAGTCGTACAAAGACTTTACCCAAGTAATTTGGTTCATTTCCAGGATCTTTCAAGCAGCAAACAAATCAATATCACATTAAACCATTGGGGCAGTGTTGAGCAGTATAGCTGATGAAGGGAACAAAGAAGAAGAAGAGGAAGTTGCAAAAAATATTGAATGGCCGCACAGACCACCACCCTCTGAGAATATACATTGATCTCCTCCACTGCCACCATGTTTTCTAACTTGTTCTCACAGAAATACATGAAAGAACCATGAGGTTATTTCAACACTTATTTATGTGTTCGTGATACGCAATTGTGCCGCGTACCACGGAAATGAGGGCAATGTTAAGTCAATGGAGAACTGTTGAGATAACCTTGTGGTTGTTTCACGTATTTCTGTGAGATCAGGTTGTGTTTTCTATTGTCTGAAAATTAGAACTTGTGGGTGATCTCCAAGCTCTGCACTGCTTTCTGATAGATATATTGCTTAACAACCATGCCAACATAAAGGCTGCTTGGAAGTACGAGTGGAGTGACGTTTGAAAGAGATGTGCTTATTTATGTAAATGAGCCTGAAGACTGAGAATATACTTGCTTTTTAACTTTGTGCACATGTCAGCAACTGGCACCATTGTGAATGTAATTGTTTACATGCTTGTAAACTAAGGTTGTTAGCAGAGGATTTCTCTCTGGGCACATTCCAGAACTCAGCCTGGATACACTGTAAAATCCCTAACTACAAATTTGTCATTTTAACATTTCTTTCTAAATTAGTGAGGACATTTTTTTTGTTTAAAAACTAAGTTGACTCAAAATATCAAGTTCACCAGCTGTGCAATGAAATGAAATTATTTAGTTTGCAAGTGCAATTAAAGGCGCCATGCTGGTAAAATGGCTGTGTGTCATCTCATCATAATGATACTATTAATACGTGTTCGCAGCGAGTACCAAATAAAAGTACATTCTCTGTGGAGTTTGGAAGTGTGGGTTCTCTCTGGGTATTCCAGCTTACTCCCACTGTCCAAAAGGTTAATTGTTCCCTATATTTTCCCCTTAGGAGTGTGAGTGGCTGTTTTTCTCTCTGCCTCTCACCTAGTAGCTGCTGGGATAGGCTCTACTCCCTTAGGCTCAAGTCTTTGCCTAAGGCCATTTTTACTTGGGATGAAACCACCACTCTTCTGATAGGAAGACAATCATTCTCCCAGAGTCACAGCTGCTCCTCAAAGTTACTTGCAAGCAGAACATATTGCTGAGCAAAAAAGAAAAGAAAAGTGCAGACACTTGGCCTCCTTGTAAAATAATGTAGGACTATTGCTAGGTTTAGATACACAAACACACTATCATCTGATAATAGAATCAAAATAAGAATCAACATGCAAAAACAACACTCCCAGGAACAGGTTACATTGCCCTTTAATTACCTTCTGGGCACAAAAGGTTTGAAAACTGCTGGAGTAGAGAACATTTGCTAATTTTCACTTTAGAGATAATTAACTAAGATCTTTTTATAAAGCTACGGGTTGGAATTTATCATGGTTTTGTGCAGGTATTTCACCATCAGCATTATCACAACTGTATCCCAAGGAGAACATCTGCATTTAGCAGCATTCTATCTAGAAGATGTCAGGGACTTTCAAACAAATCCTAATGCAGGCATATGAAAGAAGATTCATCAGGACTCATTCTCTGGACATTGGGCCAAGCCATCCATTAGTTGCTGAAGTACTCCTACAGCATTGCTACCAGAGTGGCAAAAAAGTAGCAATACAAAAAAAAAAGTGGTAAAAGAGTGTGTGGAGGTGTTCATGTGAGAAATTAGAGATCTTTTTTACAAGGTTGTATTACTGACTTTATATCGAGTGTCTACAGTTGTAATATACAGCACTGTCTATCTACAAATGAAGTGTGTAGGTGTAGGTGAGACATTCACTAAGGTGGAATGAATGAGTGAGCTCATGGTGTGACTGAAAGAGCAGCTGTACACTCTGAAATTGAACTCATATTATACATATGGCAAAGCAATCAGCCAGACGGTGTCAATGCGGGGGCTTTCATTAGGTATCCTTGCATAATACTAAGTCACCGAAACCACATTTGTTGTTTTAGAGACGATGTGTTCTCTCACTGCCCTGAGGTTATTCTGAGAATGTGTCTGCTTCTCTATCATCAATCCTCCAATGTAATAGACATACTTTCCCAAGAAGCGCAGGTTTATGTTACAATGTCCACAACTGTGGCCATATTGAGCGATTTTACAGAGAAATGTGAAGTTAGATGATTTGGTAAGGTAAATGAAATTGAAAAAATATAGCAATGGTTTAATCTCTTTCCTGTTATGTTCCAAGAACGGTCTCAGTTTTTTATGTATCCTGTTGAGCTGATAAAATCAAATTCAGCGCAAGCAAATCTGTTTTTTCTAACTTCTGTTTAAATATTTTAAGGCCAAGGACTAAATGATTCTACAGCTGTAAGAAAAAATAAATATTGTACATGCAAAGAATATATTCTCTGATTAAAATTGGACCCACAACATTTGATGTATAATTTGTATTCATGCTGTGTTAGACCATTCCAGGAAAGTCGACAGCTTCATCTACCATGGTGCACCAATTTGATTTGAGAGTTTGCACACTCGGCGTGCTTCAGGATGTGGGTCCATTTATGAAGTCTGTGCCTCGAGTTCAAGGCTCGAGTCTAACACTTAAAAAACGTAGGCTATTTAATGCTATAATTTTGGGTTTGGAGTGAGTCCCCTTAACTAGACTGGGGTGAGATTTTGATAGATGCTGGGGATTTATGGGGTGTTGGATCAGACCCCTCTGATGTGTTGACCGACTGCTGTTACATAACTTCAGCAGGTAGGACAGTGCAGAGCTTGTAAGGCACTGCTTCCCACAGTGTAATGAGTACTTAAGCATTCAGTGCTGGAGCAAGGAGACGTATGGTCACTTCCAGCTGTGGCTGTAAAGGCCTATGTCCACTCCCCAAGCATAAGAGTACTGATGTAAGTTGTTTTATGAAGTAACTTTTTGTGGTGAGAAGCTTTTATGTGGTGAATATAGTTATTATTTTCTTTAACAGAATCCTGTAATTTTTTTAAATATTAAACCTTTTTTTATTTGTTCCCGAATAGGTCATCAGATCTTATTGATGAAAAAAAGGATATATATTTGTGGGTACTCTCTGTGCATTATAATGTATATTGTGTCTTTTTTGACAACTTTCTAAATACAGCCACTTGGCCCGTCAATAATGTTGAAAAAAATTCAACACAAACATTATGTTTATTAAGCAATGGTTCAATTACATTTTTTTTTCATTCTCTTTTTCATCTAGTGAAAACAAAGAAGTACTTGATAAAAAAAAAAGAGGGCAATCTCAAACTGGATTTTAAAAAGTAATCAAACTCTGTTTTCTAGTGTTAACAATGTTAAAAGGAAAAAAGAATAGAAACCCTCACTCACAGACTCCAACCACAGTCTTCATTGTTATCCAAAACTAAGATCAGTTTCTTAAAAACAGTCACATTGCTTTAATTTACAAGGTATCAAGTCACATTTGAGTTTGCACATATATAACCAAACTATCTGCATGGATTGTTGAGGTAACAACAGGTATCAGATAAATCATAAATTATCTTGTTTTCATGGTTATCCAATGGCAGATAAGGCTTCACAGAAATTGCCCACAATCTCAATCTCAATATTACGTCCTGCCACAATTTTCATCTTTTAAAGAACACACTTAGTGATTTGGGCTAACTTTCAAAGATCAGGTTACAAGATCTGACAAAGTTGACATTGGCAAATTTCAGATTATGTTGTAGCTGTACCATAATAGGAACACTGTCTTATGCAGATTAAGAAAAATATTCAGAATATTGTTACAAATGTTGCATTGTTGTGATGGGTTGCCACACAAAAGACAATCTGAAGCATGATTGGACTGGCTCTGTATAGCATTTGAGCTGGGACACATCTGCCACAGAATCACATTTAAACCACCTTCTTGTCTGGGTCAACAAAGGTCCCGTGAATGAAATATGATGAATAATACGCAAGGTATTTTAAAAGTTAATTTATATAAAATTTTAATATGATTTTAATATGCAGATGTACAGATTTAAAATTTACAACTTAATCAACCCAATAAACTTGATGTATGGTCTTAGAATACCACCCCAGAGGAGCAATAGCTACACAACTTGTAAAATTAAAGAAGATGAAAAAAGTTAAAAGAATAGAAAATCTGTTTTCAGACAGTTGAGGTGTTTGGTTTATATGAAAACACTTAAATCTCTGATAAAAGAGGTTACAGAATATAGATTGATAAAGTTAATCTCTGTCTGGATTTGATTTGAATTAAATGATTTTTATTCGCTGTGCTGTAAATGTGCCACATGCTTCTTCCTTCCTTCACTTTATTTATCTATCCATTTATTTTTGATCAGTCTGTTTTTCTAGTTTGACTCAAGGTTTGTTGTTTTTGTTTCGTTTTGTTTGTTTTTAAATGTTAGCTCTACCTGAAGCACAGAAACAACTTCTACTGTTCTTTAATCAGAAAGAAAGACAATATCACAATGCATCTTATTGAGTTACAGCAGTGCTATAATCTTTAGTGTTTGTTACTACTACATCTTAAGTTTATTTTAGTGTGTGTGAGAGTCTAAGCATTTGGTCATATCAGCATCACGAATAAAAATAGTCAGGAGATGGTGTCAGACACATTTGGGATTTGGTTTTATCTCATAGCCAGATGCAGACTTCACTGTCTGACCTCATCCACCGCACCATGATGTGACGCAGCCCAGGTCCTCCAGCAAACTGATGTAGTCTGTTGGCTGCAGCTGCCGACCATGCATGGAGGTCTGTGGGGGCTCTCTGCGATCCAGAACCCTGCTGTCTTTAAAGGTGCATTCAGAAAACCAATTGGAGGACAGATTAAACCCTTAGTATCCTGGATGGAGTCCAAATCAGTACACAAGAAAAGATCAGAGCGGCTTTATACAGAGTAACCTGTGGTAGATGTATGGAAACTCTGAGTCATTTGTTGCTATAGATACCTGTGTTTATCCTTGTTTGTAAGAACATCATCTTGTGGCCAGTGAGATTTACAAGAGTGAAAGATTTAAACAGTTCTGTTTTGTGTGTGTGTGTGTGTGTGTGTGTGTGTGTGTGTGTGTGTGTGTGTGTGTGTGTGTGTGTGTGTGTGT
>JAOXYM010000020.1:8275676-8292457 GCA_028567055.1 Leptatherina wallacei | reverse complement strand
AATGTAACACTATGAAGTGGTATGAATGATGTTGTATACCAGCTGAAGGCAGAGTAGCACTGCAAAGAAAAAAGAAAAAAAAAGTGAAAGCCAATAGTAGCCTGACCTCTGAGCAAACACAAGCTTTGATCATTCACCAGTATGATTACACCTCCAAAACCCCCAGGACAGATGATAGTTTCTCTTCCAATGCTGCTGTTTGTGCTGCTTGACCTTTGTGCATTTATGGTGCAGCTGCTGCCTCCCTGCGATGAATAAAAATACCTTCAGAGCACAAACTGGTCTCTCCTTCACAGGAAAATCAACAGTGCGCCCTAGTGGTGAAATGACAAAAAGCAGATTGAGACTCAAACACAAAACAACACGGATGTTATTGCTTAGCCACACGCACACACAAATACCCATGTTTGCATCAGCGTAATCAACTCAATCAATGGGACCATATCTGATAATAACTTGACTGGGAACTAAAATTGATTTGTGCAAAAGTTGCACCAAATCATTATTTCATCTGCTACTGTATTTATGACAATAACCTACATCTGAAAATAAATAAATGCAACAAATTCTTTGGAGAAACTGACTAAATATTTATCTCCTGGGAATGATTGGTGGGCAGGTCTGAAGAACTTCCTTGACAACTGCCAGCGCGTCCAGAACAGAGACCAGCTGGACCGCGATGGAGATGGAGTGGGAGACGCATGCGACAGCTGCCCCGACATCCCCAACCCAAACCAGGTCACTCAGAGTCAGAAGGATGACTGTTAAAAAGTAGCTCAGTACATTTACTTAGGACAAGTATGAGGTATTTGTACTTTTTAGATGAAAATGTCACAAGAACATTTGAGAAGCTTGTAAAATTCTATCAAAAAATGTTTTGATATTGTTTTGTGAGCTGGAAAATCCAAAAATCTTGTTTCTATTATATTCTACTGAAGATACCTCAATTCAGAACTTAAACATGTAATACAGTATTCACACTTTTGTATTGGTGCTGTCTTTCAGTCTGACATTGATAATGATCTGGTTGGAGACTCCTGCGACACAAACCAAGACAGGTAAAAACACTATCAGACTCTTTGTTGTTTACCAGCTGTTCTTTTTATTATTATTATTTCACATCACTGTGTCACTTCCTCCTGTAGTGATGGTGACGGTCACCAGGATACCAAGGATAATTGCCCATTAGTAATAAACAGCTCCCAGCAGGACACAGACAAAGACGGGCTGGGAGACGAGTGTGACGATGACGACGACAATGACGGCATCCCAGACTTTTTGCCACCAGGACCAGACAATTGCAGGCTGGTACCTAACTCTGACCAGATTGATGACAACAGTAAGTTATTACACCACACAATGTAAAACATCTTTTTACTTGCATGTTGTTACTTAGATCTTTGGCTGAAAACATAAATCAAAGAGAAGATACAAAGATAATTGAAAATCTAAACCTGGCAACCTTGAGCTGATTAAATGACAATTTGGTGGAGTAAAAGCACTTTTTGTGTGTGTTTTTCTGTGTGTGTACAAGTGAATTTGCCAATTTGATGAGTCCTTGTCACATTACATGTGTTCTGAAGTGAATGAGAGCTGAATATTAGTTCAAATCAAGCTGGTCAGAATTGGTTTTGTTGGCAGCGTTCAGTAACTTGGAACAGAAAAACTTTTAAGATGTCAAACATGTTTATTAGATTATTATGTTCTTCTATGTCCTCATTATTTGCTCAATAAAAAGTGGTGTTATGCAAAGCCAGTAGTACTAACTCACACAAAAAACTGTATTTGTCAAATGAATCTGTACATAAGCCAACATTTCAAAAACAACTGTCCAATGAACTTTCAAATGTATTGAATCTTGTAAAATTTGATGATTTTCTGTAAACTGTTGCATTTTGTTCAATTTAGTTGAGGTTTGCACCTCAGAGCCACCGTAGTTCCTAAATGTTTCAGTACCCTCAAACAAAATAACAATACAGACTCGAGGCATCTATGATGACCATCCTCTTGTTTACGACATAACAATCCACGGTCCTTTTCACCTTAATTCAAACTGCTTTGTTTCTCCTCAGATGATGGCGTTGGAGATGTGTGCGAGTCTGACTTTGACCAGGACAAAGTTATAGACAGGATCGATAACTGTCCCGAGAATGCAGAGGTTACTCTGACTGACTTCAGGGCCTATCAGACAGTGGTGTTGGACCCTGAAGGTGATGCCCAGATTGACCCCAACTGGGTTGTTTTGAACCAGGTAAGATAATACGTTTTCCTAAGCAGGACCTATAAATGAAAGTGGCTATATGATGTATTCAAATGCACCAAATGATGACGTAGATTGTGAAAAGAGTTGCTTGTATTAGATCATCATCAAACAACTTTCCTTGTAGAGTTTTTGGCCCCAGTAGGCAACTGTTTTGTGCTTAAAATCTTTAATCACACTATCTGCTCAGTTAGCTGGTGAACAAAGGGAAGGATTTAGTTGTTAAAGAGTCAGATGTCTCCCTCAGGAAACCAAAGACAGAGATAACAGCAGAGTTAAAGTACTTTGAGACTGAAATCACAGATAGAAATGAGAGCTTCAAGTAACTAAAAAATCTGTAAATATGCAGACAATAACATGGTTTAAGTCACAGCTAATAGACATGCAGTACAGCCAAAATCCATTATTGTCTCTACTTTTTTTTTCAAACAGGGAATGGAAATTGTTCAGACAATGAATAGTGACCCAGGACTTGCTGTTGGTAAGATGCACCTCTGGTATGAGTTAATAAAATGAAGCATTCTCAAATAACTAAAAAAACAAGATGAAATCTAAACATACGTGATGTGCTGCTTTCTCTTTAAGGTTACACTGCGTTCAGTGGAGTGGACTTTGAGGGGACATTTCACGTGAACACAGTCACTGATGACGACTACGCTGGTTTCATCTTTGGCTACCAGGATTCATCCTCCTTCTACGTAGTGATGTGGAAACAAACTGAACAGACCTACTGGCAAGCAACACCGTTCAGAGCTGTGGCTGAGCCCGGCATCCAGCTGAAGGTGAAAGCCACGTTTGCAAATCCCAAGCAGGGGATTCACTCTCACCACACTTTTATTGCTCCTCATATTTTCCATATTTTTGCTTCCACATCACTTCTCTTTGCTGTGTGTCTTTGATTATCAGGCTGTGAAGTCTAAATCAGGCCCCGGGGAGCACCTGAGAAACTCCCTGTGGCACACAGGAGACACTAACGACCAGGTGCGTCTGCTATGGAAGGACCCCAGAAATGTGGGCTGGAAGGACAAGGTGTCCTACCGCTGGTATCTGCAGCACCGCCCACAGGTTGGATACATCAGGTATGAGTCACTTTTTCTGGTAATCTTAACATGTGCTTAGACTTCACTTTTTTCTAGCAGGAGAAAGAAAACAGAATCATTACTACTCACTACTCTAAGTGTCTTCACTTACCAACTTCTGTTTATTTAGAAAATGTGAACAAAGGAATTTTATAAAAAGCAACTGGAGAAAAAACTGTTGGGGGAGAGGCAAAGAAAGGGAGAAAAGTTAAGAGAATGTGTAAGAAACAGTGTTTTAAGGTTTTAACATTCATCAGCACAAAGGAGGAACTTACCAAGGCTCAAAGATGGGTCGTAGCTCACTTTGTGCCAAACTCTTGCACAGGTACATTGATTAGCTGTTGTTTTTTTAATGCAAAATGATGTGGTCTTTAAACATATATGGAGCGTAACAATGTGAAAAGATTCATAAAGTCTGAGTGCATAATGATGAAGACTAGAAAGCATTATTAGATGTTCCTGATCTTCAAGCCTTCAGGCAGCACGGAATGAGAAACCATCATATACATTACCAGTATACCCACAAGTGTCTGAAAGCACCTTGGAAAGTCATTTTCCCTGGGTACAGTCTGACACTGCATCCAGACATGTAACCTGAAACTGTATCACAAAAGAAGGAATCTGTATATAAACTCTGCCCAGAAACATCACTGAGTTCTCTGGAGCTCATCTGAGATGGACAGAAAGACAGTGGACATGAGTTCTGTGGTGAGATGAGTCCACATTTTAGTAGATTACTAAATGATGTCCAATGTCACTGCATTTTAGATTAGTTCTAAACTTTTTGTGGAAACGGGGTTTATATAAATTCTTATATATTGTTAAATAATAGTTAAGTCAGGCTTGTTTAGGTTTAGTTAAGTTCAGCTTGATATTTTGTAATGTTATATAAGAGGAGAGTGAATAATTTAATCTATCGGCCAGAAATCGAAAACAGAGGTTGAAAATAATGTAAAAATCCCTTCCTGTGTTTTGTTCAGAGCGCGGTTTTATGAAGGAACTGAGCTGGTTGCAGACTCTGGTGTGACTATTGACACGACCATGAGAGGAGGACGACTTGGCGTGTTCTGTTTCTCTCAAGAAAACATCATCTGGTCCAACCTGAAATATCGCTGCAACGGTATGTGAAAACACACGTCATCACATTATTTTTCCACATTTCTTAATCTTAATAAAATGCCAGAAACACCAAGTTCTTAGCTCAGTGCAATTATATTGATGTCAAATGTCCACGAAATTTTGAGAAGCGGACTCACCTCGGTAGTCTAAACACATCTTCTGTCGTGACCTCTGCTCTCTCTGTCTGGGACAGTATTAGTTTTCATCTTGTTGCACAGACTTCTGCTGTGAAAGGAATTAGTTTGACCTCACTAAATCTTAGATTTTCAGCACCCCTCATAATACCTGCTTTGTCACTTCCGCAGACACCATCCCAGAGGATTTCCAGGAGTTCAGCACTCAGCACGCAATCTAAAGCCCAGACAGATATAAGACACCTGATCTACAAAGAATGTCTGTGTGAGTGTGTATAAGTGAGTGGGAGTGCGGGAGTGCATTTGTGAGTGCCTGTGGATCGATGTGTAAAGTTTCTATACAATATGACCACAATCCTTGTACTGTATGTCCATACAATCATGCCCCTTAGCCCAAATGGCTTCTTTCTGTTAAATCACCTCACAATGTAACATTATGTGACACAGTAACTAAAGAAATACATGAAAACAATCTGTTATTTACACAGTATGAATCGAATTGCAATGAAACTAAGATTTAAATCACATTAGAGATCAAACAGGTTTGATATGATAAAATCATTGTGAGTTTATCTGAATAGATGAGAGCAGTAATTTATGGCAAAAGCCTTATTGTTCCCAGCATACCTGTCATGGGCTTTCAACACCATAGACCTGTTTTTCACAGTCTCCTTATTCCAAATGGGACAAATTAAGTAGAAAACATGACCATTAATCCCTGCTGGAGCCATTCAGCTCCACTCATTCACACTGCAACAGCATTTGTTGGATATAAAGAGGAGCGTTTGGGGTTGTTGCATAATAATAAGACGTTATTCGTCCTCAGACAGGAGTATATTAAATAGATGCCTCATTTAAAGGAAGCTCAAGTTTACTATCCTTCTGCTTTTGTTTAACATACTAAGTTGCCTCTCATCTGTTCCAATCATGTTTTCTTCTGCTGTACATTAGATAAAATTTTTGGTAAAGTCACCATTTTCAGACTTTTACTCTGTAAAATTCAAGCCTAACATGTAATTATAACATTTGTATTTGACTTGTTTTTTTTTCTAAAAATGAAAGGATTAACCTAAAAAAAAATCTAAATTGACCTAAATGTGCTCAAAATGAAGAAGGCATCATGTTAAATGTATGCGACTTTAATTGTTTTGATATTTCTGTTCATACCTAGTGTTATAATTATCAGTAAAAACAGACCAGCTTTGATTGCTTTGGATCCATCTCTGCTTTTTTCTGGCACCATCATAGATGGATCACATTGTGTTTCATTTCCTTTATAGAGGATGAAAAAGTTTCAGAAATTCTACACTTTTCTTATTACTAGAAATCATTAAGTTAAAACACGATGTAATGCTGTTTTCCATCATCTGAGCCTTAAGATATTGTTCATCTTATATCTCGATAGGTGTGAACCTGATGAAAATAAAGGGCTTTAAATATCCTGACATGTTTATGTTGATTTGAAAGGTTGAAAAATTCAGAATTCAAATTATTTTTACTTATAAACATTTAAGAACTTTAAATGCGCATGCTCCAAAAAGAGCATTTGTTTACATGATCCAGAAAGTATTCATTACAGTCCCCTACTTCCTGCTAATTCTCCTTTTTCCCAGTAGGACTCTAAAAACAAAGGCCACTGTTTGCTTCGTCAGGAAATCCTTTCTTAATAAGAACATTCTTATCCCTGATTAGCAGCTGCATGGAGAGGCCGGTATTGGCTCTAGGCAGGAGTCCCCCAGAAAAGAGACATGGATAACTCATCCATGGATTATTTTTCCAAGATAAGAAACAGCCAGATTGTTTAACATAGCAGGTAGTGGAAAGTTCTTGGATTCTTCATCACAGCGAGGTAAGAAAAATGTCCCTTTTCTTTGTTCATGCCGCTAAATTTCACAGAACTTAAAGAAAAAAGCACTGCTTCTGTCCATTCTCAGAGCTGACTCCACTGGAAGCTGATAAAACTGATCAAATTAATCAGATCAGAAATCAGGAAATTAATAAAATCCAGCAAATCTTTGGCAGTTTCTCAGTCTGATTAACTTTCCGTCCATGTATAAACTGTATTAGTTAATCTATTGACTGAGTATTGGTTGATCGGTTTGCACGAAGCTGCTTACAGCAGCTACAAACCCTAGATCCAGATAAGATGGGAAGTTTTGTAAATACTAACCTCTATCAACAGACATAAGTATAGAGTAGATCATTTTCAGTGCCTTCACTGATCAACTTAACATCTGAATTTATTCACAATTATATAAAAATTGAAGAAATACAGGAAAAAATCTCGAAAAAAATACCAATAGAAAAAGACTGGACTAAAATTAATCAAATTAAATTAAATATTGAATAAATTGATGATGATCAATAAGTAAAAATGAGTGACAGATAAATAATATGAAAATAAATACATAATAAGACCAAAATAATACTTGAAATAGACAAGTATTATTTCAATAATTTCCCTCAAAAGGGATAAATAAAGTATTTTTCATTTCATTTCATTTTCATTTCATTTCATTTCATTTCAAATAGATCAATTGGATAAAAAGAAATAAAATAAACTAAGGCCAGAAGTGGTTTGTCACAAATTTGTGACCCTGGGCATCAAAGAGTTAGCTGTATGTGAATTATGAACAAATTAAGAATTTGATGTTGGCAACCTGCAAGCATCCAAAAAAGCTTTGGTTGCAAGATTCTGAATAAGTTTTGGTTTTTATTAGCATCTACAGTGCACAATACTGAGAAAAGATTCTGAGAGTCTGGGGAAATCTCCATGTGTAAAGGCCAAGTCAAGTCATATTCATCAGAGTTGTATGGCTGTGACCTTTGAGACCTCTGTCAGCACTGCATGAGAAGCAGACATGGCACTAGGATCAATATAACCACATGGGCTAAAAAGGACCTTGAAAAACCCTGACACTTTTTTAGTCTTAGAGGAAGCATATCACAACTCGGTGCAGAAATGGTGCAGAAGTCTCTGGAAAAGGGTTAATTTCAGATGAAGGACAACAGTGGACGTGTGTTTTGTGGTCAGATGAGACCACTTTTCAGCAGCTTTAAGACTTTCCAGACTGCTGTAAGTAGAAGATGCAAAAGTTGATGTTTGTGATGTTACGGGGGTGCATCAGTGTCCATGCTGAGATGTATATTAGACCTTTAAAGAGACATGCTGCCATCAAAGCAGCATCTTTGTCCTCGAAGTTAGTGGGTTTCTCAGCAGGAGAGACCTCATTACATCATGGCTTTATTGAGACATTTGCTGCATTTTATCAAATCTACCAGCTTCTGTGGAATTTTTAACATAATTCAAGCAAGTAAATGAGCATCAAGCCTGCAATAAGAAAATTCAAATCCAAATAGCCTTGTAAAAACACTTAAATTCTGGAAATACAATACAGTGCAATGAGAATGTAGTCTTAAGTAGGTAGTAATGTGTGGAACTACATTGTCAGATAAATGTTACTCTGAGAAGCTAATGATCATGTCAAATTTGATGACTTGATAGCTTTTGTTTCCAGAGTTGTGTGGAAAAGCTGCTGAGTTTTTTACTTTTTACAAGTGTTGGTGCATAGAAACAAAAAAAAAGGCTGCTGGCAGAGCTGAAAGATCAAGAGGTTCATTGCTCCCTGAACAACACACCCATACCTTCATACAGAGAACTGTGACTGCATGGAACAGTGGGAACATCCACGGGGAGTCTGCTTTGATCACTCTTTTAAAATAAACAAATTAACTTTCAAAAAAGAAGAGAAAAGTTGATGAAGCAGACAAGTGAAATAGTTTAGAAATCAGATCACACTTCCCTGCTGGAGTCATTTCCACCTCAGGGAGTGAAAGAGAGTCATGTTCACACTGATTTAGTTTCTGTGCAGGGGATGCCTGGAAGTCTGATAACATCAGGGTCTAATTTTAGGCATGGAGGCAGTATTAAATGAATGTATAGGCGCATGTTTGAATTATGGCATGCAGATAAGGCCAGGGGATTTGTGATTTTGTTTTGTGGAACAGCAAAAGGAGATCTCAAGATAAAAACACAGCCAAAGTCTAACAAACATACAGCCTGAAATGAAATGACACAAAGTCAGAGAAACACTTAAAGTGCGTCGTCTCTGATTTATGAAAGTCTGTCTAGGATATGAACACAAGGATATAAATGTATTGGATGTATACTGTACTTCACATTTTTCTGATGATGTTACTAATGGAGGTCTCCAACACTTTATGAGCTGTCATTCACTATTAACTGAATCACTGTCATCATGGTCTAATTCAATGGCTTTTAACAGTGGAACTCTTCTCACTGAAGCACTGTTGTTAGCTCAGCTGTGACTCACAGGAAGCTCTTTTCTCCTTTAAAGCTTATTATTGTCAGAAAAAGTGTCTGCAGCTTAATTAACCTATAAAAGCATGCTTACAGAGTGACTACTGGTGATGGTTTACAGCTGTATGTAAGCCTACTAAAATACATTTTAACACAGATGTGAGAGAGGTGGGAGAAAATTTGTTTATATCTTCCAAAAATATGATTTGATATGACATTAGATTTTTCACACCAAACCATCAAAACAAAACCTATTTACAGAAATAAGGAAAAATGTCATTTGTTTATTCAGGAAATTTAATAAAAGTGACCAACAAAAGTATATGAATCTTTAAAATGACCTGTTTGGAAGTGTTTCAATCGAAGGAGTCCAACCTAGAAACTCTCACCTGTGTAAATGGAGGGAATTCAATTGTTATCTTCCTCAGGAGTGATTCAATGGCAAAAATAACTAATGCTTCTCTGATAAATTGGTTTATGCTAATATAGTCTTCTATCGGAAAAATGTTGAGCAGGAAAGGTTGAAAGGCAAAGCTGCAAGGAGAAAACCTCTACTCCAATAAAAAATAACAATCTCCATGTCTGAAGTTTCCTAAAGGGCTTGCAATATGACCTTACTTGCCACTGATAAAAAGCCTGTAGCATCCTTGATATGTTGAAATACGTCAGCAAGATGTTGCACGTGCACTTCCTGAGTCCGTCATTATGAAACTGAACAGGCCAATAGGCATCCTGGAGGTTGTCAAGTTTTTTGACAATGTTGTTCGGGATACCCTTTCTGAAGAACGAGGGGTTGTCGGGAAGTTAGAACAATCAATCAGTTCACTGACCTTTGGTGTCGGATAGGGAACAAATGTTGACATGAAATCCAAGTTTTGGATCTTCTTTCTTTGGAATTAACACCACAGGGCTGCACTACCTACTGTGAGTTCAGTAGTTCCTGTAGGAAGCATCTTCACAACTTCATGCTTTAGGTCAGGCAAAGGTTTAGCTGGAATGATAGGGTCCTTGACTGGCTGCTGAACACAGAGTAAGCTGATGCTCAGTGAGGTGTTTACAACCAGATGAGTTCTTTTGTCATAAGACTTTGCAGCTCCTGACGTCTGTCTGTTTAACACGGATGCTTCATCTGAAGAAGGGAAGTACCGCTCCGGATCCTCTTCCATTCCCACAGAGATGCAGACTACTGTGGTTGATCAAACCTCTGTTTCAAAAAGTTTACATGAAAGACTTGATATTTTTTTGCCCTTCTGGAAAGACTTTCCAACTCGAGGTCTGGTTATATCTCTGCTCATGTTGCTGTTTTCTGCGGGTCAGATGACTCTCCAAATATTTTGTTCATTTTCGTATATATGGAGACTAGATAGAAGTCATTCTTTTGTCTTTGTAGTTTCAGTTCCCTTCAGTGAAATGACCCTGCTTGTGTCAGCTTCAATCTGGAAAACAAAGGAACTAATTGTGGGGTCTTCAGTCTGCAGCCTAGCAACACCACTAGCAGTGGGGGGAAGGACTGCTCACTAAACACTCTGAAATGTGTTGTTTTGTTCCCCTCATTCTTGTCCTTATTAGGCCCGAGCACCAAGGTGGTGCGAAGGCTTATTGAAATGCAAGCGTTTATTCTTCCGTATTCTTCTTCTTCTTCTCAAAAATGAATTGCATTTTCGGTTGCCTGAAAACGCTCAAAAACTCAAAAATTTTTGGCTACCCCACCACTGGAATGTGAAAGTTTTTATATTTTGGGATGCTCGGGACTGTTCGGGCAACATTGCGCGACAGCGCCACCTATTTTTGGTGCCCCGAAACTGCATGTCATTGATCTTTTATAAACTTGGTATGCACGTTCTATATGCTCGGGCAAACAGGAGTAAAATAAGAGCAAGAATACAAGCAAAGTAGAAGTTCAAGTATTTACAGAATGTACAAATGTATATAAATGTAATAAATAAAAAGTTAAACAGCTTAAGTGACCTTGTTAAATTGACAGATCAGTGCAAGTGTTGCAGTTAGTTAAGGAGGTGAAAGTGCATAACAAGTAAAAATTTGAAACATATAACAAATACAGGAGTGTGATGACAAGGCTATTACAGATTGTGGAGCATGGTCTGGTTGAGGAGTCTTACAGAGTGAAGGTAAAAGGCTTCAGACAGTTACCAGGGTGCATGGCGTCATTGAAGATTTTACAGCCTTGCTTTGGCAGCTTCTGGTGTAAATGTCCTGCAGAGAGGGCAGTTCATATCTGGTGCAGCTCTCTGCTGCCTTAACAACCCTCTGCAGGGCTTTTCTGTCCTGAGCCTGTTGCCAAAGCAGGTTGTGATCCTCGTGGTCAGGATGCTTTCTCTCTAGCAGGTTTTAAAAAGCTCCGAAGAGACCCTGAACCTTCTCAGCTGCCTAAAGCGGTAGAGCTGTCTTGTTTTTCTGACCTGAGGCTGTATATGGGTGGTCCAGGTGAGGGTATTTCTCTAGCTGCACACTGCAGTATTTGATACTCCTCTACATCTCCATTGGAGCACCACGGATGAAGAGAGAAGAGAAGGAGCGCTGAAGGTTTCCTGCTGAAGTCCACCACCTGCTCTTTGGTTTTGCTGACGTATAGCTGGAGTTGTTTATCCTGGCATCATCTCTCCGGGATCTCCACATTAATCAAACATAAACAAGTATGAAATTGTAATGATGTGTTGTAAAGATGTGAAATATGGGGACAAATGGTGTTCACCTGCCCCCTTTTGTCCCCTGTCTATTTATATTTTACTGAAAACCTGCTTTTTATTATTTTTCCATGTTTTATATACAGTTATATCACAGCAAGTATGGTGAACAGCAACCAGCCTTCACAAGAAACTCCAGCTTGCTCCAGTCGGCTCAGAGCTGTTGGGCTGTTCACAGGAGATATGCGACAGTGTCAAGAGTGGGTGAAAAGTAGGTGATCTATCTAAATGACGTGCCAGCTATGCTTAAGATTTAAGCTTTAAAAATCATAGCTGCCATCTCTAACAGGGCAGGTTCTCGTAATCCAGCTACTGGACTGCATTTTACGGGGGATGGCCCAGGTCATGTTCGTCAACAACCCTCTCAGTGGGCTCCTCATCATGGTGGGCCTTTTCCTGCAGAACCCTTGGTGGGGTCTGAATGGTCTGCTGGGTACTGTGGTCTCCACTGTGTCAGCCATCTTGCTGCGACAAAACAGGTCAGATGAAATTAAGTGAATGTTAATTAGGTCTTTAACTTTCACACCCACTTTCCATGTTTTGCACTCATGTCTCTCTCACATTCAGGGAGGCTGTTTTAGCAGGATTATATGGCTACAATGGAACCTTGGTTGGCATGCTGATGGCCATATTCTCTGCTAAAGGAGACTGGTATTGGTGGCTCTTAGTGCCAAATGTCTTCATGTCCATGATGTGGTAAGTGTTGCCTATAAAAAAAATACATTTACACAAGAAGACAAAGCATGAAGGAGCTCTTACTGAAGTCATTCTGTGTGTTGTTTGTCAAGCATAAACAGCAGATGCTGCATTTTTCATTAAGATTCTTTCATGCAATTTCACCCTAAGATAAACAATCACTGTAGGCTTACGTCACTCTGCTATTGCTCATTTTTCCGTCCAATCAGTGTCTTATTTCCTGCTTCTGTTCACAGCCCGATTGTCTCCAGTGCTTTGTCCTCAGTTGCCAACAAATGGGACCTCCCCATATTCACCCTGCCCTTTAATATCTTAGTTTGTTTGCACTTTGCAGCTACAGGAGCCAGCCACCCATACTTTCCACAGGTATAGTGTCGCTCTGCTACACACAGATATTCTTACACAGTGCATAAAGTTTACAACTGAACCTGTCCCATTTACAACTCCAGGTGAATATCCAGCCAAAAACACACCTGCATCTGAATGACTCCACTGAAAACTTCGATATTCCTCAGGTGAATGAATATCTGCATGTAATCAAAATCAAAAGCCAGATATCTTGTGCCATCCTAATGAGATGCACCACTTGTTTAAAGTCATTCAAATCGAAGGTTCCTGTTTGCAGCTATTCTTATCTGTGCCAGTTGGTGTTGGTCAAGTGTTCGGATGTGATGATCCTTGGACAGCAGGTCTCATCCTTCTGGGCCTGCTGCTCTGCTCTCCGACTATCTGTTTCCATGCCATGTTGGGCTCTGCTGCTGGCATGTCTGTCGGTAAAAAGACTCACAATTGTTTGCAGAGAAATATGCCAAATGTCTGCAGTGAGCTTTGGCACTTCTAACAGCACCACGGCATGTTTTTTCTAATCCATCCTTGTAGATTGTGAACAGATTCTTGCTCTACTTCACATAAATGATTAAGATTATTGTGTTTTCCTCTGACATGCGGCGCAGGTGTTGCTCTGGCAGCTCCTCCTCAGGATATTTACTCAGGGCTGTGGGGATATAACAGTGTGTTATCCTGCATCGCTATTGGAGGGGTGTTCTATGCTTTCACATGGCAAACCCACACACTGGCTCTGACATGTGGTAAGCCTAAGCAGTATGATTGCTATTCTTTATCAGATCCATAGAAAAGTCTTTAATAAGATGCATTTCATTTCAGCAATTTTCTGCGCATACATGTCTTCTGCAACCTCGAAACTGATGTCTGCAGTAAGTTAGGAAAACTTTCTTGCAGAGATGAGCCGTAAACATTATTTGCAGGTGTCTTTCCGTGTGTCATGCTCTCTTCTTTTTCGACATCCCCGCTCAGCTTGGATTACCAGCCTGCACGTGGCCTTTCTGCCTGTCGACTCTCATCTTCCTCCTCCTCTCCTCTGAGAACCCAAACATCTGCAGGCTGCCTCTGTCTGCAGTCTCCTACCCTGAAGAAAATCGACGCTACCTGAGACAATTACAGTCTTCAGTAAAAACCCAGAGCAGCCACCAAGAAGAAGCGCCACTGCAGAATGATAGACCAAATGTCCAACTAGAAGTGGAGAATGAATCTGTATGAACCTTTCCGTCTATCCTCACGTTCCCCTCTCCAAGAGTATGGTTGTAAATATTTTATATAAATGTTCAGTTTTTCGCTTATATAACCAGATTAGTTATATAAAGAGGCCTGCTTCGGTAATGTTTTCTACACAAATATTTTCTTCTGCAGTATCTCCACTTCTCTGCAGAGGGCAGCACATTTCAAGAAAAAAATACTGCAAAATCACAGTGCATCTAAATCTTAGAGTGAAGAGAAATACTGAAAAGATCTGGTAGTATAGCCATGCTTTAACTATAACAAGTTGTGCAAAAGATTTCCTTTTATAAATAAAACTGTATATATTATCTACAACTGCTGCAGAGCAAATAGCAAAGGGAAGAACCATAAACACATTTAATGATTCATCACTGCAGATAGTGAGCTGTAGGGGAGATTTTATAAAGTGCTCCCCCAGCAAAAACTCCTTTTTCACTGCCAGGAATAATCCATCACTGCCTTCTGGACTCCAATCTGCCCTATTGTTTTCTCTTATCGTTTCTCTTTTGTACCTCTCTCAAATCATCCAGTTTTATGAACCTTTCATTGCTTATCTATGTTTTATACTTTTCTTTGTCTCCATCAAAATTCCCTCTTGAAGTACTATCTGCTTTTTTCTGTCATCATCCCATCTTCTAAACACAATGTCAATCTGTTTTTCTAACAAGAAGAAACTGATCTTGGGGAAAGAAGATGTCAGCCGAAGGCACGTCTGCATTTCTGTCTGGTTCTGTGTCTGCATTTATATTTCCAAGTGTAGCTTGATGTGTCTCTGTTGCTATCTGCCCGCCTGTCTGTGTATCTAGTACACCAAGGCACATGGCTTAAGTCTAGCCAGTGTGAAACAGAGCCAGTCACACTCATAGACATGTGTGGGTGCTGCAGTACATCAGGGAGAGAAGGTGCGAGACGAGAGAAGGGGGCCAAATTGAGAGTGAGAACATATCATTTCTTTGTCTGGTGATAAATTATGACTTGTTATTGGATGCATTCGCATGCAGTATGTTGCTTCTTTCTGCCCTTATTTGAGCCCAACGCCGATTAATATTTAATAGTCTTCTGCTTTAACTCTAAAAACATTACAGAGAAAACCTTTACCCCCAAAAAAGGTCTGTGTATGATCATTTTCTCTCCTCCTCTGCAGCCTGTAGGTAAAAATGGCCGAAGTTAGAGGATTTTTCTCTGGCCTTTTACACAATGTCGATTCATCTGCTGCCCTTTGAAGGGCAGGATAAGTGTTGGCAGTGGGATGATGTGAGATGAGGTTGATGTCACCTCCCCCTGTGCCAGCGCCGTGTGCTCTCAGCAGTGTGAATCATTTTTCTGAGTCCCCTGCAGGCAGCACTCACTGCTCCCATAAAACATAACCATGAGGAATAAGTCAGACCTGTGAGGGATGAAACCTCACCACACCATCACTTATATATAAGCAGTGGCTCTGTACTGTCAGTAAAGAATGGCACGTCTGATTTAACCATGAAATGCTATATGTATCATATTTTATACCTTTTGCATCACTTTATGCTCAAACTTTGTTCAAAACCCTGTTGTACACGATCTGATACTTGTCTTCTGCCCCCTGATGGATACCAGGAGCCAGAAGACTATACTACAATCAATTTGGTATGTCACTAATAAATGGTAAATATACAAAAACTATTTTTGATTATTTTTTTACATTTTGTTTAAGAGCCAAATAAAGACTTTTTATATATATATAATATATATATATAATTTTTTTTTCTATTTATTTATTTTTTAATAAGAGTTGGGCTTGAAAGGGTTTACAAATATAGGCCAAAGTCAGTCTTGTGCAGGTAAACTTGGAAGCAGTTCAGTCTTAGCTTTAGCAGTTGAATTGCAACTCAGGTAAGTCGAAATCAGGTAATAGATTCAGTCATGATGGAATTTTCCACTTCCTTACCTTTAAAAAACCCAGGGCTGTTGTCATGGTGTATTGTGGGACATATTTAATTTCCATTGTAAAACATAATCCAAACAGTGTTCTTGCATTTGGCTAAATCTGTGAAGACACTGCAGTAATTCATCTGAATGTCCATATTAAACAAAGCCCCATCCATACTTTTTCCTCTAATAATTCTGGTATGGGTTGACCAAATAGGCGCATCAGTTGTTCCAAAGCTAATTGGATTTTTTTTAAAGATTTTTTGTTGTTGTTATTCAAAGTCTAACTTGAAATTTGCATTCCAAAAGTGTAAAATTGTAACAATCATATCTGTTGTTTGTTTTTGTTTTTTTCAAACTCTTACATACAACCCATAATAACTTTCTGTATATCACCATCCCCTGCAGGCAGCAAAAAAGTTAATATCACTCATGAGAATTTTCACTTTGGGGTAGATATCATTTTCAAGTTAGACCTTCTTCAGAGACAATGGCACTTTATTGAAACACTATTGTCACTTCCTGGTGGGACAGAAAGTTTAGGAACCACATGTCAGGGCTGAAATACATACTTCTTACAAGGCAACTGTCACCCACATCAGTGCTGTTATGAACAATTACGCTTAAACTCAGCATGGGATAGTGAGACTTTGTCATATCCTGGTTGGGTTAGAGTTTGGGTTAGAAAACAATCACAGTTATATCTTTTTACAACTCAACCATTACCTTCTTGGACACCACATTTAAAATTTACATGCACTTGCTCTCACAACCACTATCACATGTTTTTCAACTGTAAATAAACCTTTCAGTGGCATGAACAAATACCACATGGTGTTATCAGACAAAACAGCTTCCAACCATGGAAAAGATCGTGCCATTCGGTGTTCAGGCCCTGCAAATCTCACCTGTTGACCACTGAAAGCAGCAAACTGATGATTTGGCAACTCCTGATGCTCTCAGTGTTACCTCAAATATTCATATATA
>JAOXYM010000020.1:8244338-8274255 GCA_028567055.1 Leptatherina wallacei | reverse complement strand
ATGATTGCAGGTGTGAGCAGGTGGAGCGATCACAGGACCAACCCCCACTGCAGGTGTGCCTGAAAGAGAAAGAAAAAAGAAAAACCACAAAGGACCAGCACGCCCACTATGGGTCGGCCAGCCGACCCACAACACCATTTTTTAAACTTCTATCTCATTTCTTTAGTTTTTGCTAAATTCCCTGTTAAAGGATACAAAAAGTATAGAGAATAAAAATGATAACTACATCTAATACAAGCCATGTGTGCTCTGAGGAGAGTAATAATCCATTTTTCCCACTGAAGACACGTAAGGAACAGTGAACAGATTTTCTATGTTTTTTTCCACTTTTTCTTACATTATCTCTCTATCATGCAGACATTCTCATCACCAGTCTGTATTTACTTAATACTAAATGACACTAGCACAGTGGTATGGTTATAATCAGCTGGCAGTATCCCATAATATACTGCATGTTCAACATCATGTTCCTCGGAAAGATGGAAGTAATTATATTGTGGTGCTGACACTTCTACCCTCCCCAGTAAATTACTGACAGCAGCAATATCAGCTCATTTAACACTCTGCAGGAAGAAGGCAGGTCCATATTTCATATTTGGTCAATTATTTTACCCATTAACACGATAAAATCCAAACCTGTGGTGAGATGTAATTTCCCTGCGGTTTGCAATGTTATTGGTTTTAGAAAGCAATTATATTTTAACTCAATCTCCATCAAAACTTATTGTGGATAACTCAATCTGCATCCATCTCTCGAGTCAGCAGGCGTGAGCGGTGCAATCAAGATATTTCACACAAAACAGGTTATGTCAACACTCAACCAAACACCATGAGGCATTTTTATTCCAGCACATTCAGTTGCATAACTCAAAGCTGCCTTTTCCTCCCACAGATGTTAGCTATCAAGTAGTGCATGTTCATTGGCTTACATTCATTGTCTCCAGCAACACAGTTGTAATGCAGTGCTGTGGGTGTGGATGTATATTCACCTGCCTGGTCTAATAAAAACTGCTCCCAGATTTAAATGCTATTAATAGCATATTTTAGCTACAGACTGTTGGTCACTGGAACGGCGTGACATTTTTATCCGTGGCAATTTTCTGTTGTACCATTGTGTATAGGTATATTGACTCTTCATTGGTTATCAGGCAAAGGTGATAAGATCAGATTCAATGCAAAAACCCAGATATGTAATACCTTTGAGACATTCAGATCATCACAGCATAACTAACCTGCACATGTAGTACTTCATTCTCTGCTGCATTTCAAAAACATTCAGCAAAGACCTGCACAGGACCTGAGAGATGCATCAAGACCTTCAGTTAATCATTGATCTATCGGCGGAAACCTCATCATAAGTGCTCTCCGTTGAAGAAGCATTCTTAAGGAAGGGAAACTATTAGAAATATATTAGTTAGCCCTAATTAAAAAAGAGACAAAAAAAAGACTGGACTGGACTGAAAATCAGTGGCAACAGGTCTTATGGAGTGATGAATCCTCCGCAGAGCCCTTCATTGTTATTGAAACAGTGTGGTGTCATCTTAAGAACAGAACAAAAGGCAGCCAACATCTAAAGAAGAGCTTTGAAAAGTCCTTGAAGAAACTCATAGAACTATTCCTGAAGACAACTTAAAGAAGAGGGCTTGTCTAAGAGAGTTCAGGCTGTGTTAAAGAATAAAGTTGTTCATACCAATTATTAACTTTCCAGCTTGTTAAAAAATTGTACGAACTCTGTTTTCACCTCTTTTACAATAAAAGAAAAGAGTGGGTCGAAATTTTTACACAGTACTGTACAACTTTACAAATGTTCAATGGGGGAAATCTATGACTGTTAATGGAGTGGAAAAATATCTTCAATAATAGTCATTGGGTAAGATCATTACTATTCTAAATATTTTGTCATCTGAGTGGATTGCACTAGATTATGGTGTCAATGTCATAAAGCCTTGCTCATACAGGAAAGATACATTTTAACTTGCTAAAGAGGACATCACTGAGCAATTATTTGTTTGCTATTCTTAAAAAGAAAAGAAACACATCGTTCACTTTTGTGAATTTTATCTTCTACACCAAAGATGTCATGTGTGTAGATCAATTTGAGGACAGTCCATCACTGAGCAGAAGCTGTCTGGGCAGCCATGTGTGTGTCTTTTTTTTTTATTATATATAGCTCTGTTCTGTCTGGAAAAAGGACTCAGTGTACCGTGTCGTGACTGTCTGCTCGATCTGTCTTCAAGATCTCCGGAAGCAAGTCTTGAGATGGTAAAGGAGGCTGCAACATCCGCGTGATCATCACCTTCGAACCAATGGCTTTGCAATGAGCAAACTGAGGACGCCGGCATTCCCTGCCGCGCGTGAGGAAATAGGCGGTCCGGGGAAAGCTCCATCACGCTGCGTGGGCGGGAGAGTGGATTGTAAAGGAGCTGCGGCGGCGGTATTTCACAGAGTGCCGAACAGAGCTCAGACAGGACGAAGCTTACTAAGCCCGACTAAAAGCGGAGAGGTTTCAGCACCGGACAGCGACACGTAGCAGCAACTACTACAACTTCCATCATGGTTCTCATCTGGACCCAGTTCGGTGTCAAGCACAAAAGCGGCAATGTCAAGTGCAAAGTGCGAGTAATGCACAGGGGTGACAGCTCAGGATCATCTTCATCAGCGGTAAGTCGATTTTTCAGAAACTTTCGAAGCTCGCTAGCTCAGATTCTTTAGAATTGAATGTAAAATTGTCTTTAAAACATCCACCTTTTACTAGATGGGTGTTTTTAGGATTCGGTTTCACCGATTTCATTCATGTCAAGTCGTGTTCAGCCAATCGCTGCAGAGAATCTCTGTCGTTGGGGGGAAGTCTTTTCCTCCTCAGCGACTTCCCCAATCTCTCACGTTATGTTGAGCTTCAGCCTATGAAATGTATGCAGTTGCATAGCGGCACAGAGATAAAGGTGTCTTCCTACTGAGAGTTTTCCTGAGGTGGATTGTCTGCATATTCATTTTTTAAAAAAAGCACTGCATGAGCTGGAGATATTCAGTGAACCAACAATTCTGTTTTCACTTTAGTCTTTTTTTAATAAGACAAAGCAATTGAGATATACGTCCGTTTTTTGTTTTTGTTTTTTGTTTGTTTTTTGTTTTTTTGCCAATATGCAATAACATAACCTTTAGTCATTGTTCATGTACTAAAATAGCCTAAATGATTGTTTGTCTCTGCAGGAAAGCATCAAGTCTGAGCAGGACACGCCCTGCCTGTCCATCAAACCCGCAGGCAAGGATTTCTACAAAGTCCTGGCTGTCTCCCCCGAGTCCAACGAAGATGAGATCAAGAAGGCCTACAGGAAGATGGCTCTTAAGTTCCATCCAGACAAGAACAGTGATGCTGATGCAGAGGAAAAGTTCAAAGAGATCGCAGAGGCATATGAGGTCCTGACTGACCCCAAAAAGAGATGCATATATGATCAATTTGGAGAGGAAGGTGAGTAAAGTGGAAATCTGACTTATCTGTAGCTTCATTTCTATGGTTTCATAGTAACTGCTGTAATGTATTCCTGTCATTATGAAGGCAAACTATTGATATGCAGGTTGAGGTTAATGATTAAAACTCTCCCAGCCCTATAAAGTCATGACTTCTGTCAGGCTGATCAATTATTTAAGGAGCAATTGAAGAGTTTTGCTGCTAACTTTGAATTTAGTTTAGTTTTCTGTACAAGAGACATTTCATTTAAAAAATAAATAGTTGTCATTTGATTTATTTCAACTTTCAATTTCAATTTATTACAATTTCCTGTGTGATCAATAAAGTACTTTTTTATCTATGTATTTATCTAACTCTGTTTGTCATCTTTCTGTTTTAGGCCTTAAAAATGGAATCTCAGCAGGCCAAGGCAACGTTTTCCGCAACAATTTCCCAAGCGACCCCCACGCCACCTTCTCCTCCTTCTTTCATGGCTCCGACCATTTTGACATCTTCTTCGGCAGCGACTTCGACAACGAAGATGACCTCTTCAACCCTTTCAGGCAGTTCCCCTTTAGTCACGTGGGTGGCTTCACTGGAAACGAGGCCGGCCCGCAAAAGGGCCGGCGGCTGCAGGGCAAGGTGGTCATGCACGACCTGCTGGTTACCCTGGAAGAGGTGATGCTCGGCTGCACAAAACACGTGAAGATCACCCGCAGTCGCCTCAACGCCGACGGCCGCAGCCTGCGAAGTGAAGACAAAGTGCTCAATGTGGTGGTGAAGAAAGGCTGGAGAGCAGGAACAAGGATCACCTTCCCCAAGGAGGGAGATGAGACGCCCAACAACAGCCCTGCAGACATCACCTTCATTCTCAGGGATAAGGAGCACTCAACATACAAGAGAGATGGCTCCAACATTGTCTACACTGCCGAGATCACCCTTAAAGAGGTGAGTTTAGTACATTGCTAAGGGCTTACACTCTATCAGGGTCCAAACTAATCATATGAAGCATAAGAACTGGTGTGACACGCCCACATAGAGAAAGACTAAAGCCCATCCACCACTTCTTGTCCTTTTTTTCTTAAATCATGAGCAACAGATAAGGCAGAAGTTATATTATCTTCCAAATACAGAGGGAGCTATTGTCCTTAAATGTAATCTGAGTAAAGGACAAAATGTTCCTGTTTTGGGCATCTGAGGCTGCAGCTCACAAATAAAAGACCCCCACAAACCGAACAGCAGCGGTCTGCCAACACCTCCGTTACCTCACCAGCCCCTGCAGAGTGAGAGAAAGCAGCAGCTAAATTTAGCCTCAGTGCTGACTGCACCCACAAATCGCACTTCGCCCTCGCTCTCCACCGCCACACTCGCTGCAGACTCCTCTGCCTCAACACACAAGGCAGAAAAAAGGCTTTTTTGGCTCGCTCTGTCTCGGCCTCTCACTTCCATCAGCCCACGCGCAGATTAGCAGGGTAGCAGTCACAGAGACTGGCATTTAAAAGAGCTCCTCCATCATCCTTCGGCTCCTCACAGTCACTGAAACACTTAACTCCCACGCACAGTCAGAAAATAGAGCAGCGATTATAACATCTGTAGCATTGTTGCATAACGTAAATCTTTCCGAAGAACACATACTTCATATTTATCAGTTATGCAACTGTGTATTTTTAAAGATCCAAATTTAACCAATGGTTTGGTTTTTTTCGCTATGTTAGTTTTATTTCTGTCACGATGAAGCAATAAGGCGGCAAGACTAACTTTATCCTTTTTATTGTGTGTCTCCAGGCTCTCTGTGGCTGCACAATCAACGTCCCAACGCTTGACAACCGAATGATGCCTCTACCGTGCAGCGATGTCATCAAACCCGGTGCCGTCCGACGGCTGAGGGGCGAAGGTCTGCCGTTGCCCAAGAGCCCGTCCCAGCGAGGCGACTTGTTGGTGGAGTTTCAGGTGCTCTTTCCTGACAGGATCCCTCCACAGTCTCGGGAGATCATCAAGCACAGCCTGGGCCAGTGTTAGCCTGCTTCTTCTCGAAGTTGACACGGCCTCACCGAGTGTCTTTGTTGTTATCAATTCACAAACACAGCCTTGCCTGAGGTGCTAATATGACAACCAATCACAACCTCTTATTGTGCTTGGAAATGGCAAGCGGTGCCGAGTTTGAGACCAGACCAGATTGCTAGGAGATGACTTTCTGCAGGTGTGTGGCATGATGCACAACCGCTGTGATGCCACATGAGCAGTGAGTGTAGATGAATGAAATCTTTGGTATCTGAGGGAAAACATTGACAGCCTTCTCTTGAATGAAAAGGTTGTCTGTACTGTTATACTTGCAAACCTATGGCAGGATATCAGTGTGCTAATTCAAGTCTGTATAGACTTCCTTAAACCTGAAATGTAGAGATCTATGTGAAGAGAAAAGGTTTTTTTCGTCTTCTTATTATTACTATTATCATTATTATTATAGTTATATGGTGCTCATATGACTGATCTTTTGCATTGATTTATTACAATAGCAAATTGTTCTTGTGTACAAAGATATACTTTGTGTACAAATTTAAAAAAAATTGTCTCTAAAAGAGATTCACCTGTCAAATGTTCTATTGAATTATTAGAAACGTTTGTATATATTCTGCAATGAGACAGCTGCTGATGTATTATTACCTGATTTTCAAGCATGAAAAATTAAAAATTTTAAAAATCAAAGAAATGCTTCTTTTCTCTATTGCTCCTTCTGGGGAAAAAATCTAAAAGTGTGCACATGTGTACATTATTTAAGTCCTCAATAAATGAACAATTTGAGGGTTTTCGCATACACACGAGGGGGGAGGGGGGGAATAGCTGTGTTCCTTTGTAAGGCAAGCTACTGCAGCTATTTTCAGTTCTTACTTTGTTTGGGGCTCTTTTGCCCTCGGTTTTCTCTACAGCACGTAAAAAGCTACTTGATCTCATTGAGTTGAGGTTATTATCTTCACCACTGAATAATATTCCACTTCTGGCTCTTCAGAAACTGCTGGGTTTCTTTTGTAGAGGGATTTGGATCATCATCAATCTGTATACTGCAAAGCAATGATGTCCCTAAAGGATACAGGGGTAACCTGCAGTGCACCTCTGTATCCTTCAAAATTCATTTAACTGCACCAGTCTTCTCTTACATAAACATTAGCAGGACGGTACCACTACAAATCATGTATACCCAAGTTGGTTTTACAGGCGATGATGTAAGCTTTGGACACTGAATCATTCCAAGTCCTCTCCATACTATTCTTACTTTTATCCTAGGTTGACCTAAATCTATTGTACAATGATCTATTCCTCTTGGAGAGTTATCTGGATGTTGTGAAGCATCTTTTGCTTTTCCTCATTTCATCAGTACACTCTCTATTTATTCCTATTTCACTGTCAGACTATACAAACCTAATAATCTGGCCAACACTATTGCATTGGTCTGATGTTTTGTATAGTTGTGTATAGTTAGTTTCACAGGTACTCACACAATAAAAAATAATAATACAACTTTTATTTCTCTGTGTGAAGAGCTTTTCTGAGCAAAGGTTTGGCTTTACAACAGCCTCCAAATGCAAAAATGTCACACTTGAAAGCTTTCCAGTCTTTGTACATGCTTAACTGATGAGGAGATAACAAAGATTTAGTCTTCCACACCTGCAACATCTTTAGTCACCACTGGATTAGAAAATGGCAATTGTGTAGCTATTTTAAACAGATTAAATATGAGCACTTCAGAGTTTATACGTGCAGATTTTTTTTTATGTTATAGTGTTATAATTAGCATACATCACCATCACATTATGAAAAACAGCTACACTGAAATAAATTGTGCAATCAACAAATCTAAAGAATATACTTGTGCTAAGAAAAGAAAAAAAAGGCAACTTCCTCAAATATATGGGAGCTTCCGTGGTTGCTTTTCTTCTTTTGTTAATCTTGTTCTTCTTGTAGTCATGGCCTGGTCTGCATGTTTTAAGCCCATATGAGTCATATTAAGTCTCTTTGTGGTTGTGTTGTTTGTGTCTCTTTGAGGGGATTTGTCCACAAACAATGTGTACAAACGGAGTCGATGACAGAATACACTCAATGCAAGCTTTGGACCACCGGTGTGCAGGAGGTAGATAATGTGATTTATAGCTACTGTTTGTGCAAGAACAATTACCATTCAGTGTTACGAGCATCTGCTGCATGCTGCCATCTGGCGGCGGTTTATTGCAACGACACCGCGAATCATTGCAACAATTAAACATGTTAATCTGTAAAGCTGCCGGCAGAGCTACAAACAGTGGTCCACATGTGACAGTATGCATCAACAATGACAGAGAAAAAGGTGAAGAAAGCTGATGTTGACATGTAGAGACTGTTAAGAGAAGCAGGAGACGTTCACATAAACTACTGCACACTGATTGAAGCATCAATCCACCTGTGTGCGGAGACGCAAGGTGACATTTCCACTGAAATCAGCGATTCTCTAAAATTCCCCCGTTATGTCATCAGGAATGAAATGTCGCAAATAAGTCAGAGCACACCAACAAATCTGACTGAAACACACCCTGTGACAAATTTGACTTTAGTGGTCCTTCTGCTCATTCCCTGCGTGGTAATTCTGCTGCTGCTGAACTGCTTCTTCCTGGGTTACAAGATACTGAACCTGTCAAAGAAGAAGAGCAGACTGAAGCGAGAGGACACGGAGGAAATGCTCCTGCGGTCCACCCTGCCGAGGATAAGGGTGTCTGATGTGGCCTTTTCCCCGGTTCAGGACGGGAGAAGAGCCTACATGTCCCTGTCGGAGCCCGTCCTGCCCCACCCTGTCACATCCTCCAGGGCGTCATCCAGGGAGAGGGCCGGGGTGAATTACAGGATCCAGCTGCTGAGGCCCGATGGTGCAACCGGCTCAGGGTCACTGAGGGCGCCAAGCACCATCCGGGCCGCTTCTTCTGCGGCTGGTTTCACCCCGAGAAACGATGTTCCTTTCGGGTCACGGAACTACAGCACCAGTAAAGCTGGCTGGTGTAGAAGTGCTCCGGTTTTACCGCAGTCCAGTGATTCAGAGGCTGAAACCAGAGAGAATCTGGTACCTCCAAATTCTCCTATGGTGAGTGATCAAAGGTCAAATAAAAATGTATTTTTTTTTCTTCCTAATGCCCACGGGCTAATTAGTGCAGATATATTCAGTAAAAGTTCTGAGCATCAATCAAAGTTGTTTAGGCTGAAATCCCTGCAGTTGCATTCAACATGTGGCTTCATTATCTTGCCCAAGGGTCCAATTAGTCACGCCTTTTCCTTTGGTATTGTGTAAGATTCCTGGGAAATAAGCTAATTTAATTGCATATAAAGACTTGGAAATACCTAGAAATTATGTGAAAGCAAGTCTAGCCACTTTGCAAAAAGTCTTGACACCTCTTATTCTCTCTCATTTGCTTCCATGGCGCTACACTTTAGTTGCCATATTTTTCAGATTTTCTGTCCTTGTCCTCTTCCATTTTTAGAGAAATGTATTTTCAAGACTGTCCTATGAGTCATTCAAGCATAAAAAATGTATCTTTAGCAGTTCTATTTCTATTCCTGAAGACTTTTAAGAAAACAAGAAAAGCCTTTCTAAGAGGGTCCAGGTTGTGTTGAAGAATGATGGTGGTGACACCAAATGTTGATTTTTGTACAAGCTCTGCTTTTGCTCTTTTATGCACAGAGAATGGTTTTCTGGTGTATTTTGCACATTTCAATAGATTTTCTATATTTTGTCTCAAACTGCAGACATTCTGTGTTCTTTAGTTTATCTCAAAGAAATGAATGCATTTCCCAGACAGAAGCATAGAGTCTACTTTATCACTTAAGTGTAATTATGTTAAACTCCTTTGTTTTACAGCAGGAGACGGAATACATGGGTCACATTCGTCGGAGCAGTACTCCTGAGATGCTGGCAGAAGTGAACCGAGGTGCTGCTGTGCATCCGTTTGACAAAGTGGAGATGGAGTGCGAGTACATCAACCCACCCTCAGAGCCATCATGCCTCAACATATCCGCAGTGGGTCCTGGACTGGACAGCGACTTCGGAGCTAGTGCAGGTATTTCAGTCTCTTTCTCTCTGTTCTTTCTTCTTTTCACCAGGAGAATGTACTTTCATTCTGGCCAACAAATAGAGACTGAAACTGACTGATGAAAATCTTATACTAGGAAAATGTAGATTATCTTGATTTCTATTCATGCTGAAATTTTGTTCATTTTGTTTTGAATAATTAAAGATTTGCCATGACTGTTTTGTATCCAATGCAAACATTAATTTTACTTGGCATAAGAAGAAGCAGTATTGTGCAGGACATATTTAAAGTATTAAAAAATTCTCTATTCATACTATTAATATCTGAAGAACAAAGATCAGACACAAATTCAAAAATAGTGTTTTTTGTGTCTTTTTGGACACGTGGATGTGATATTTTCCAGGTGTGTCCCTGCGGATTCTGTCAGCAGACAGCGATGGACTTTCCAACGGAGTAATGACTTCAGCTCTAGAGTGGGATTATTATGACCCCTGCTACGTCAGACAGAATAATCTACCTAGACATAATCACAGACCCGCAATACACACAAAACAATACTGGGTATGATAAGTAGTTTTTTTTTTAATGTTAATTTAACTTTATTTAAATAGCATACCGGTATGCATGTTTTACTTTTTAAGTTTTTATTTGTCTCACGAACAATCACTCTGACTGCACACTTATGACATTACTTTCATGTTGTAGTCTACACTTCCACTGACTTTGTTCATATTATTTTAGATTTACTCTGCACCTTCACTTCAGTGATTTTGTAAAATGCTTTCACCTTTTTTACTCATAACTTTTTGTTGTCATCACTTTATTTCTAATGGTTGTTCAGCAAATTCTGAGTTTCACAATTGCATTTGTAATTATTTATTTCACTATAAACATGTTTTTTTCACTTGATCAAAGTCTTAATAAAGTCAATTTTGATAAAACTGAATAATTGTCTTTCCAATAAAAATATTGTCCATCCAAAACCTCGAACTGTCAAATTACAGAGGACATTTCAATAAGATTGCTAGTGTAAAAATTGTGTGATAATGTTGAGTTTCAAAAGATGTTAGTTTTCCCAGTAGTTGCATCTGCTGTATTCCATTTATGATCAGCAGAGGGCACTGTGTTTTAAGGCTTGCTGCATGATACTAGTTTGGAGCAAGTGAGAAAACTAGTTTTGTTCAGTCAGTAAAACTAATGCAAAGAATTCAAATTATATACAAAAAGCATGTAGTCCAATTTATACTCTAAAAATATCCTCAAGAAGATAAGACCTGAAAGCAGCCACTGTGATTCAGTGTAATTGAAAAGAATAAATCAAAATTAGCCCTGCAAAATAAAAAGGCATCATGTGTTGCTGGTAGTTCTCGTTTTGGACCTGGTCCAAGATGGAATCTGTTTAATTGAAAACTGCTTCATGTCTGTATGTTTCTGAGCCAGCAGACGCATACATCTCTACTATAGAAGTTTTTCTTAAACTTTTTTTTTTTTTTTTTTTTTTTTTTTTAAGCAATGCACCTGTGACTTTATTTTCAGCCAAGTTCACAAAAACCAATGCAAAGCTATCTTGGTTGGAGAAAGTTAAAACTTGTTTCTGAAGAAGCACATTACAATGTAAAGCATAAAAAAAAATTCAAAGATGTTTAATGTATTCTGACTAAATTCTCAATCACTGAAAGCTCAGACTTTTCATGAAAAAGTCTGTTAACGATAAAGATGTCATCTGTTTTCTGTCAAACTTTTTCGGCACTTTCAACACATCTTTCAAAAGTTTTTTGCGCTGCATTTTCAGACCAGCATAATTTGTGGAGGACCAAGGTTTCTGTTTTTTTGTTTTAACCACACGCAAAGATTATGTTGCATCTGTTAGATTGCTGGATTGGAAGATTTTCATGCATAAGCTTTCTGTTGCTTTCCACATTTCAGACTAAATTAATGTCTGCAAAAGCTTAAATATATTTTTTGCATGTATTAAAATATGAAAGCATTACCAATCAGTACAACCAGTCCAGTTCCCTCACAAATCAAACAGTACTGCAAATAATTAAAAAAAAAGATACAACTATGTCAACTGTATGGAATATTTTATTCTCTGTTGAGATGTCTGTACATTAAAGATCAAGTACAACTTGAATTTTTTTTTTTTTTAAGTCCATGGAAAGTATAACTGATGTTCCAATATGCAACCAAAACACAGCTTTACTCAAAGCTGGAGAGGAAATTCAACACGACCTGCTTGAGTTTAGCATCAGATGCCTCTGAGATTTTGCCATCAGCCCTAAAAACAGGAGAACATTGATTTGTAATGCATATCTTAGAATGAAAAAAAGCATGATATTCCCTCAAAGATATTTTATTTACCTAATAGCTGCCAGCAGGTCTTGGTGCTGACTCAGTATGTGCTGCAGGAATGCCTTCTCAAACTTGGTGATCTTGCTTGGCTCCATTTTGTCCAAGTGTCCCCTCACACCAGCGTAGATAACCGTTACCTGCTCTTCAATAGCCATTGGAGCTGAAAGCCGAAAGAATACAGGCAATGTGAAATGAGAATGGATCGATTATTTGAAAGAGAGGCTGAAATAAGCAACAACACTCACAATACTGTCCCTGTTTAAGGAGCTCTGTCAGACGAACGCCACGGTTCAGCAGCTGCTGAGTGGCAGCATCCAAATCCGAGCCGAACTGAGCAAAGGCAGCCACCTCACGGTACTGGGCCAGCTCCAGCTTCATGGTTCCAGCCACCTGATGATCAACGGGAATAAGTGAGATAACACGGAAGATTTTCAGAGGCGACCGGCAGGAGATTTCAAAGGGAGGCCGACCTGTTTCATAGCTCTGGTCTGGGCAGCAGATCCAACACGTGACACAGACAGACCGACATTGATGGCTGGACGAATACCCTTGTAGAACAGCTCAGTCTCCAAGAAGATCTGTGTGAGAAAATAACATTTCCCAACTAGTTCAAGACTGGTTACACTGGGATGAAGCATGACCGGTCACCCCCCCCCCCTCACCTGTCCATCTGTGATGGAGATGACATTAGTAGGAATGTAGGCTGACACGTCGCCAGCCTGTGTCTCGATGACAGGAAGGGCTGTGAGGGAGCCACCGCCGAAGTTGTCGTTCATCTTAGCAGCTCTCTCCAGCAGACGGGAATGCAAGTAGAAGACGTCTCCTGGGTAAGCCTCACGACCGGGTGGACGGCGCAGCAGCAGGGACATCTGACGGTAGGCGACAGCCTGCGGAAAAACACAGAGTGAAGTTGGATTAACCTCCGATCCTTCTCAAAACCTTTCTGCAGCCCCTGATTTTCTCCACATCCATACCCCCCCGACTGACTCAGATGGTAAATCCCACCTGCTTTGAAAGATCGTCATAGATGATCAGGGCATGCTTGCCGTTGTCTCTGAAATACTCTCCCATGGAGCAGCCAGAGTAGGGAGCCAGGTACTGCAGCGGAGCCGCATCAGAGGCAGTAGCAGACACCACAATGGTGTACTTCATAGCATCCGCATCAGTCAGTCTCTTCACCAGCTGAGCCACAGTGGACCTCTTCTGGCCGATAGCAACGTAGATGCAATAGAGCTTCTTCTTCTCGTCAGTTCCTTCGTTGAAGCGTTTCTGATTGATGATTGTGTCGATGGCAATGGCAGTTTTTCTGCAGCAGGAATTTAAACACATAAGCTTGTGACTGCAATAGCGAACAGTTTATTTCTTTCTCCGGTTTGAATTCAATAAAAATGTTGAGGGAAAACGACTGAAGGTAAAACTGCACCTTTAGCTATTGAATGCCTTGAAATAAACTAATTTGAAACGAAACTCAGATAAGTGCATTATTAATATGGATTTTACAGAAGATGTCTACAAATGTGTAACCACAAAATGATTTTTCACCCAATACGCATTCATGATTTTTTATTTATATCCGTATTCAAAGTGTCAACCACAAACTGACAGACAAATCATAATAAAAACAATAACGTGAGCTTAAATCATGGCACAGAAAAATATTTGTCCCAGTTGTCTTTAGCAGTCCCACTGATGTAACCACATTTCAAAAGGCACTAGAAATAACACTACATGCCGCAAAGTGATGAAATATTCCCTTTGAGCAGAATCCTCTTACCCAGTCTGCCTATCTCCAATGATGAGCTCACGCTGTCCACGACCAATAGGTACCAAACTGTCCACAGCTTTGATGCCAGTCTGCATGGGCTCCCTCACAGAGATTCGGGGGATGATACCGGGGGCCTTCAAACCCACACGCCTGCGGATCTTAGAGCCAAGAGGGCCCTTTGAAGTAAATGGAGAAAAAAATAAATAAAATGAAGGTGCATTCAGTTGTGATAAATTCATTAAAATATGATGGGCTATAACAGCAAAAACAACATCAGCTAGCAGGGCTCCTTTTAAATTATAACTACAATGATGAGCTAACTTCTCAGTGAAGTGATGAGGAGAGAACTGACAACTTCACAAACTTTCTAAATGTAAGTGTCTGAAATTTGACCATTTGGTGTTATTTTATTCTATTTCATCGTAAACCCAACATGTTTAGATAAATTTATCTATTTGAAGATGTTAACTTGGTCTCTGAAAAATAACTAAACTATCTGATGACATGTTAAAGAGAAAACTACCAGCTTAGGCAGAAATACAAAAATGTTAAATAAGATTTTCACAATCCATCCATAGTAATAATAGAATAAGTCTTGGGGCTATGAGTACCTTTCCATCAATGGCGTTTCCCAGAGCATCGACAACTCTGCCCAGGAGCTCTTCACCAACAGGTACATCTACAATAGCGCCTGTTCTTTTCACAATGTCGCCCTCTTTGATCAATTTGTCATTACCGAACACGACAACACCAACATTGTCGGGCTCCAAGTTCAGAGACATACCCTAGATAAGAGAAATATGATTTGAAAAACAAAACAAAACACGTCATCAATTACACAAATGAAACTAAGACATGGTGATATACAAAAGTACGAAAAAGTACTCATAAGAAGCAATTTTGTAAACTATCTGATTGCATTACTCTACGTATGATTAAGAAAATATTGTTAAGCATTAGTGCAATCTTCCCAATAGGTCAGTATGCAAGGTTTGCACTATTACCTTCAGACCAGAGGAGAACTCCACCATCTCCTCAGCCTGCACGTTCCTAAGACCGTACACTCTGGCAATACCATCACCAATGGACAGCACACGACCAGTCTCCTCCAAATCAGCACTGGTATCAGCTCCCATGATCTTCTCCTCCAGAATGGACGACACCTCAGCTGTGCCTTTAGAACATAAAAAAAAAAGAGTGTTAATTTAATTAGAACCACTAATTCATGTACATCAGAAAAATGTATTTACTACCAAGCCATAAAGAGTTTCCTGAAACACTGACCGGTCTTCTGGAGGCATGGGCGGTTGGTGTGTAGATTCTTGGCTCCAACACATGCTGCAGCAACATTCTTGGAAACCTTTAAACAAGACATCATTAAAGAATCATTTTTATGTAGTTCACAAATAGGGAATTTTCAGTTTGATGACATTTAAAATTAAAGATCAAAGAGAAATAATGAGAAACTCATTTGGCTGTTCTGAATGTGGTCTAAAATATTTAAAAATGCTTTCTTCTACATGAAAATTGATTAGAATGTTACACGAGTGCACAACATGGAGCCGTTTTTGTCTTTCAAACCAAACAATGCTATATTATTTATCACTGTATACTCCTCAGTATAAAATCTAATTAAAAAAAATTTAATTCCAGCAACCTGAATTTATAATTCTGTACTAATTTTGGAAATGGGACATACATTTTTCTTAATGCTACTAACAGTGAAGGGGTTGAGTCTGAGGAATAGGAAAACTCTGCAACTGAAATGTAAAGCTTGTTCAGAAGAAGACTGATAGAAAAGAATAGAGTGAATTTAAGCTATTAGTCCAAACCTTACTATAAATGTTGGTAACCTATTTTCTCTTACTCATTATTTTACCAGACCTATTCAACAGTGTACATTCGTTTTTAGAGGATCCTGCCCTGCAGTTTGCAGCCATTTGACAGCACTCTTTTACATACCAATTGTAAACTATTCTGTTAGAAGACAGCAACATTTTCATTGATTTGCCTAATCTACTCGAACAGCTGTTTAAGCTAGCCCGTCAAATACACGAGTCAAAGCTAGCAAGAATAGAGACGAAGCTGACCTTCAGTACTAAATTACTTAGCTTGTCATAACTGCACATTAGTTTACACAATTCCGCTGACAACCTTTTAACACAACAAAATGACAAGCAATTAATATAAAATAACATAAGTCCACCTCTATAATATACTTTTATTTATTCAAGAGGGTGCCTTGTTGCCATCTGTCATCCACAAACGATAACAGTACGGACTAGCAACGTGAAGGGCCCGATGTCCTCCAGCGCAGAGTGCGCACGCATAACATCGCAGCAGTTTCGTGCTGTTAAAAAAATACTTTTTCTTGTCAAAGTCATGCAAAATCTCAACACAAGCAATTCAAAGCTGCTTACAAATCCAGCCCTGCGAGGGAGGTTGCGGGCAAGAGCCGCTGCGACACGAACTGACAGCATGTTGGCGTCCTGTGGAGTCCGTCCTGCTCCCGATACCGAGAGAGAAGGATGTCGAACACGGCAGCCAGTCGTAAGGTCACAGCAACCCGGAAGTACTTCAAAGTAAACCACTTTTAAAAGAAAAACGCAGTCAAGGCAGTGGCAATGATAACTAAACTTCACAAATGTTTCAGGGATTTAATGAACTAAAAGAAAAACTCAAATATTCTACATTGTTGACATCAGTTGAGTTAAATTAGAGCTCAATGCAAACATATTCTGTATATAAGGATGTTGCTGCTACAGTTTCAATAAATGTTCTTTGTTATTCCAATTCAAGCATATCAGCAGTGTGAAAAAAATATTGTTCCACAATTTTTGGTCATTGTAGTTATTCCATCATTATTGCATAATTTCTCTTCGTTATTCTTCTAAAAACTCACAAAAGCAGCTGGTTGTAATTGTGTAAGTGGTTCTAATACTTCTGTTTTATTCATAATTTACAATTTTCACAAATATACCTGCACTTTGTTTTATGCTCCTACATTTCAGTGAACCTCCCACCAGTTTTTTTTTTTGTTTCATCAATAGACTATGTGCTCTATGTTGGCTGGGGGCACATTGCCCTAGGGGCTTTTTGTACAAAACTAGATCCTATTGCCTTACACCAAGTTCTTGCACAGTATGTGTTTAAAGCATATGTAACATTTTTGGAATGCTGGCTTGTACTGGTAAATATATTAGGATTGAAACTCAATTGGTTACAACACTGGTTAGTGTTGAAAATATAGTACAAAGAAAGACACAGAGCTCTACTAAATTTCGTAACCTACATTCTGTATGCAGCAGAAACACACTGCCTCTCGTCTGCAGCACCCAGTGTGGTAGCAGCATACTTCCCAACCTCCTAAAAATACGAAAAGCGTTGCTATTTTAAGGAATAAAGTAATAAATGGTTTATTTTGAGCTGGCATCTATGTAGCTTTGAGTTGATATCTATACCAAGTTCTCAGATGACGCGGAAATTGTCTTAAATTATAAACAGAAGAGAACCCTCTGACAAAAGCAACCTAGCAATCTAGAGACATGATTAAACAAAATTGTGACATTGTACAATTTTATTTATCCCTAAAACCATCAAAGATACTTAGCATATCAAATTATTAAACCTAAAGAACTGTCAAAAAACATTATGCCTGCATATTCAATTTATTACTGTTTGAAATCCTGGAAGTGCACATTCCTCAAGAGACTTGTATTGATCACACTGTATGCACTACCAACTAGAATTTCACAACTTCTAACTCTTTTTGCCTTATCCTCAACCTGTAAATGATAAACATTTCCATCCAATACATCTTTGTTGAAGAGCATCCTGTGTGTCAAGATTTACCTCAACAATTTACCATGGCAGTGATTTCAATGTTTACCAGAAGTCATTAAAATACTTTAGCAAGAGATGAGAGGGTCAAAAAATATTTGTCACGCTATTGAAATCTTTCTGAGGGTTATAAAGGTAAAGAACTTACTCCCTGGCAGATAAACCAACATGGTTTATATTTATTATCCACACTAATCATTTACATAAATGAGATTCTTGTTTTTTTTTCAGATCAAATTGGATTTAGAAAAAAAAGGCTTGACAATGACCTCATACTGTCCTGCTGCTCATTTTCATAATCTTGTACTAACCATAAACGATCCATTGGGGGTGCTCCAGTTTAAAGAAGGTACCGGAAGTGACGCATTTAGCTTTGTGAACGACAGGCGATGGAGACATTTTAAAATAAACATAGAGCTAACTGCTAACAGCTAACACAGCTCGCGAAGGTGCGAGCGGACTGCGGCAAAACACATTCAAATTCCTTCAACTTCTGAAGAAGTTAAGTGAATTTCGCAGTGCACTGTTTGTACAACGCAAATCAGAGAGCCCAACAATTACCGAAGATGTCGAAAAGTTCGTCACTGGAAAACGAAGAATATAACTAACGCAGTGGTAAGTTGATACCAGCAAAATGCTATGTGGGGTATCGTTTTTAACAGTTAACATTAGCAGGTAGCGGCTGACATGATTATGCTTGTAGTACTCTGGCCGTATAGATACTGCTTCCATTTATAGGTTCTTTCAGTGCAGCTGTCATGCAACCTGAATCTTTTTCCACAACTTGTCTACCTCTTGCCAAGTTCACAGAGGGTACGATTATGACCGAGATTAGCATTACTACGCAGCTAAAAGGTTATGTTAGCCATAGCTAGCCACGGGCACAACTGACAAAAGCAGTTCTTTTCACAAATAAATGTTTCATAGCATGTTCGTGTGTCTTGAAGTAGCATAACGCTTTAAGTACGAGATGAAAAGCTAAATTAGGTTATTTTCTATTTTTTGGGGACAAAATGGCTTGAAAATAGGTGAGAATCCATGTTGTTTATAGAAAGTATCCAGCCAGTTGTCAAGCTGCACGTACATCCAGTGTAGACTACACAAAATATGTTTAAAATGCAATGCAATTTTATTTGACTTTTCCCCCCGTCAGTAAATATATTTTACATGACTAATTTATACTGCCTTTGTGCGATTGGAGTTGAAAAGTAGAAATAAAGATATTACATTTTATGTTAAATAATTGTTTATAACGCTGAAGTACTCACTTGAGATCGAAAGGCAATACATAAATAGGCGCGCGCAGTACTGGCTTTTTACTGATGTACTTCTGTACAATATATTTCTGATACCAATATGTGCAATTTCCACCTTGTTCCTCAACGCAACTGGTTGTCTACAGTGGTAACATGGTTTTATGACTATTCAATATGATGTTGCGCTGTAATATGCAGGCAATAAGGCCATCATTTTAAAATGTGTACATTTCATAGGAGAACATGAAATTACTTGAGTCATATGTAAAGCACACCATATTTATTTATTTTTTAACCTTTTCAAACAAAACTAATTATGGATGTACATATTTAATAACTGTTAATACCATATATGTCTTTTTTTATTGTAATTGTTGATTTGGCAAATATGTATGATTGTGTAAATATAACTCAAAAATAAATCCAATGCCTCTGCTCAAAGGTATTCATCATGTTGAACAGACTGAGACTATTAAATGGATTAGTGATGTTATGTATTTCTTCCAGCAGGTGAGTTCCTGTCCAGGCACATTGGTCCAAGTTGTCTGGACCTTTGGGCTCTGGGCTTAACTAGCATGAAGATGGCTGATTCAGAGAAGGCAGAGGAATTTTTGGATGCTGAATGCCCCACAGAGTGCCTTGATGAAGTGCAGCCAGCTCTGACTTCTGTTCAAGGAGAACAGGATGAGCATCTGAAAACGGAGACCACCACCAGTACCAGTTCACCCCCAAGGGAAAAGGAGGCAGACAGCCCCTTGAATACTGAGGGTGAGCAGAGTCTCCTCTCCATGCCATGCCTGATGAAGGAGCTCCGGCGAGACTCCCCAGAGTCCCAGCAGGCATCTACAGGGAGTGACAAACCTGTGTCACGTCATATCTATGAGAGCGACTCCTCCAATCCCTGCATGCTCTCCCCTTCATCCAGCGGCCACCTGGCTGACTCAGACACACTTTCTTCAGGGGAAGAAGGTGCTGCTCCTCCTGCAGACGGAGAGGAAGAGGGAAACATGGAAACCGCAAATGATCCTGGGCAAGTAACAAGAAGACAAACATCTGCTACAGCTTCTGGGGGAAGGAAGTCTCGGCGGTCACGTTCAGAGAGTGAGATGCCTCCCAATGCAATGGCTGCAAAGAAGAATCGCTGCCAGCCAACAGGGGTAGTAGGTGCAGGGCAGGAAAAACAAACCAATGGCAAGCTGGGAAAAGTAAAAGGTCATCGGAGTCAGAAACACAAGGAGCGTATGCGTCTGCTGAGGCAGAAACGAGAGGCAGCAGCACGGAAGAAGTATAACCTGCTGCAGGACAGCAGTACAAGTGACAGCGAGCTCACATGCGACTCCAGCACCAGCTCCTCTGAGGATGAAGATGATGACACTTCCGGGGGAAGCAAGACAATCAAAACGGATATTCCAGGTAACTTCCACTGATTCCATCACATGCTTATAGCACAGTACAACACCTGTTACAGTAGGAGACACTATTTTATATAATGTAGAACACTGTGACGCATTACAGTATTAAGATGGAGGCAAACAACATATTGCAGTCTAGCAAATGGACATAAGCTCCCTTCATAATATAGAATTTTTAAGTAAACCAAACCAGATTGTTAGCTTGCTATAAGAACATGTAATAGATTTGTACAAAGTTTTTGCTATATCAAAACATCAGAAGCCCTGCTTTTTTGTGTTTGTTTTATCAATCACTGTTTCATCTTCCTTTCAAGGTTTTTCCTCATTCATCATCTATACTCATTCACCTTGTCTTTAGATGTATAGATGTTGTTTAGAGGGCCAATGCCCCGTCACTTCTCCTTTTCCTTTACATGTTTTGTTGGAACTTTGTCTCATCGTTTGCATGCAGTGAAAGTTTAGTTGGCATTGTTCAATTTATGAATGGATGATAATCTAATAGTGTGAGTTCTGAAGTTTAAAGTAGTGGGCCGGGTGTATCCCCATCATCTGCTCTAAACTGCAATCCTGCTGTGTAAGCCACGTTTAATGTGCTATTTTGAAATTTTAGCTTTAAAATGCAAATAATGCTTTTTTTCTTTTTTTTTAATTCAGGGGGATTTACGGAATGCGTAGATCAACCAAAACAGTTGTAGAAAATTCAGTATATCCTAGTTTTTCTGTGCTTAATGAAAATGCCAGCAACATTAGACTTTTTTTTAGGTCCAGATCTGTTTTCAATCTGCCCACATAGAAGGCAGTAAATTTATTTCCTTATTAATTTTTTCTTCCCTGATTTGGTCAGGTGGTTTTGTTCTCTATTGTGGATTTGTTAGCATCTTTAAAAGCGAAGGTAGCTCATGTCTCAATCACTAGAATCTGTTAATGCAGACTCATCTCTGACTGAAGATGTTGTGTGCTAAAATGAGGCACTGAAATGTCCAGTGTAAATAAACATAAAAGGCAAACATTGATTGTATTGTCTACACACACACACACGCACACACACATTAGAAATAGTTTTTTTTTAATTTTCATCAATGTATTTTCTATAACAACTTAATAAACATTTCTCACTGTGATCTGAGGTGTTCAGAACAACTTGCACATTACTGTTCTCAAGGTTCAATGCTTGTGTTGGAAAAGAGGACTTTTTGTTTATTTTTACCTGATATTTTCCTACTTCTTAAATGAACACACAATTTTGTGTTAGTTTTGCGCAGCATTTTTCCTTCATTTATTAGATTCAGACTTTGGCTTGCTGATTGTTGAGGTTTTGGTTTGGTTTGGTTTTATTGTTTAGCTTTGATGGAGTGTTTCCATATTGGTTGTAGTCTAAACATTTTTATTGAAACCATTATTGAATGGTTTTGGGTAGATCCTAACACCCACTGTTTTGTAACTATATAAGAGAAGATTAAGCCACAGACATAGTTAAACATATCTTTCCCTCTTATTTGACAGATTTACACTCAATTTCCATCAGATGGATGTTTTTACTTCCATGATTCACCAGTTAACACACTCTCTGAACGGTAGTAGCCAAATCAGTCACCTAAGACATCCAGCTTTCTTGTTAAGGGAACCTTTGTACATGAGATGTTTTCAACCATTTTTACATCCCGCATACAGATTTGAGTGCTACAACTGCATGATGTAGTCCATCAGCATGAAAGAGTCGATCTGCACGTAACCAAAAACAGTCATTTTCTCTTTAACACACAAGTCCACCTCCGAAGCATGACAGTGCTACTGTATTTTCTTATGGCTTGGCCTCAATGTCTTTAAAGCTGGCTTCAGACGTGCATCGGAGAGATCCAGAGTGGGAGCCCAGATTCATGGGCTGCTGGACACCAGTTCGTGGGACAGGAACGGCATCGGCAGTGTTCTGGAGGAGGCCATGACGCGCTTTGCTGTGATGCAGCGTCAGACTGAGGAGCGCTTCCGCGTCTGGATGGAAAAGCTTGCACACCTCGACTCAGACAACGATTCATCCAAGCGCTCCAGTGATGCCCCAGAGGGGCGGCAAGGGGCACGACCATCCCCACCCAGTTCATTTTTGCCATCGTCAGAATCTGCAGAGACTATGGCTGCCTACATGCTGGCACAAGAGAACAACAGTCTCACCCCAACTCCTATAAACAACAACAGCATCCTCCCTGAAGTTGTCACTCAGAATGGAAATCTAGGTGTTCCAGATCCTGGCCTCTTGAATGTGTAGATTTCACTTCAGCTTCACTCCTTGCAGTTTCACACAAGAATCGTAGAACTAGTTGATTCTGAAAGCATGGCAATGGGTTATAATAGGTACATGATGTGAGATCACTAGGCAGATGCACTATTAATAGCAGTTGGGCCTAAGCTGGTCATTGAACTTGATTTTGTGCAGACCTGAGGCTCAGCGTGTCGGCTGGCAATGAATCACTGTGAGATTTGACATTTGGAGTTATTCAACTCACCTGTTTGATTTCTCCAGTTCTGTGACATGGACACAGGGCATTTGTCACAAAACTGATGAGTCAGGGCTCTTATTGTACTGCTCATTGTATGGCTTGTTTGTTTTTGTTTACCAGCTGAACACAAACACAGATTATTTCATTCATACAAGAGTGCATTACAGTACCTGGGCAGTCATTAATCATTACAGTGCTAGGTGGAGTGTTGCTGTGTAATAGCATGTGCCTTGTTATTCTGAACTCAAGCTGGGAATAATAGATAAAGCATTTTAGTGCTATTTTCTGTAGAAACAGGTTTAAAGACCCACATCACTCCTCTTTCTCCCGAACCATTTGTACTTTCTTTTGCAAATGGCTCAGGAAAACTTTATCTTGGTGGCATAGCTTTACTAACAGCAGAACATTTAACCAGAAATTTGCCTATAAAGACGTAATATTCTAACCCACAGCATTTCTTGCTTTTTAAGATTATATTACAAATCTAGATTAGACGTGTTAACGTTTGTTATTACTTCTTCTTTCTTTTTTTTTCTGTTGGCCTTTCTGTTTCCTTTGCTGCTATCGCTGCCTTATTGCAGTAACCAGAAACTAGTGAGCAGGGAAAATAACTCTGTGTTTATTTTTAGTAGCCGGGTGTATAGATTATGGACATCAGAAAAGGCATGGGTTCCTTTGTTGTGGCCGTTAGCTACAGTGCCAAGAGCCTCAAACTTTCACTTGCATAATATTTATCCAGTTATTTTGTTGTTTGCACAGGTTTGCCTACCAACCTGGCTTGTATCTCCACGAGACACTGTGTTTTCACAGCTTTGACTTTCAACTTTTAAAAGCCAGGCAACAAACCTACAGTTAGGCAGCAGTGACACAGCTGCAATATGGTGCATGGCAATGTTTACAGAATTTTCTTAGAATTTGGGAGGGAAGAAAAAATGTCAGATCTAAGAGATCAAGTGGCCTTCTTTGGTTCAGATCCTGTGGTCCTTTGGAAAATACTTGTCCTCCAATCTCTCCTCAAACTACAATCACTAATCTAAATGACCATTAGTGTCACAGATATCGACACTGCTAACTCTGTGAAACATCAGACATTCTTGAAGAAATCTTTGGCCTAAACATATTTGTAGTTAGGATGTTAAGAAGTGGTTTTGTATGTGTATATGACTGTCACTTTTACAGAACTTAAAGCTGAAGGCGTTGTTGCCCCACCTGTTTGCATGTGATTATATCAGTATATAGGATGTGCAAGGCCAAATTAGTTATCAGCAGCATGTGTGCAAGGTATAGCTGTGCTTACACTGATAAATGGAGACCAACAGGACATTTTAATTCATTCTTTCCCCTTGCAAAATGGTTTTCTTTAAGTTGTATGAATATTGTTTTTATTTTATGATCCATTTTTTCTTTGCCATGTAGATTGAAATGGATCCAACTTTAGCTTTTGTTGTATTATCTTAAACAGTTTTGTGAACACAGTAAAGAGAACTTGGTGTATAGAATCGAAATGTGTGCTGAAGAAAAACACTAAGGGACAGTCCATTGTTTACCAAAGAGACTACCCTGGTTTACATTTGTCTTTGATACATGGCCTTTACATCGGCAAGTGCTTTGGCTCTCTGGTTATCCTGCTACCTGTCTGTTTCAACCCAATCAGCTTTTAATAGGCCCTGTTCTCTCATCGTACATGCTGTCCAGACGAACCCCCTCAAACACCCACACACACACACGTCTGAATAGTACTGTGTGTGTCTCTCCAAGGGACTCTCTTTACAGGGTAGAACAAAGATATGTGTTACCGCTCTTACACAGTTACTATTCTGTTGTTTATTATACAGCTACATTTCATTCACTGAGTAATGTTATTTTGAGGTGTTTTGTAATGACTGTATTCTAGTGTAGTTTTTATGTGAATGGCTGTTATTTTAAAAGCAATAAATGAATGGAAAAATTTGCAAAGGCTTTATTATTGAAGTAAAAACACAACTACCTCCATAATGGAAAACAAAAAGCATATTCATAGCTGCAGTCTTATATGATATACAGCAGAGCAAGCGCTGTCAAACCGATCACAGCAAGGGTTTCATTTTAGAGTTAATACGAACCGTTTAACTCTAGGTAAAGTTTATATTTATTCATGCAAATTATTAAGACTATAACTTATAAAACTGCGGATGGAGTGTCCAGTCTCTGTTCCAAACAGAGTCCCACTATTCCCAGGCATGATTTGAATAATGAAGTGTTTTCTTTGTTTCCTGCAGACGGGCCTCCAGTAGTGGGTCACTATGATATTTCAGACACTGATTCTAACCAGGAGAGTATGAGTGTGGAGACAGTCCGGCCCACGGTGATAAAGCATGAGCTAAAAACACACAGAGGCCAGGATATGGCAACTCACTCTGGGTGTATAAGAGCTCTGAGCTCTTTTTCAGGTCAGTTACGAACCCGGTATATATTCAAACTGATCATTTCCTTTTAGTAAAGTCAGGCCACTTAAGGGCATGGTTGTCATCAAAAAGCAACGTGAGGAAACGGGCTTATTTACGTCAGTAAGACTCCTTCTGAAGTACAATTCATCCCACACACACACACACTGCTGGTTTGTGTTTGGTTTCACTAAGTCTTGCTGCCTTGCATAAAGAAAAAGAAATTGACCCCTGCAAGTGAAACATGGTGGCGTCAGAAACGGGAATGTTAAACCTACCAACTAATTGTCACTTCTTGCTTCCCAGTTTTTAAAAGTCCATTCATTGTTGGGTTTTTGTGTCTGTCAAAGCAGGTGGCCTGAAGCTCTCTACCGCTCTGGTCTGACTCGCAATGTATGACTTTTCCTCTTATTTATTTCAGGCCACGTGGAGGCAGAGCTGTTGCACAAGGAGAGCTCTCAACACAAGGGCCAGATTAACATTGCTTCCTCTGACTCCGAGGTGGAAATAGTCGGAGTGCAAGAGAAAGCACGGTAAAGGGAGTCGCCGGGGAAACTACCTGTAAAATCAAATTTGCACTGCTCCACCCCCAAACACATGAGATGAAAACAACTTTAAATTTTTTTCCCTTTTCCCTTTTTCGAATCCAGATGTGCCCATCCTTGTGGAGGGGTTATAAAGAGTCTGTCTTCCTGGAAGGAGAACTCAGTGGAGCAGTTTAACAGCACAAATCAGTCACAGCTCTGGACTACTGTTTCCCCTCAGCCCAACTGGGCGTCCCCTCCTGAGGTGGTGGACCTCACGCTGGACGAGGACGCCGGACACAAATATCTACTTTAAACAACTTGTACACTGAAGACTCCTTTTTTTTCCTCCCCTGCATCCTCATCCACCTTGCCTAGTCTAGGAGTTTAGGCTGAAATCCTTCCTAGAATTGCAGCCTTGCCTGTAACCGCTCATGGACTCTTCCTGCTCCCGAACACTTTTGTGTTTCAAACTTTCCGTTGAACAATCATCTGTCAAAGCCATTCTACTGATGTGATTCCCTCATCTTGGTTTATCGGTGACAAATTTAACCGTAATTAAATGGCACAGCACTTCAAATGCAAGTGGAAATGTACAAGAGTGTTTTTAACTGTTGACGATAGCAATATTCTCCCTTCATTTAATACCTCGTTAACCCCTCAACAACTGCCACAGGTAGTCATTTTGTGTTGTGTGCTTGCAAGATGAAATTTAAGAACTTCACATTGCTGCTTAAGAGCAGGTCAGCATCACAACATGGCTGTTGACCTGCTTCACTACAGACTTTGAATAGGCTGCTTTTCTAGACCGGATTTTGCATTTTCACTTTTTGTCAAACACAAAGCTGCAACTGGGACACTTTTCATTGTACAGTAGACCACACATGGATGGCAAAGTTTACTTGGTTTCTGCTGGGGATGAATTTTGTTTTCAAGGTCTCTACACTGGATGTGCAGTCTGCATTGATGGCTTGCTTTACAGTGTCCAATATAGTCCGCAGCTTAGGCTCTGATACTGTCAAGTGTTTGGGTTCATTTTAAGGATATTTCGGGGAATTATTTGCTCTTTGTAGTAAGGGAAATGAGGATATTTATAACGCCTGTCATGGTGTGGCCCTCTTCAAAGGTATCAGAATCCACATACCATTGTTGCTCCTCAAAAGCTCACTAATTAATATACCATATCCAGCACAGAAATCACCATTTTTGGGGGATTGTGCCTGTCTGTCATTTTCAGGCACAAAACTTCCTCAGCTGACCTCTTGTTAAGTAGCTGGACAAAGACTGACTTGCCAACTTAACTGGCTGTCTCTTCTTATTTTGACTGAAAGACCTGACAGTGATATCAATTTTCTTATCTGTTGTAGGCAGGATGCAAATACACAAATTCCCCGAAGGGTATTTTGATATTTGAGATTTAAAAAAACAAAAAAAACCAGCATGTTTGGTTTCTACTGTAACTACTATATTTCAAAAAGTGTTTCCAGTTTTTTGTTTTTTTAAAGGAACACAAAAACCACTGTTTGGGCACCCAACTCTGCAGGAAAAGCACACACTACAAATTAGCGCTCATGTCCACCACAGTAATGCTACATATGTGCACTGCGGGTGGTGTGCTGGCAAAGAAGCCATATATCTTTTGTCTGATGTATTGGAACTACGTTTTTTTTTTTTTGTCTGAGTCCCAACTGACTTGGTTTTTCAGTGAATGTATGACCTCGCAGTACCAGCTGAGTGTGTTTCATGTTTGCATGCTTATCTGGATTTGTTGCAAACTCCTTTAAAACTCTGGGGACCCCTTTCTAATAACTGAAGAAATGTATCTTCCATTGAATCCTGCTAAGCTAGATGGCCAGAATGCCTTTGAAATGTGCACTATTTTCTTTTAGAATGGGAGAACTATTATTCTTTTACCTTAGAAAACAGTGGATTTTTTGCAGTCTCAACAAATATTTTAATAACAGATGTGAATTAAGCACACACACAAAAGAAAAAAAGTAAGTGGTGTTGAGTTTGTGATCATGTGTAGGGAGTTATGAGACATTTACTGTATGTGCTGTTTTTACCCTGAGCCTCAGGGCCTGTTACTCTTTCCCTGCAGTCTTACTTTGTCCTCATGCAGTACTGCAGCCAAGCTGGTAAATTTTTTATTAATAGTCCAACTTGACACAATATTTTTGATTTCTTCTATCACATATTGAATAACATTTACCTTGCTAAGTGATATTTGAGAATTATAGATATATATTAACTTCTGCTGGTCACAGAAAGGGAAATTTAAAAACATAAACTAAACCAAAGTGTAAGTGGAATTTCTGTTCTCACTTTGTTTCATTTTACTGTTTTAGAATTATATGTTTAAACCATTTGTCATGAAAAGACATGATATGAATTATCTTTTCAATTCAAGATATTGTATAGTTATGTTTTTGTTTTTATTCGGCCAGTTCTTTCCACTGTATGAAGCTTCCACTGTAATAATTCTTTGTCAGACAACTTTGTCTTGCGAAATTCTGCAATCAATTCTGCAATTGTTCAATGGGATTATTTTAGAATATTAGGAAAACACATTGCCCATGTCTTTACCAATTGAGGTGCCGTAGAAAGCAGGGCATTGATGCTTGATTTGGTTGCACATTGCATGTTTAATGGCTTCTATTTTTTAACCTCAAGTCAGAAATGTCCCTCATTACAAGTTATTCAGCCTTGCTCTTCTGTTGTTTTCACTTCAGTTTTATTGTCAGTATTTTAAATTAACAAATGTTTATTTTGTTGCTTCTGCAAGTCCTTGACTTCCTTGAAATCAAGTCTGTAGAACAAAAAGAAACTATTTTAAAATTAAAATAAATTGTGTTATTTAATGATTGCTTTACTGTTGTTGTTTTTTTCTTTTATTCCTAGAATTATCAGCTATTTATTTTTAAAGGAGGCTACATAGTCTATTGCTCATCTTCTATGACTATAAGGAGGTCAGATACAGTAAGTAGCATCAAGCTCATGGAAGAAAAATAGGAATAGGGAGGGATATTTGCAATTTAATGGAGGGTGTTGATTGAACGTTTGCAATTTTGGCTGCCTGCATTGATGAAAATGTGTAACCGACCTGAACAGAACCAATATTTGACAGGTTTTTAATCTGTTCAGGTTAAGTGGCACAATTTTTAATGTAATATTCAGATTTAATTTGCACCCCTCCATCCATGTAAGATGGAGTATACATCATTGACAAGTTGCCAGTCCATCACAGGTCCAATGCCAAGATGAATGAAACTGATTTTCATTCAGATATGAATCAGATAAGTCAAATAGAAACTTTTTTTTTAAAATCATATTACTTTAGGAGATTTTTTCCTTTTTTATAAGAAAAGATACGGGGCTTTGGAAACAACTTTTTCACCCCGTCTGGCGTTTGCAAAGATTAATCTGATTATGATTAAAGCTTATGAGACAGACAGACTCAGTCCCAAATAGGATATATTATCCCAGGTATTTCCAGATATGAAGTTAATTTGTAAACAAATGCTCTCCATTTTCTTTTTTCTTTTTCTTTTTGTGGATGTAAAAGTTGTTGCAAAAATCTCCATGCTGCAGATTAATATAGTTTTTTTAATTCATTCTTACATCCATTGGTAAAATGCTCTTTGAGCCACTGGTTGCAACATAAGTCCAAAGCAGGATTGATTTAAAAAATAAAAAAAAGGTCATATTTTACTTTCACAGTCCACAGAGCTTTGAAAAAAATTCCAAAACTAATTTCTAATGTTCGTTTGCACCTTTCTGATGTCGAAGGAATCTGGGGAGTCACTACTTCCCCACTCCTGGGTCTTTAAAATCTTCCTCAAGGTCTTCTGCCATCAAACGGGGTTTCGAATTTCCTTTTGAGCCATCCTGCAAGCATATGTCCTTTAAAGTTTTCTCTCTCTACAGAGGTCAACATGGCCCATCATCATTCTTACTTAATTCCAATGTGCTATTTCAAACTAAGGAAACAGCTTTCTGAAAATGTGTTGTAATCTTACAAATTTGTCCTGTGACAAATTTTCAGTGCTTCAAAGAGACAATGGCTGCTATTTGTTGGAACGAGGTTTAAAGACTGAGTTTACAAAGCTCTGAAACTGGATTTTCCTACTGATTACTTAGAAGGAAAAACAGCCTTACATATGGTAAGTCCAGTCTTTTAGATTGTACTATTTTCCTTTTCGGTTTTTCACCGTCAGAAATGCACCGAACAAATCTAAAGTAGTTTCTCTATTTACTTAACCAATTGACTGTAAAAGAACATTTAAATTTCTCTCTCTCTCTCTCTCTCTATATATATATATATATATATATATATATATATATATATATATATATAT
>JAOXYM010000020.1:8202798-8243933 GCA_028567055.1 Leptatherina wallacei | reverse complement strand
AACATTTAAATTTCTCTCTCTCTCTCTCTCTCTCTCTCTCTCTCTCTCTATATATATATATGAATAATATAATAATTGTGTGTGTAATTGGAAATATTTTCCACCATGAGTACAAAACTTAATATGTCTCATTGTTTTCTTTTATGCTTTGGACAAAAAGTCTAGACAACTGCCTAGTTGTGAACAATAAAACATCATCCTCACTCACCAAAATGGCATGCGGGGTCGGAGGTCATACTGTGACACCTGCCGCTAGGGGGACATATGGAGTTCGCATGAAGAAGACAATGAGGGAGTGGAGCAATGCAGTCTGTGGGGCTCTTTTTTTCCTTAAACCAAAGCCCTTTGGCTGGCTCTTTTCACCCTCGGGGCAGAACATCAGCTGTATGCTAATTTTTACAGCAGAGTGGTGGCCTCAGAGATGTGAATGGCTCTCTCTCTAAGCCAGAAAGGGTTTGCCTTCTTCTTGCAGATGTCTTTTCAGGCTGTAATTATGCTACTCTGGCTACATGTGCTGTTTCCAATTTAAAGGTTTAATAAAAGTGGCTGCGTATTCGTATAGGACAGCACCAATCACCTGTATATTATTATATTGCTTTGCAAAAAAAAATAAAAAATTTCCCCCCAGGCTCTACTGCAGAGACCTCAAAACTGACGATTTTCTATACAATATCCTTGTTGTCTATTTCAAGGTCCTGAAAAAAGGTAGAAATGGTTAAACAGTTTTAGATGAAACAGGAAAAGGTTTAACAGTTATTTGAGAGTAAAGAAGACTGACTGCAGAAGTTCAACTTCCAGTGGTAGTAAAGCATTGTGAAAGGCCTTTTGTGTTTCCCTGCTGGCTGCAAGCATTATATGGTGGGAACTAGGGGATGAGGACATATGGGACTAAGAGTTTTGTGACCCCCTCAGTTTCCCCATGTCCATCTGTTCCATCATCCTTCAGGCTTAAGACTTCGGGCTGAAAGCTTTTCAGGACAGATTTTATGCGGAACTGTAAAATGATGCATTGTATTTGTGGGAAGACTAAAAGAAATTATGACAAGGTAAAAGATCTGTAACATTTTAAACTGCATTTCCATAACTGTGATGCTTTCTGCTCACAGTGAGATGCAGCATTTAAAAAAAAGATCCACTGGGTCCAAAACTGGCAGAGATATCTTAATCTAATCGGGATGGAAGTCTGCGTTCTCTTTGTACTTTTATTTTTTCTACTTCAAAGAGAGCCCTACTGATATTACACACTCTTTTTCTACCCTTGATGTTGGAGAGTTCTGCAAAATAGGCTATGTATACAGTACTGTGATCAACTCTTGAGCCACCCCTTATTCATTTTCAATCGAGTCCTTATACCTGACAACTTTAAAAGTTATGTATTTTATGTAATACATAAAGCAGGTAGCTCAAAGGATGAACCAGTGTTAAATCCCCACATATCAGACGATTAAGCGTAGTCCACTTTAGGCATTTTGCCACAGGCAGACTTCTGCAAAAACACATCATAGCATTTGTGAAAAAATGAACAAAGTGTGACAGCAATGAGTAATAGTATTTTTGCACCAACAAGGTTATACCAAAAGAGCCATCAGCCAAAAACCAGGGATATCTTGGCATGGTGTGCATGAAACAGGAAATATGAAGGTCAAAAGCAAAACCAAAGAGAGAGAGATTATAAAAGTGTTTACAATAGAAACTGTTAAGAATACAGACTTTATAATGCAACTGTTCTTTCAGGTGATCTATCTCCTGGTCATCAAAGCCTCATCAGAAATGGTCTCCATCAAAGGCCGGCTGTCAAAAATATCATCCTTCAGGAAGAGAAACAGCCAGAAAAGGCTGAGATATACCGAATGACAGCAGAATTGGGTGCCTCATGTACTGTTTTCCATGTATGTTTGCATATCTTTCAATAAATCATTGCACCAATGTAATGTCAATGCATTTACTGTACACATCGTGTTTTTCTAGTCACATGTTGGCCACATAAATCATTTTGACACATCACATTCTACGATACACTCATACTGAACCTCTATTGTTACATACTAAGTTCTTTCTGCAAACACACATCTCATACCTCGGTAAACACATCAGGAAGCAATGTGGGCTTCAGTGTCTTGCCCAAGAACACTTTGCTATGTAGTCAGGTGAAGGCTGGGATCTATCCACCTACTTTTGGCTGACAACTGCTCTTCCTCCTGAGCTACATCCACCCAATACATCTATCTTGAAATGAAGGATGGATCTTTTACACAGTAGGCCTACTGTACATGATACTATATTCTTGCTCTGGTGAATGTGTGTCTATGCCACATTTGCACAATAGCCCAACCAGTCACATGGGTTCAAACTCCGAATAAGTAATAAATGATAACAGAAATATTATCATGATTATATGTAAACTGAAAATATAGTTTTCATATGTGTTTAGATTTAGTTAAAATAATATTTCTGCCTGTGAGCAGTTGCAGTATTTTCCAAAGCAATCAGGACCAGTTTATATTACACACATCCAGTTTATATTACATCAAATGAAAGGATGTTGGGTGCATGACAATGATGAAGAGAAGAAAAAGCTCATATTCAACCATTCTCATTGCTGTATCTTGACCCTCACTATTTTCACTCAGACCAAACTGGTTTTATTTTTAATTTTAAATACTCAACAATGCTCTGCATGTAAAGCTTAACTAGAGAAACGTAATTACGTCCTACAGGCACTGGGTGACATTTATTAACTTACATGTAGAAATTTTCATTAAATGATCAATCCTAAATATATAGCTTCTGGCTGTTAAAGACTGTCCAATGTTTAATACATAGTTATAAGTAACAAGCTATAAGTAAAATCTAACTATCTTATTAGCTTGATTGGAGGACCCAGTGATGGAGGGCGGGCTGTCCAAGACATCTCAGCTCGACACTAATCCCATTGGTGGATCCTAATGCCAAACCCGAAGGGGTCCTGCTCAGAAGGGTTCAGTGATTGGTTGCTTGGCTTTGTGTGTGCAGATAGCGCAGCTTGTCCCTTTGAATGTGCAAGGGACTGGAGGCGATCATTTCCATGGACCATCTGTCTCACTGGCTGCACTCACAACAAAGAAGGACCCAGGATGGTGTTAGTCCATGTTGGATATCTGGTTCTCCCCGTCTTCGGCTCAGTTAGAAATAGAGGTATGACTAGCTTAATGTTATTTCATCCTAACACTAACGAAATTCTCGGCGTTTCTTGTTTAGTTTTTTTCCCCCTTCAATTTTCTTATTGTTAAATGTCCGCAGATGATGTAAACAGAGCTGACACCTGCTAGCTAAAAAGCGACGCGGCGTTAACAGCGAGCGATGGAGAAAACGTTAGCCGTCTTGCTAGCCGCAGCGTCGTGTTAAATTAGCCGAACTCATACCTTTAAAACACTCTGAAGTGGTACTGTGGACGTTCAATGTCCTAAAGGCCATAAAAAATTTATATTCGGACGTTTTTAGGCCTGTTACTCGCACCAAATGACTGCAGCTGTCAAATGGCAGCCTTGCTTTTGTTTTATCCTCCGTGGTCAGCGCGGTCCTGTCTGGTTTATCTGCGCCGTGTTTATGTGCGTTTGCTGAAATCGTTTGCCGTTGCCCCTTTTGATTATAATATAAGTAAATTGATACTAACTTAATTTTAAGTGCTAACGTAAGCAAATATGTTAGGATCTAATTAGTGATCTAAATAAGCGGCTATTTAAAACATCCAGTGTGACGGGTTATTTCCTCTTTTGTGTGCATGTGAGTGTTGACATCTAGCGTTTGTTTTTCACTCTAACTTTTATTAATTTCAGTTAATGACTTTCGCATTTACGATTGCTTTGGCTCTCAGTTAGAAATCAGCATTACAAATGGGTTAGCAAATGCTGGCTCTTCCCTCTAAACCTTCAACAAACCCTCAAATTTCGCTGCAGGTTCTGCACAAGAGACAAATCCGACCAGCTTTAAGACGCTGAATTGGGCAAAAACACAAACATCACCCCCAGCCGCAGCAGGCTATCTGTGTTGATTATGTAATAATAATAATAATAGTAATTTGACGCGCATTGTTAAATCTACATGCAGTAGCACCAATGATTTCATTGTGCTTTTATTTGTGTTCTTTTTTCCTGTTCCATAGTATCGAAGCTGGCTCTACATTCCGCATTTCTCAGACCTTTGTCCCCCTCCATTGTGTAGCTAACGATCATCTGCTGCTGTCTGCCGTAGCCTCTGCCTGTTCTCTGCATCTAGCTGTATTGTGAACCCCTTCTTCCTCATTTCCTCTTTTCATCTGAAGACGACATTGGCATTAAAACCGAGTTCCCACTCATACCGTATCCTTCTGTGTAACAGACTAAAGAATAACACTTTCTGTAGAAAAACAGTTTGTCTTTATTTAAACTGTCATGTTGCTCTTTAGTAAATAACCCATTGTAGCATTAGGCTTTACTACAGACTGTCATTGTGATTTTCCCATTCAGTGTGGATAGACTACATTCTGCTGTAAATTTCTGTAAAGTGGATACATTTTGATCCTTCTGGATTCGATTACAGCCAGGCTTGATCGAACTAAATGATTACTGTCATATCCCCCTATTTCCAAAAGTGCATTTGTACAAACGGCTTTATAATTACCATTAACAATTAATCCTGTAATCTTAACATTCATTAATATCAGTTGTACAGAAATCACAGTTCATGTGGTGTTATTTAAAAATTTCGAGCTCACTGTGCCTGTTAAAGTGGCGTATAAACAGTTGGCCATAATCCTGTCTGTGTGTTAAAGCCTGCTTTCCTGCTAGATTAATTGATTTCATAATCAACTGGCGAGACGCTGTTCTAACTCATCTTGCCATTTAAAAAATACCTCACTGTCATGCACAGCCCCCCCTCTCAAATCTTTCCTCCAGCACCACCAGAATGCTATCCATTTTACAGGGATGTGTATATCCTGCACTGCTGTAGAAGTCCTTTAGAATCAAAATGTCTTTTTATTCTTTGGTTGTGGTTTTCTGCCTTATGTTCTTGTATTAGAACCTAATGCATGGTCATTTTATACTTTTTTTATTATTATTTTTTTCCTCATTGAACAGCAGATTCCAATGTAATCTTTGTGTAGAGATGTCCCTGCTGTACTGAAATGTGCTGTAAGCATACACATCTACTCATTGGATGCTGCTTCTGTTCTGTTAACCCTACAGAGAGCATGGTCAGGCCTTGCCTTTGGTCTTTATTTGCATGGTGTTATTATGGTTATATAGGATATATTACTCTTATTATTACTATTATCACACAGTGCCACACATACTAATATTTTCCAATAAAGACTGTAGTTCTCTTCCTAACCTTCAGTGTGCTTTTTGCTGATTTCCATGTGTTCCCTCCCTCTTCCCTCCACACTGTGCTGTCACTGAGACGGTCCCCTCACTATATGTGCTCTCATTTTTCAGCTGTCTTTGACAGTCTCCTCAAGTTGCTGTTCTGCTTATTTTGAAGTAGGAGTAGCCATATCCTTTTCCCATTAAAACAAAAAGCAGTTGTTTGATAACATTGATATTTCCTTTTAAATGCTATCATTCACTCTAATCCATTCAATATAAAACAAAACACTGCCTCCCTCACATCCTCTCATTGGTGTTCATTGGTGTTGAATTAACAAAAGAACATGTTTTTTTCTTTTAAAAAAGATTTGAATTAGCATACACCTGTTTAAAGTGAACCATTTAAATCAGAAACTATCTGTGGGGGAATTAAGGTCCTTAACTTTATTGCAAAACAGATTCTTTACAGATGAAGGACATTGAACACGTTTAGCAAAAATTATGTTTTAACATTAGAATTTTCCTGATGCGCCCAAACTTATTAAATGGTGGTATTGCCTGTTATTATCAATATGTTGATTTGAACTGTCTGAAGGTATATCATGATCTTGTCCAACATTCCTTGAAGGCATTGGTATTTAAATCTTAAATTCCTTTGCATTCTTCCTTTACTCCTGTACACAAAGTGGGCTGCATCTATCTGTTGATTATGTTTCTACACAGAGTTAATGAAAGAAAAAGGATCCAGTTTGGGTCTTGATTGTGCAGTAGAGGTCTGTTCCAGGAATCAGGTTTAGGAAATGCTGAAGAAAGTCATCATTGATGGATTTAAAAAAAAAAAAACTACTACAATTAGAATGAATTTTGTTGTGTTATTTTCCTGACTTGAAGTCTTCCAAAGACGGATGGTAAAGCTTTAATTTAGCCTTTGATTATATAGATTATTTGAATATGTATTTATTACCTGTCCAAGGTGTACTCCAGTTTTCCCCATGACAGCTGGGATAGCCTCAACCGTCTGACAGGAAAGGACCACGCAGGTATTGAAAATGGATAATTTATTCTGATGTGAGAAAATGCAGGAAACTGAAATTAGAAATTAAAATGTGAATCAAACCGATGAGGCAGTATCCCTTTGGATCTCTGTGAAGTCACAGGCTGATGCAGTAATGAAGATTATGTTCAATTACAACTAAACGGGTACCTACATTGACATTTTTAGGCAACTTAAAAATCTTGCTCAAGGATTTAATGTATGCACCTTATCTCTCAGTGCAGGGAACTGGTTGATAAGGGTGCCAGCTGCCTTAATGTCGGTAAGAATCAAAGTTATGAAGGAAAATCTATCAACTTTTCCATCAAGCTGATGACGATTAACAGTTTGGTCATAAAGTCTTTGGGCAACAACGTGATATTATTATCTTTCTGGACTGTGTGAAGGTGGAAATTAATGGTGTGTCAGACAGCTGCTTTAGGATCAGCAGAAGGGCAAAAGCCAGAGTGAAACTTGGTTTGCTAAAGAAAACCTGCCAGTCAGCACGTTAAGCTCACAGAGTCAGTTACCATGGTAATGCTCTTTCTGGACCAAAACCCAGGTTTTTTTTCTCCCTCATCTTGTGGTTTACAAACTTCCCACAAAACTGGCTTTCTGGACCAGACCTCAGCTCTGTTCAGGAGTCACGGAACCACTTACTTTGTTTTTAACTGCAGCACCAGTTTAACACGTCATTTATGACTTGATTTGAAGTTCATCTAATCTGAGCTTTGACAAATTTAACATGCAATTTAGGTTTCCAACAAACCCATCAAGCTTCTGCTAGAGTTCAGCTGATCTTCACACTGACATAAAAGTTTGACCTCCCTCATATGACCAGGCTCTTCTCTAATCTGCTTGCTTGTTTTCATGGATTCAGTACCTGTCATCTCATGATGGCATGATTTTTTTCTTTGGATGTGTTTGACAACTGGTTCTCAAAGAAAACCAACAGTTAAGATGCAACCAGCCTTTTGTTTCCTTGAGATCCCAGTGATTTTTTTTTCTTCCTGTTAGCTGGAAAGGATATTAGAGGATCAACAACCATCATATCTGGATCAAAATGTTTGTAGCACAAGAAATGGTTACAAGAAAACAATCCAATTTTTCCTACAGTAATAAAGTCTGCCTAAAAATATTTTGCTAATTAAGTTTTACACCAAAGTATTGCAATGTTGAAGCTTTGCAACAGAGATTCTGTCTCCGGTCTGAAACCGCCATGTGTCATTGTTACATTTTAGACTCTGAATTGGTGTAACAAGCAACAGATCTATCATCGGGCTGTCGGTAATTAGCAGAACAGATTTTGACACATTTATAAATAACCTCTTCAATCACAAAGCAGGAGGTTGCTTCTAGCAGTTTTGCAATGTGAAAATGAATTAATTAATCATGTAGTTGTCTAGTTTATTTGCATTTTGGCATGACTAAACCCAATTAGACTCTCATTTTAAGTGTAAGGCTGTGGTTTTGGATTATTTTCTGCTTTAAATACTGAGAAATTACATTAAATAAGGCTTAGAGATCTCTTTTTTTTCATTTTATGGTGTCTACAAACAATATTTCATGACACAAAGTTCATGTTAGGCTGTCCCCCTTTTAATTTAAAGGATTTTTAAATGTACTCTCTGCCTTAAAGTCTTTTTTTCATTGTAACACAGCAGTAAAAAATGTTTTTGAGAAGCGTGAAAGTAGTCAAAATAAGTCCCACACAGACTTTGGTGTCACATTAAAGATGTGTCTTTTGATGCAAATTCTAAATATACACTCATACATGTAGAGTTTTCAAGTGTGAGACTTGCTGCTGTCTGACTTCAAACACTTGAGCCTTACATCTGTTCAGAATGTCTGAAATAGTTATTTATGTACCGACAGAAGGAGCTCCTGAGATACAGTGGTGTATGCTCTGTACATTTCACCATCAACTACAGCCTTTTAAATAACTCAACAGCTGTAATGCACATGTACCACTGCAGTGGTTGAGTTGGTAGTAAAACCTGCCCTGTCTTTATTTAACCAATTCACACAAGTAGGGTCAATGAGCAAGTATGTGTCATGCAGGGCAGTTTATACTGTATGCAGTTTTTCAATCAACACAGCTTCTGCCAGGGAGCACGTTGATCAGAGATATCTGAAGGTGGGTGATGGGGTGAGTGTATCACATGATGGATGGATGGATGGATGGAAGACCACTGGACAGACAGAAGATAGGATTAAGTTAGAGAGGAGGTGTGATTTGTAAAGCTGCAGTGATGGAAGCTGGAGGCGGTGAGGGAGGATTCATGTCTGACTGCAGCAGTCGTAGGTGGGTGGGGCCTACAGGTTGTCACTCACAAAGGGAAACCATGCCGCAGCCACGCTGTGGGGGAGGGGCTGCTTGTGCAGCAGCTCAGGGGTGAGGAGAAGTGGATTGTTTGCGTCTGTGTGGATGGGTGGGAGCCTGTTCTGCACCAATCAGACATTTCATGACTGTAAGTCAAAGCAGAGATGTCACAATAACGTCATTGCCATTAGCTCTGCAGTATGTCAAATATTAATGTCAGCAGTTAATGCCGTGGAAGAGCACTGAGAATCATAATGTGATATTTACGAGCTTCACACAAATTCCAGCCTCATCAGGTCACAGGCTTCATACAAAACTAATGTAGAGAAGCTATTAACCAATCCAATCCACCAGACGGCCATTTCTGCTCTATTTCCTCAACCAAATGTTGTTTTCAGATCGCTCGTGGCTCTCTGGGTTCACTGGCTACTCATGTCCCGAGGCAACATGCAGTGAAGCTAAGCCAAGCAAGTATGTCGGCAATAATGAAAGGAGCAGAAATAAGCTTTTTTGCTTGCTTATTTTGGTTTATACCACATATTTTTTTATCTCTCTAATGTATATGAGATGACATCTTAGAACTACCCGGCATTTAGATGTACTTTACAAGAGGAACCAGCTTGACTTATAGCACTAATTACTTTTAGTTTGTTTAATTCAATAATAAAATTAGTTTTAAAATAAGTATTCCCCCCATTGAATCCAATATGATGCCAAACTGGAGTGGCAGGTTGTTCTATTTCCCTTATGTTCAGTTAAAACAAACAACACTGTGTTGATTAGTGAGCATTGGAGATGTTGGTTGGTGGATTGTACCTGTTTGCATTGACATCACTGGCTCCTGAGCCAGCCACATGGCTCAGGAGCCTCCGGACTCTTTGGGCGTCCTTCTTATCATCGAAATGAAAAGGAGACAAGATGTTACTGAAGATATGGAATATGACCACAAATGGACAAACTACAGGAACAGGGAAGTAAAATTACAAGTCACAATTCACACAGAAATTACATTGATAAATCATAACAAAATATATTGCCTAATTTAATAGTAAAATAGCCAATGTGGACACGGGAAAACAATTTTGATGAGATGCAAAATAATCAAAAAATTACCAACAATTGACAAAATAGCCACAAAGAGGTGCAAAATGATACAAAACACGTTTTTGGTTATTTTAATGTGGTTTTAATGCTTGTTTTGATACTAGGACAAGTCAGGGGTTACTTATCTTTTCCTTGAAAAACAATCTCTCAATAAGTTTCCATAATTGTTTCCAATCTTTGTGCCAAACTAATCTTTAGATCCTTAAAAGTGACTGAAGCATCTCTTCTCTCTTCTAGCAACTGTATTAGCACCTGTCTTCTACCTAATGTTGAGCTATTGGGTAGAACATGCTAATATGTGGTGAATATCCAGATGCACGTCTTTAACTCCATGAATTTCTCCATAAATTTTAAACATACCATACACATCATTTAACAGACAGATCCTCCCTCCTGCTCCCATTAGGCAGACAATGTTAGTCCTTCTTACTGCAAAGGAGGTTAACACTGGTTGATTGAGCATGAAACTCTTAAAATCACCTTAATGTACTCCACTTATTTGTGGACCATGCATAGACACAATATATTGCTTTGCACAATCCCTCCAAACCCTGCTGGTTCAGAAAGCTTGAGGGCTGTAATAAGAAGTTTAAGTAGCAATTATTTGTCTCCATCTCACGCTCCCTCAACGCTCAGTACTCTGCACTGGGAGTAATTTCAATTGATTGTTTTGAACTAGTCAACACTGAGGTGATTTAGTGTCACGGCCACACAATCTCGTCTTTCCCATCTCTGATATGGAGAGTGTGGGTGAGTGGGTTTCACTGTAATCAGACCCAATGAGAAATGTACAATTTAATGTTCCTTCAACAGCAGCCTTTAAGTTAACTAGCAATAGACTGCAGATAAGTGCTGATGCTATCACTCACTTTTTAAAACTCCTAAAACTGTTAGAGATGATAGGTCTGTCTTGAAGGCAAGTATAGAGGTAGAACATTGGGTCTGAATGATGCTCACAGGTCTCTATCATCCATCTACTGTTCTGTCTGTTGTGTCCTCTCTGTCAAATCTCTCCTACCTTTGTATGTTTTTATGTGTCTATTGACTGGCTCATCACTTATCTGGCTCAACCCTGATCCCTTACCTTTATTTCCCATAGGAGCACATTTCAGCAGGCATCAGCACAGCCATGCTACCTCCTGCCGACACTTTCACCTGGGCACTCCCCAGGCGCCCATCTCAGCGGAGTTCCCTCTCGGACACGCCAGCCAATCCCCACAGACAGGTCTGGCCGCCCACCTGTCCCCCGCACATCACCCGACCCTCACTGCTCTGCCAGCACCTCCACAGTTTCAGGATGTGCCGGGGCCTTCATTCCTACCTCAGGCCTTACACCAGCAATACCTCATCCAGCAGCAGTTGCTTGAAGCGCAGCACCGCAGAATTCTTCCGCACTCCAGGTAGTAATGATGCTACATACTGTACGTGAGTGATTTATACACACAAAAAGCTAAATAACAACAAAAATCACCGTATGTAATTGCAGAAGAACCCAGGAGCGCATTCCCCTGAACCCTCACCGACTGCGTTCAGGTTATGAGTACTCTGCTCCTCTCCATGTCCCCCAGCCAATGACACAGCAGCCGCGATATCTGGCTGAAGGCACCGACTGGTAAGTCTCTGAGATTAATGAGGGTCCTGCAGAGTTGAGAGATGATCCTGTCCATTCATCTCTGCACCCATCTGTCTGTCTTTACCACTGCTTGGTATGAGTAATAATACTGATTTAGTCACACGCCTGTCTCTCTGCAGGGATCTTAGTGTAGATGCTGGCCTCCCTCATCAGTACCAGCTCCAGCAGCACTATCAGCATTACCTGGCCTCTCCACGAATGCACCACTTCCCCAGGAACACATCGTCTGCACAAGTGGTAAATTTTTTTTATCTTGCTGTATCTGAACTGAATTCTATCACACTCTTCTTTTAGTCATGCTTCCAGTTGATATCTTGATACCTTAGTAAAATGTACAGCGGCCGTGAGGTGCCCAAGACATTGGCATATAAAAATAAAAAAGAGGATAAACGTCAACAAAATGGAAATATTTTCCATAATTAGAACAAAAGTTCAGCAAACAGGGACATAAGTTTGAGGAGTAAAACTTAGACCCATAGTAGAGTTGCTTACAAACAGAACAACAGTTTTGTAACAGAGGAAGTGTGTGTGCAGGATCAATATTTAGAATTTTGTTTTACTAGGTTGTGCATGAAATCAGAAACTACCCGTACCCCCAGCTGCATCTGTTGGCCCTGCAAAGTCTGAATCCTTCAAGACACGCCACTGCTGTGCGAGAAAGTTACGAGGTAAACCTCTGTGATTATCTTTAATATACTTTATTATCTTGTGACACAATGTCAGCCTGTTTTGATTCCAGTCGGTTCTAGTTCAGAAAATATTTATTAGCTGTTTTCCACTTTGATCTCACGATCTTCATTAGGCCAGGTTTACTGAAGTTAAATCCAGATTTGAGCTTTTAAAGCGATTAAACTAGTTAACAATTTCATGTAGAATTGTTTCTTGACCTTGTAAATGACAAACAGACAATTCAGCTTCCCTGTTTTTAGTATTTTGTCATTCTAGTGAACATAAGCTATTTATTTCAGGAGCTGCTGCAGTTGGAGGATCGACTGGGGAGCGTCAGCAGAGGAGCTGTTCAGACAACTATAGAGAGATTCACCTTTCCTCACAAATACAAGAAGGTATGACTGTGATCTGATTTAATGACAGAACATAAACGCTACATTGGGTCACAGGGTTAAACATTGTTGTCCATTAGGTTTAGATTTTACAGGATACATGGTTATGCATGTGCAAAAATGTACATGCTCATAGCTTACACTTTTTGCAACATATAGCTCATGAGTCATCTCATATCATATCTGCACTGCTCCAAAGTAAACAACCGCCTGACAATAAGGTGCCATCAATTACAGAGAAAGCCTCTGCAGCTGAAGATTGGGGAGGAAGAGGAGACAGATGTGGATGAGAAGTGTACCATCTGTTTGTCCATGCTGGAAGACGGAGAGGATGTCAGGTGAGAAAAAGCCCCAAAATCAATAAAATTCTCTAGGAAAATAAATTAATTCTCCTTGTGGCTCAGATACTTATAAGATCACAATGACTAAGCTTGAAACTACACTCAGGAGCTTTCTTGGCTTAGCATTAATAATCTGACAGTTTGTTATGTTTTCAGAGGAATAGTTCTTTGCTCTTATAAGCTGTAATAGATGTTTCATGATGTTACTGGCCATGACTAAGAAATGTGGAGCTTCTCGAGGTCAGGGAGGCTTCTTTGGTGGGATGGGACCTTCTAAATAGGAAAAAGTCCCACTATCAATCAATCTTTGGACACACAAAATAAGCTGATAAACCAGCATGGTTGTTAAATAGCTTGTAGCTGGTAGTTGGCTCCTGAACAGCCATTTTTACTGACGGTCTATATTTTGTGGTACTTTGATGGAACGCATTAAACACACATTGTGATGCTAACAACTTTAAGATGACAATAAGTGTGGTGAGAACAAACATAAAAATGTAATTGCATATCGCTCCAACCTCAGTTCATCTTTCTTATGCACCATGTTTTACGAGTGCCTAGATTTGTGGGTGCTATGAAAACTCTAAAGATACACAGAAGCATGCTTGGAATTTCATTGGATGAAAGACTAGTCATTCAAAGGATCCTTGTCATCAAAACAGTGCTTTGGCGAGATTTTATGATGTGGCATCTTTGAAACATAGCCCTTAAGATTTTCGGTGAATTTATCAAGCAATCATGTTAATGAGATCCAGAAAGGCTGGCAGGCATTTAGCGAAGAGAGTCTGAAAGTTTCAAGCTGTGTCCATTCTTTATACAGAACTATGCTAACAAGCTGATCAATCCTGCACATCAGCTAAGAGAGATTTTACCTCATTTTAAAGTGACAAATTTTGGGATGTTGGGGGGCCCTACATGAGCTGTTCAGGCCTTTCTATCAGATAAAGGTCAAGACTTTGGCTAAAATACTCCGTAACATGAACTTTATTCTTCCTTAAAGATTCTTAGATTGATCAAGTCTGTGCTGAGGATTGCTTTCTAGCGTGATTCCCTTTCTGTTAAGATTTATTTCAAGGGCAGATGACCTGACATTTTCCCTTATGACTCACTGGTATTTTTCAGAATTCATTCTTCCATCAATAATGGAAAGAAAAAAAAAAGCTGCGTTTTACTTTCTCTACACACAATACTTCTAATTAAAACCAAAATTTTATTTTGTCCTAATTCATCCACCACACATAATGACCATGCAGATGGATAGCAATGTTCGGAGACAGTAGTGTCTTTCTTCTTGCAGTCTTACCACCAATTCTTCTAACGGTGGAGTCATTTAAATATGACAGAGCCCTTTAGCTGCTCAGAAGTTGGTCTCTGAGATCTTTTGTGGCATTACTTTACATACACTGCTGTTACATAAAGTGCTCTTTGAGTGATCTTTGGTAGTCATGCACTCCTGTTGAAGCAAACAATGACTTTCAATTGATTACGAATTGGTGGAGCGTAACTTCTTCCAGCCTGACGAGCAGCAGCAGTTCTTTTAAGGAGGTTGTCAGAAATCGACTTTAACACACCTCCGCTAATATGCTGTAAAAATGACTTATTGATTTTACATCTGATTATAATTTCCCCTTCAAATCTGCTGCTAATCCTTCACATTCCCATGCTTTATTGCACTTTTCCCGTCAATAATCAAGTAAAACATCTACTTCATTTACTTTTTGACAAATGTGCTAATCTGATGATGTTTTAGAGTCACATTCATGCAGAAGAAAAGCAAATTAGAACGGTTTCATAAACTTTCATGCATCATTGTAAGTGTATTTCCCCAAAAGGATCTGTTCTTTGGATCGTTATGCACATGCGTTTCAAACCAAGTTAGGCAGGGAATTTCGGGGAAGAAGAACTGCACTCTGGGGATGAAGAAAGGGTCGGCTTACAGCATATGGAGTCTCAGCTGTCTGAGAGGCATGTGGGACTGATGACTCAACAGAAGTCATCTGTACAAGTCTGACTGAACAAAATGAATTCTCCTTTGTTTCTGAAGTTTGTAACAAGTGCATAACTGTATGCTCTGGGAGAGTCATGCATGCTAATGTGAAACCACTGACCCTGTGTTCCTCTGATTTTCTGTCCTTCAGGAGATTGCCCTGCATGCACCTCTTCCACCAGGGCTGCGTGGACCAATGGTTGGCCACCAGCAGGAAGTGTCCGATCTGTCGAGTTGACATCGAAACACAGCTGAACCCTGACAGCTGATGAGATTCGACTCCCTGTGATTCAATCACACTCGTGTGGTTCTTTTCTTTCTTCCACCCCGGCTTGCCGGCTCTCCCTCCCCCCACAGCCCCCACTGTTGGGTGCTTTGCCAAATGTCTTCAGACTTCATGTGACATCACAACCCTTCTGACTCACGCTTTACTGAGCCAAGCCAGGACTGCATGAGAGGCCGCAAAGGACTCTCTTTATATAGAAGCACATCCTTCTGGAAGCAAAAGACACGCAAACACACACATACTCATGTACACAGGGTTTACTTGTAGCTTGCTGGTTGTAAGTGGGGTGTTGTTGCTGTTGTGGTGTTGTACTGTAGGTAGCCACGGGGTGTGTAGCATGTCCTCAAAGCCATGATTTAATGTCCTGAGAGTGGAAAACACATAACCCCACACTGAACTGGCTACACTTCTCTCTTTTCTGTCTCTTTCTAAGATATATATAAATGAATATATATATTTCTCTCTTTTCAAACATTCAATCAAAATGAATATTCTGCCACACAAGAAAGCTTCACAGAAACTAAATGCTCTGATGCCATGTTTACCTACAGGTCATTTGTGGTCGTTGTAGAGTAGCAGTAATCAATAAGCGATATCCGGTGCACCTTCCAGGGGCTGAGTGTTTTGATCCTATCATGCAGCTTTGACATTTTGCAATACAGTTGTACTTACCTTGGGTTGGTGTCATGTGAGTAGGTCTCTTTCACTGCTGTGGAACCTGAAACCAGTGATTGAGTCTTTTGGTGTTTTACCAAAATGCATTTTGTGGCAGTGTAGCTTGAATCTGCACACAGGTGTTGTGTGTGCATGTGACTGTGTGTGTGTGCGCGCGCTCTGCCCTGCTGTGTGTGAGTTAAAGAATGTGTCTAACGAACATGTGGATGTTAAACATGCAAATGTGAGTGTGCTTCATGAGTTCAAGGCGACACCTGGAATTAGACACATTGTAGGTTAATAGCATGGCCACTGGAGTGCTTATACAACACAAAGCCAAAAAAATACACAAGTAGAAAAAAATAAAGGATAAAAAGAAAACGCTATCATGCACAGCAGAGTGAGGTGGGAGGATTTAGCTGACCTTGTACCTGCATTTTTATCTGGCAGGGGGCCAGCTGCAGAGCAGTGTACTGAAAATGCATGTTTCATTGTTGACTTGGGCTATCAGCTTTGGTAGCGTTACTTCTATTTAAAACGGTACAGAGATGCTTGTGCATGACAACTAATCTGAGCTCTGACTATCTTCTCAACACTAACAAACAAACAAAAAAAAAACTCAGTCAGCGGTTGCTCCCCTGACTTGTAGCGTGTGTTCATCTTGTCCCCTTTGGTGGCAACGATGGGATCCTCTTGATGTTTACCTTATTGCCTAAAGAGCAAGCACATGTGAGAATAGTTATAGCAACAAGAATAATCCTTGGTATTTCATTTGAGTTGGTTTATATTTAGGTATAGATTCATGCAGTGTTTTCGGTTTGGGAGAGGAGCTTTTGCGTATTGAGCTTGTGTATTTGTGTGACAGACCTCCCCTCGTGGTTGCTATGCTGGTTGCTATGCTGTATTACTAGAATTATGTAGAACGTGACGCGACGGAGGCAGCCTCCCTCTCACAGTGCACACAGACACGAGACAGCACAGCAGCAGGGAAACATTCTGGCTGTTACAGCGAGTCACTCACACCTTTACCACCACTTCTTACTTTTGAAAAACCTTTGTTTGGCTTCAGTTCCACAGAGCTGTGTGTGTTAAAGGATGCCATTTAGGACCCTTACTGTCCTTTGCACTGTGATAGAAAAAAGATAAGACCTTTTTTTTTTTTAATTACTTCTCCCTGTCTTGTGCACTGCCAGTGTTGACACTGCCTCCTCCTGTAGTGGAGTCATCTGTGATGAAGTTTTCATAGTTTACACAGGGTGTTGTCAGTTGAGATGCCTTAAGTATTTAACAATCATAATTTATTACTAACTGTAGATATTGTGGGTATGTATTTAATTTTATATAGTTTTTTGGGGGCAACTGAATCATAATTTATTTATTTAGAAATAACACAAAAACATTATGGGAAAAAAAAAACAATTACCTCATTTTTGCATTGTTTTAAATGGGAATGCTTTGCATGCAGCTGTACTTTTCAAACACTAAAAGGAAAAACTAAACTAGCCCTGCTGTTTGATCTCCAAAAGCTGGCTGTGTGATGTTTACTGTCCAAGACTGAGCTACTGAGCCTGCTCTCTGTTTTTATCTCTCATGTGGTGCTGTGGATCTTAGTTACATTCCATTCAATGCAATTTCTCTGATCCCCCATGCTGTGATGTAGTGGACAAACTGCAACAAAGTGAACTGGTCTTCAGTGTATGACTTTTCTTTTCTTTTTTTTTATGTTTTGCACTCACTTGTTTAGATATGGGAACCCTCTCACTGGCAAAAAAAAAGTAAAAAAAAAAAAAGCATAGTTTAGATTATTTAACTGGTGTTTATTTTTTTATGCTCTGCTTCTCTCCGTGCACTGTTCCTTCACTTTTTTGTATTTTTGATTTCAAGCTTTTTCTTAAGTTCTGTCGTAGACATAAACATAACAAGTGCCTCGCTATAAGTGTTAAGAGATATTTCCATGTTACTGAAACCACTAACAACAATCAATCCATAAAGCCACCATGCCTTATTGGTTGCATAATTAATCAAATGGATGAGACACGAAGGAGCTAAGTTAAAGCTGTTCTACTAAAAAGAGATGAGTTCAAAGTGTTCAAAATAGCTGCTGTTAGTGAAGCTTTGCATATTGTGGAAATATTAAGAAAGAGGCATGTTTCACTGTGGGCTTTACAATCTCTACAGTCATCTTTCTTCAATAGATTTAATTTTCCTTCTCCTGTCCTTTCCATTTCTGTTTGATTTTACCGTCCGTCCCTCCTACTCTCTGTCCTCTCACAGTTCAAAAGGAAGGCAAGGATTATAAAGCACAACTTTTTCTAAAAATGCATGTTTTCTCAGGTTTCTGTGTAGTCGCCATGGTTTTAATAGTATATGGTGAAAATATATACAAAGACTATAAATGGGGGAAAAAAAGGTATAAATTTTGTTGCTGCTTGAATCTGAGAAAATAAAACAAACTGAAGAGAAAATATGCCAAAAAGTGCCAGTGAAAGGGCTGCCGACATCCTTGTATGAAAATCTGCTGTTTAGCTGTGACTGCGCAATGTTTTTCAATATAGGATATTTTATCTGAAAATAGAACTATTTATCATTAATATTAAAGCAATAGCGCATTAATGGTGATGAGTGTGTTGATGAAGAAATGAGTGAGCATATTATGGGTAAATGTTCGATTCACATTTGGTGGAATTTTGTACTTTATTTATTATTACTACTACTAATAATGATGATTTCAAAAATTGCATTGCTAAACCCAAACTCCTCTGTTTTGTTTTTTATTTTAATCTTATTTCATGGCTTGTATATTATCCTTTTATATGTGCTCTTTTTGTAATAAACCGGATTAAACAGAGAAGTTCTTGATTTTTTGCTTTATTTTGTGCTCTTGTATATTCCCCGAAATCATCAAGAAATGAATTTCTGACCCTACAAAGGCTTTGATAAGAAAAAAGTTGAATTGCATGCTTTGTGTTGATTTCAGATGGGGAAAAATTCCATTTCAATCAGTTCTGTGCTTTGTGTATAAGTTTATATTAATGGTTCCATTAGATGTGATAATGACGGAGGAGGCGAGGGAAGGTCTAGAAAACCTTTGATTGGCGGTCCAAGCAGGGGCACAGACTGCAAATGAATCCTAGGAAGTAATGGACTTATTATTATAACTAAGGTGGTCCTAAAGTAAAAAGTAAAGCAAACTGCCAATGATATTTTAGTTCACTTAAGATGATCCTGCATTGAATGGCTTCAATCATGGCTGCACAAACACTTGTACTTAATTTATAATGACAATAGCTTGCTATGAGCTAAATCACTAGTTTTATCAGTGTTTTCATCTGGATAGTCAGACATATAACTTTGCACAGTCATGACATCTGCTAGTTTAATTACTTTTTGTACATCCTATTCATAAAATGTATACATTTTAGACAGACAAATATTACTAGGCAGTTGGGGAGATCATGCTGTATAAATATTGATTTACGATCAAGAACATGGTAGTTCTGATGTGGAACATAGAAGTACTGTACATTACAGACTGCATTCACTGGCACTTGGGCATCTAAGGTTTACACAGGTAAAGGGGAGTTAACAGTACATATTTGTCAGTGTTTGATTGGTGGCATCTGGGGGAGGCAGTGAGATTTTGGGCTCTCTGGCCCTGCATTTGGGAAAACCTACCTTTTTAAATATACCTGTTTGTGTGGACTTATCTTAAAACAGCTTCTTGATGCAAGTGGGATTGATGAAAAGTGATCAAATTTTTAAAATAAAAGATGCTAAAAATGTCTGCACAGAGTTGTTTATGGGTTTCATTGCACATTACGTGACTAAACTACATACAAATGCAAAATTAGGGTTTGGAAATTTGTATTGAAATTTAGGTCATTACAATGCAATTTAATCGCTTATAAAATACTTATCATTACAAAACAACTGACCAAGCCATCACTAAAATCTGGAATGTAAAAAGAATGGCACTTTTTTCTGTCCTGACTGAAGAAGACCTATTATGTCACTACATACAACCATAATAGGGCTTAAAAATCTACAAATGTAAAAATCTGCCCCAGTACCTGAGATATAAAATTTGCCAGAGGCAGAATCACTTTGGTCATTATTTCTAAACATGCAATTCCTTCTGCTGATGGACTTTTCAGAAAAAGCTTCATCGTCAGTATTTTGGGTAGAGGACCCTGGCGATCTTTCCATCTGCCCTCTTAGTGTCCAGCCACTTCCCACAGAGAAAGATGGTGCTGACACCATTGGCTAAATTAGTGACTTCCACGCGATCGAGGAGCCATCCAGGGTTGAGGCCAGAGTTGTCGTGCTCAACTCGAACTTTCTGCAGCTCTCCCATGTCCAGCATTTCCAGCAGAAAGCGATCAGTCTGCTCGCGTTCAAAAAGGTTACGAAACTTCTGCCGAAGCTGCCGACGGCCTGAATCTCCATTGGAGCCATAGATGGTGATAAAAACGTTGGCATCTGTTCCTGCTCCCTTCTCGTCACCCGTGATGACGATGATCTCGTACTTGACAGGCACCAGGCTGCGAGCTTTGCTGGCGAAGCTTTCAATGGTCTTTGTGCACTCAAAAGTCAGGAAATCATCCCTCTTTGGAGAGAGTGGGATGAGGGCGTTGCAGCTGAAGATATATCTAAGCAGACAAGGAAAAAAGCACTCTTATGTTTTAACTGGAAATACCAACCAACATAAGTGTTTGGGAGAAATTATAAAACAATGAGTGTTTTTGAGAAGTAACCAGTCTCTTACTTGTTTCCGAGTTCTCTTTCAGTCACAACAACCTCCTCCGCATGCCAGTAAGCCTCCCCTTTTACTTTCTTCCCATCCTTGGGTGTGTGACCCAGACAAATCCCAGCAATATCCCCCAGGTTCTTGGATGAAAACTCAAACCTGTCAACATTTCCCCTGAAAAGGAAGAAAGATTGAGTTATGATTCTCTTGAACTGGCCCACAGAGTTTAAATTATAGTCACTGCCAGTTTGCTTTGTGTCAGAATAATTCTTCAGTAGTAAGCTGTAATGTCACGATAGTTGAGTGCAGTGTTGTTCTTCATTCAAATGCTTCCTGCTGCTGGCATTATCATTAAATGCTAAGGGGCCACTATAGTGATGGGGAGCATATTTCTTTGAGCTTTCCTGTGCAAAGAAGTTGTAGCTGACTGATTTAATCTTGCTGTAAGTGCCTACCGCATGAACATCTTCTTCTTTGAGGAGTTCTCCAGTACAAATTCTTTTGATCGTGCCTTCTTCCCCTCAAGTACAATCCAAGCATTCTCTCTGGTTTCAGCTTCAGCTGAGTCTGCAGTTGTGGTGCAAATTTCATATTCTTCCAAAGAGAAAACACAGACACAGTTACAGTAAGTTGCCTCATTGGTCCTTAACAGGAGGTGTATCATTTCCAGTCAAGAGAAAAACACAAATAAAGATGTTTTTGCACAATTAGACACTATGAATACTGCAAGGTGGCCTTACTGGTTTTCTCGCTGAGGTCTAAGTAGTCATTGTTACCACAAGGTAGCTCTCTCATTATCTGTCCATCATCATCATTCTTGGCGAGCCATCGGTCACAAGGAAAACGAAATGTTTTGTCCATGATTTCATCTTTCACATCAATGTACTCCAAGTGCCAACCTGGAGCAGGACCTGGAGCAGGAGGGAAAAAAATAAGAGGTAAAAGTAATTCATATATTGGCCAGGTTTCCTGTCACCTGCAAAGCAAATCTCCAATCAGTATTGAAAAAAAACATCAAATAATGAAAATCAGACACGTTTCTATTGGCTGTGTGCAAGTCAATAAACTAGACTGAATAGTGTCACCAGAATATGCAGAAGTAGTTGTTTGAACCCAAAACAAACCTTGCAGATGAAAACAACTCCATTGAACCTTTTTTCTTTTCAATAATTCAATATATTACACAAGTGATCTTTTGAATGATCAGAATAAATTTAGCAAGGTTAAAGTGGCTGAAAAGGGATATTTCGGGTATTCTTTAAAAAGATGTGTGACGTTTATGTTGTTAAAGATCACTGCATGCAAGCTGGTTGGGTAATTGTGTTAATATTGCAGCTAATCAGCTGTAAGCAACTGTTCTGCTGGTCTAATCCCAAAATACCAATGACAACAATGAGACAGGAAAAATGAGAGAAAACCTGGAAAAAAAAAAACATCTTTTGAATCTCTGCAAATACAATAGATAGATAGATACTTTTTATTGATCCCCTAAGGGAAATTGACGATACCGCAACACCACTGCTGGCTCTTATAATAATACCCAGCAGTAAACAATTTAACAAGTCTGACGCAACTGCCCAGCAGCTATGGGGCATGCAATGAGGAATAGCAACACATGCTTCAATTGGGAAATAGTGACAAAGTAAATAACTGTATTTTATTTCATTTTTAACACAATTTTCAAAACATCAGCTTTTAATCAAGCCCATATCTATAGTGACTGGAATGAGTTGCTGACCTGCGTTGTCATGCCAGACTCGAACTTTGGAGAGGTCTCCCAGGCTGAGGATGTCAGAGAAGCGAAATGTGTCCACCTGCTTGCGCTCAAACTTGTTGGACTTGTTGCACTCTTTCAGTGCAAGCGTTCCAGTGTCTCCATTCTCTCCAAAAATGATGATCCACACATTGGCATCAGTTCCTGCCCCTGAAGAGACAGAAGAACGCCACCAATTACAAAGAAAAAATGAAATGAATTCTGCCAAACTAAGATTTATGTCTTGTTTTAATTTTCTCAAAACAGCTTGGACTAAACTAAAATAATCAGATTTATTCTTTTTTTAAACTGGTCAGTGACTTCTTGTGTTTGCTAGTAATAAGTTTGAAATGACTCACTCTATTGCTAATTTGCAACATATTTCAGACATAGCCAGTGCAAAGCCACAAGATATGCTGGCAGAAGAGAGCAGGCAGAGTTGAGGTCTCTGACTCATTTATAATGCACATGTGCTTCATCATTTCATTGCAGTCTGGTACATACTGAGAAACTGAGTGCACAAGTCAATGGCAATCACAAACCTCAGTCTGCAGCTGTTTTCCAGGGACCTCATTTTAAACATGCCTACACAAAAAGTAAAAATGTAAAACTTTTAACAGCCCTCAGTTAATGAGAAATGACAAGACTAGAAAGGAATATTGAGATTCTTTTAAAGTGGCTTTTAAAAATGACTTAATATACACTCATGTGCCTACTTGATATTCAGTGCCTCTTTACAGTGTACATGGATAACCCCATCAAATATCAAAGAACACCATTATCGTATGCACAGCATGGCCTATTTAATATAATTTGCATGCATGTGCCTGTCTGTGTGTGTGTGTCTATCAGCCTGGCTCATTATTCTTCCCAGAGCCTTCGTGTTGGTGCGGGGCTGCATCTTAGCTTCTAGTAACTGCCTGGGGCAGAGAGCAGTCCTTTGAAGTTGGCTCAGACTTCTCGCCACACTATCGTATTGATCAGAAGTGCAAAAGAGCTAAAGAAAATACTGCTTGAAGAAAAGATGATGCAGGAAAGCAAAGGACTTCTAAAGAGGATTTCTTTCATTGCCACATGGAAGTCAAATGTGAATTATTCTACCTTTAATTCCTGGGAAACACAAACCTCTGCACAGGAATGAGAATGAGAAAATGAAAATGAGAAACAGGAAGATCTTGCAGATTTGATCTTTGGAAAGTTATTGATAAAATGGGGAAAGACAGGCATTTAGGCATCTCTACAAGATAATGACACCCATTTGCAATCGGAGTCTATCTCCATATAAAGCCACCAACAGATGCGTCCCTTTGAAAGTGTGAAAACAAATAGATGACACACTTGTCTGTTAACTTGCAGAGTCCTTCAGGAAGAGCTGGGGGATGTTACAGATAAAAGAGGATATTTAAACTAGTTTTCCTCAGTCTGATCACCCTGGACCTGACCCAACGCTGACCCTGGGATGAAAAGCTGGCTGAATGGATGGATGACAGTGTGCCTGATAAGTAGATTTTAAATGGCCTCATCTGCAGAGTGCCTTTGAACCTCTAAGTTCCTTCTGCTCACAGGTCTGATCAAAATGTTAACATGAAAGGTATTCCCCAAAGAGTCTGCAACATTCATCTGTGAATTGATTTAACACAGATCCCTTTAGATCGGTAGTTTTTTCAACCTGACAGCTGAAACTCACACCTGAAAAAAGGATCACAACAATTGACTGACAGAAAAAGCCTCCATACAAAAATTGTGCGTCTTTGTTTTGATCATTCCTTTTTATCTTTTGAATTACTTAATTATTTTACACCTTCTGGCTCAGATCTTTGATTTTCATTGAATTTAAAAACAAAGTACTGACATTAAAATGGATTAATGCGAAGGAATCACAACTATTAATCACAATCTACTGAATGTGATGTTGACAAGTGTGAATTAGGGAATACATAAAAAAAAAACTCCAAAGTTGCCTATAAATGTATGCCATAACTGGGCTATGTATATACTGTGAAATATGTTGCTTATTTCCCTCTTTTTATAATAGACATACCTGCAACATCGCTGGTCCTAACCTGGATGATGTAGGTGGTGAGCTCCACCATTACCTCCTCATCCACCACGGCAGCCATCTCACAGATCATGGTCCTCTTGGGTCCGCGAGTCTTGGACAACCACTCCTCATAAGTGAACACAGATACTTCCTCTGTGGTCAGGTCACGCATGATCACCTGGATACATAGTGCAAACTTTTAATGTTCTCATTAAAAATGTCTTTCAGAAATCTGGCATTTAGTTTAGGTCCCATTGAGATCGAAGATCTCTTTTTCAAGGGAGCCCTGGCCAAGAAAAAGCTTCAGCACAATCCACAAACATAAGTCAGTCATGGTTAAAAACAAAATAAAGCAGAATTCAACCAAGTCTCAGGTCTTTCAATAAAGATTTAAAAGGATTAAAGGAGATAAACACAGGCAATGGTCAGTGTGTATAACTCCTGAGAGCACAGGTAGGGTGTGTTATGTACTAACATAAACGGCAGGTTGCCGAATCAGGCCATCCAACCCAGGAATAAGGTTCACAGCGGAGACTCCAAGCCTTACAGTCAGTTAGAAAGCAAAGGGGGCGTGGTAAACTGAATCAAGCACATGCAATATCTATGCAGTGACTCTCAGAAATAAAAGATCTCCAAAGTCCAACGTATGCAAAAATGTTGCTTCTTAGCTATTTAGGGAGAAACACGTTTGATTTCTAAAAAGGAAAGCAAGTTTCAGTTGCAATTTAAACTCAGATTAAATTTAAAAGTCAAACAGACATCAATTAAAACACCCATATATTTAAACGAGTTAACAAACTCAGTGACGGATCCATCTGGAGTGATCACTGACGGAAGATCATTAAACCTATTTTTTAGAAAACTGCAAAAGTTCGGTTTTGTTTGTTTTAAGAGAAAATTTCAACGTAGACAAACTGAAAACATTAAAAGCATGTTGTAAGGTCTCAACAGCTTGTACAAGTGTTGTTACCAATAGGAATAATCATGTCATCAGTTTGGAATCAGCTACCAGCCAAAGCACATAAAGAAAGTCACTTTTATTAGAATCAGTTTACCAGATGAAGTTTAGCATCCACTTAAACATAGTTGTAATTTGAGATGATGTTAAAGAAAAAAGTTACAGTGAATGCTGTTGGGAAATTATGTGGTGCCAAAATATCTAATAATTAGATTTTGTGATGGCGTGGCATGAGGTGCAATATTAAAGGTTCACCATAGCCCATTAATTTAGCTGGAGGGGAACATTCAGCTGGTAATAGTAAAACACAAGTCAATGATAATGATCCTCTGGTTCATGGCACCACATCCAATAATGCTGAGCTATGTGGTGGACTGACCAGCTGATTTTTCAAAATCTGAAACACTAAGGATATCTTTAAAAAGCACTTAAATGAAAAAAAAGTCACTCCTACTTTTAATTGTAAGGTTTTACACATCAGTACATAATGAAAATAATTTGGTCCTTACAATGTCTTAAAATACAAACCAGGAAAACAATCAATTTCCAAGCTTTCAAGGGTTAATGTGTCACCAACATGTATATAAACTCTACCTATTCTTAGGTGAGTTCTCATAGTCTAACATTTTATTGTTAGCCCCCCTTGTATTAACTCTCCTTTCTGGACATCTATGTGGGCTGATTACTATGCTGGAAGTCTGCCTGGTGCGCTGTTGAGTCCACCTCAATACATGGACCCAGCAATCCATAAAGGCAGCACATCTGCTTGTGATGCTGAACACACATGGCTCTGTGCAGGGTCAAATCAAGGAGATGTTCACAGTCACTGAGTCTCATACGCAGACGGACACGGCTTGGTATTGTTACAGACTGCTTGGCTGCTCTATAGACATGGTGTCTCTACCAGATAAGACATTTACATAGGAAATGTGTTCTAATGCATCAACACTCTGCTTGAGACTTTAGACTGAATTTGGAGGTGGGTAATAGTGGTGTCCTCACAAGGTCATTTTAAAAGAAAACCATTTTGACTGATACACAAATGTCATCATTTATAAGCAAAAAATATTCATTCGATAATATAACACTGAAATGTACTGTCTGTGGCAAAATCTGAGCCTGTGTGAGTGCATGTCCAAACGTTTATGTCTGTGATGATGGCAACAACAGCATTGTGAATAAAAGGGTCAACATGCTTTCTTCATGAGTTCAGGTCCTGTTGTGTATGTATGTGTGCATGTGCCTGGGTCTTTGTGGGAGACTGAATCATTTACCACCCTCCTGCAGATAGAAATAGATGTGCGAGTCTGAGTAATATAATAGATTGAATGATCCTGTGACCTACAGCATCCAGTTTCAGGATGAAACCACAAACCTGCTTTGTTCTATTGATTTTAGAGGAAAATACAAATTACTTTCCTACTTTTAAGCTCCTTGTGTTCCATTTTTCTTTACAGCCAAGTAGCTCAAACGTAAAGAGATGTTGCTAAATAATTGAATCTGGTCAGCTATTACCTTTTTCTAATATTATTTTCTGTTTTCAACACGTAAACATGTGCAACATGTGTGTGCATGTGTGTGTGCTGGTGTCAGGTAAGGCGAGCTGACCTTGTCAAGAAACCAGTCAGGTCGGCTGCCAGAACCATCAATACGAAGCCTCATTTTCCTCAGCGGGGCAATGTCATCGATCTCCATGTTGTAAGTGTCTTCTTGACCACGTTCAAACCTGCCGTCCATCACAAGCAACACAGAGTTTTTAATCTAGAGAACGATTTCATGTTGCAAACATCAGAGCCCAAATATGAAACGGAAATCAAATCTTTATCCACCTGTCCTCATTCTTTTGCAGCAGCATCTCTTCCGTGCTGCCGTTAACCCCAAACACGGACATGAAGATCTGGGTGTCTGATCCTGCATTCTGCACATCTCCTGTTACCACCGTCACCTCGTAGATAATCTGATGATGAAAAGATTAGACGTTCAGCTCATTACATTTTAATTACAAAACAATCTCCCACAAGCAGAGTATCTCATCAAACTATGATGCTCATCTGTTTTGCAATTGATGACCAATTATGTTAATAGGCTCTTATAAAACATGCTGTTAACACACAATGCACTTCATTTATAACCCGACTTTAAAATTAAAAATGTTTGAGTATATCGTCTTTATTCATTTTTTTATGTTCCTTTTGTTATTGGTTTAAATTTGGAATAAAATTGGGATTTAAGCAAAATGAACATATCTCTAATCTGCTTTCCAACATTATATGAAAATTAAGTGAAAGTGAAAATGAATGTCAAATAATGTTAAATTATGATTTACTCAATATAATTAAGTGAGTTGTGGTCATGCAGTCTACAAGCAACTGTGCCATATGGCTCTGCTTGCGTCAATTTGTCCACATCTGCATACCTTCCGGGAGATAGAAATGGCCTCTGCATCCAGCACGTTGAATACTCTAGCAGTCAGTCCATCTCCTCGATCTTTGGCCAGCCAGCACTTGCAAGCAAAGATATATTTGACCCCTTTGGTTGGCACAGCAACAGATAGCTCATCAACAAGCCAGCAGCTCTCTGGAGTGGCCCCATCATGGCCGAGCTAAGCGGAAGGAGAGGAATAATCCTTTCAGTAAGCAAGGGTGTATTTATTGCGTGTTTATGTGTGTGAATGCTAGGGTTATCCCTGAACATTTAAAAACTTCACCCTTGACTCACCTCCACCTTTTTTATCTCCCCCACATCTGAACCTTGGCACTCAAAGCTCTCAAGAGAGTCGGCCTCAAAGCCCGTTCTCCCATCTGGCATATCTAGCCACAGCCTCTCCGTCTGGATTTGATTGACCCCAATAATGATCACATAAGCCCTACTGGTGGTGCTTGCATCACGATCTATTCCAGTGCAGGTGGTGATGTGGTATGGTATGACTGCACAGGAAGGGGACCCCAATTATTCATCAATTCCAGCATGGGATTTTGTAATTACTAACAAACATTCACAGAGCGGTTAATAATGAAGATTTCTGATATTTCTTACGTGGTAGTTCAATTTCTTCCTCTTTCTTCTTCTTGTTCTTCTTATTCATGTTACTGTCAACGCTCTTCACTGTGAGAGCCGAGTTCTTTTTACTATGTAGACTCTCTCTAACTCCTTCATAACCCTAAAAAAAATAACAAGACATGTTTGCTGACACAAACACACACACACCAACACTTGTTGCTACGAAGTTGCAATGTGATATAATGTGGCAGTTAAATCTGAAAAGGTCAACGTGCTTATATTGTCACCTAACAGGAGCACATTGTTAGAAATATATGACAACACTAGGGACAGGAAGCTTGTGGAAGACTCGTTAATGGTGCAGGCTTGCACTGAAATCATGTGTGAAGAGAACTGTTACATGAAAGGAAAGTTTTACTCCTGGATGAGAGTGAACAAACTTCCCTGAGAGGACTGGGTTTTACAGAAATGGAGCGTATAACCTTTTCCTGAAATGCATATTTTAATACTTGTTCAAATCTATGCCAAGAACATATTGATATGTCTGTCTTTATGTCTTAACATTCCTTAAGATAACATCTTTTAACTAATTTGTACATATAATCCCCCCCCCTAACAGTTCAAAATAGTATATTTTACCTTGACATAGAAAACTCTTTCAATGCGTCTGTCCTCCCTCTTCCTGGAGAGCCAGCGTTCACATAAAAAGAGGAACACCTCCTCTGTATCAGCGTCAAAAACCTCAACTTGGTCCAAATACCAGTCAGGACTCATCATGCTATTGTCATGGCAGATTTTAATCTTGTAAACCTGGCCAAGGTCGACTGCCTCTATAGTGAACTTATCCACCTGGGAGAAAAAGCCATTGAGGTAACAGCATAAACATTTATAATCCTCTTTCATAGTGTATTTGCTTTTCTTTACTTCAGTTAAGATGGGGAACAAGAGTAAAAAGAGAGAGGAAATAGATCCACAAACTGTAAAGTCCCTTACAGATCCTCGTTCAAACTTGTTGCTGTTTGTCTCTGACTGGCTCAGTTTCCTCTCTCCAGTGTCCCCCAGGTCCCCGTAAATGGTAAGGAAGACGTTGGCATCAGTGCCGGCTCCATAAACATCGCCTGTCATCACTGACACTTTGTATGTGTGAACTGAAATAGAGAAAATTATCCCAAGTGAGCACAAGAGGATTCAGTTTAACACTGTTGTAGGAAAATTGAGTGAATAGAGGACATTTTTCTTTAGGTTTCTGGGCTTTAAAAAAATGGTCGGAAAGGTAAATAAAAAGTAGAACACCACATACTCTCCAGGGCATCTTCCACCTCAACCTCAGTCACTTTAAGGCTGCCATCTCTTGAAAGTTTCTCTGTGATGATGTCAGAGGGTACCAGCTCTCTTACTGTCTCTCCATCATCCTCTGATTTGGCAAGCCAGCACTCACAAGGGAAGATGACAGTTTCTGAACCCTAAATAGAGAGAGACATGTTAATCCTCCGATATAATCTTTGTTTTCATGTGAAGAGGTGAAGAATAAGTTGTGCTTTTGCCTGAGCCTTGACTCAGTATGTGGGATCATAATGAGACCACAGTGCTTGAGCGTAACCACTCGTTACTGAGGAAAACATCTCCACCTGGTGACCAAAAATGGAGCTGGATGTGAGTGGGAAGAGGCTGGCAAAAAGCAAAAAGAGGTCAGCTACGTAAATGAATATTAGGATTATTTGAGGATTTCTGAAGAAGGGCAAAGATCAAAATCAGGCATCAGGTTTGAGATTTTAAGATGACCCAGTGTTTATACCATGGTGGTGTTGAGTTTGTACATCTACCTGCACTATTGTACATAGGAACTCAGGAGCAAATATTGTACTTAACAGTTGTAGTCACTACTTAAAGTGTAGGATTTCACAGACAAAACACAAGATTACTATACAGATTCTAATCTTTGTTGTCTATGCAATTCAACTTGCATAAGTAACAATAATCCATGACTATAAAACTTAATCTACTTCTGAATGGGGTGATTTTTTTCAGTTTGGTGACAATGTTTCAGATGTTTTTACTCAAGTGAAAGATTCTTCACTATTACGTAAATCCTCTGCAGACAGCACCTTTCCCTTCCTGAGCAGACGTCTGATCTCCACTCTGTCCAGGTGCCAGCCCGGGTTGACCCCACGGTTGTCATGGCCAATACGTATCTTCTCAATTACGTCCCCCACATCTTCTAGCTGCACAGAGAACAGAACACATTGCTAATTTAACAGCACATTCACCACAGTAAATATAAAAGAACATTGTTTGAACTCGAAAACTTGACGAAAGCACTTCTACCACTTATTCATGGCTTTACTTTATCATTACTGTACCTCAACGATGAACATATCTTCAGCTCCTCTCTCAAAGTACATTCTCCTCTCTCTCTTGTTGACACACAGAGACTTCTGCTGGGTACACACTGCATTTCTTCCATACAGGACAATGAAGACATCTGCGTCTGTTCCAGCTCCAAATACATCACTTGTAAAAGTTTTAATCTCATAGGGAACAACTAAAAACAAAAAAAGATTGAAAGCAGTTAAGCACATCAGATGCCAAATATCTCAAATAAAAAAGTGTCATAAATCATTTTACTGCAACACTGGGAATTACATGGTGTGTAAAACTCTGTCTGAAGAGGATTAGGAAACAGATCCCTGACGATTGCACCATCATCCTCGCCTTTGTCCAACCAACGGCCGCAGGGGAAGCGTAGCTTCTGTCCCAGAGACTGGGCATCAATCTCCACCCAATCAAGGAACCAGCCCGCTGATCCTTGTCCTTATGCATTAATACAAATCACCATAATAACATATAGAAGGGTCTTCCAAGTGTTTCTGTATTAGTCACTACACAATCCAGAACTGTGTCTGAATTTACCGCAGTTGTCGTGTCCAATCCTCAGTTTTTTCAGGGGTCCGATGTCTACAGCTTCCACCGTGAACTCATCAGTCATACCCCGCTCAAACTTGTTCTTATGAGTCTTTGAAGACTTCAGGTTAATAAGCCCTGCAGAAATTCACAACACAGAAGGACCTGATATTTAAATACACAAGTATACAAGAATAACAGAGAATAACGGTCGGCAAATTTACCTGAATCATCCTTAGCACCACATAGGACCATAAATACATTAGCATCTGTTCCTGCATACTTTTTGTCACCAGTTCTTATCCTCACTGTATATGTTGTTGACATAGCTATAAAAAAAAACAAAAACAAGGAAGAGTTCATACATTATTTTTCTGACCACTTTGCTACTTCATAACACCTTTCTCTGTAATGTTCCTCTCACCCTTCTGTTCCAAACCAAGTGTAGCTTCAGAGTCCTCGTCATCATCATCCCCCATCTTCATGAAAGCTTCATCTACAGGGACCAGCTCCCTAGCAAGCTGTCCGTCATCCTCATCAACGGCCAGCCAGCGTTTACATGGAAAAAAGTACCTTAAAAACAGTAAAATATGAATGCTCTGAACAATATACCTATACAAACTAAGCATAGTCCTATTTAAGGTTGACATATCCTTTTGTGTCCATAACAACTTTGAGAAGACGAATACTGTTTCAAACCACACAGTGGTGCTCTAAAGACAAAATATGCAGTGAGCTGATACTATTCTTTAAATACTGTGTTACTAGTTGGTCACCACTCAATAAATCTTATATAGCTTTCATTAAATAACTGACACATTATTCTTTTGAAAAAATCAAGAGAATTTGTGCAAAGATGATCTAAATTAAAGCATGACTGCTCCCTTTCTCTCGTTGAATCTAACATCTTTATTACTCACGTTGTGTCATCTTTGTTGTCTATAATCTCCACTCTCTCCAAAAACCAGCCAGCACTGGCCTGGGTGTTGTCATGTCGGATCCTAAGCTTCTTCAAGACCCCCAAATCAACCGCTGTGATGTCAAAAATATCCTCCTGGGTCACACACAAACAAATCAGTGACAAACTAACAAAGTGGGTCAGAGATACGGGAACCTCTGTACAAATTTATTCAATCTTTTACCTTTAATCAAATCAAATACTTAAGATGTTATATTTGTTTGATGAGAAATCAAACCAAGAAACAAAGGTAGCAAACTTAACCCACCAAACTGTTTAAAGTGATACATCTAAAAAATCTGGTTCCCTGTGTAAAATGTAAATAAGAAGTGACTGCAATGAATTTCGAATCTCATAAATCAACATTCTATTACATGTCGACATTATGATCTATGAAAATTATCTACGGATCTTTAATTTGATGGAAGCAACATGTTCAAAAAGTAAAGACAGGGCCATGTTCACCCTCTCTTCTTTTAATAATAGTTTATAAACATCTGTGAGCTTTTTTGTCTTGTCTAGGATTCTATTTACTCAGCAGAACTGGGTCTTGGTCATATTTGCATTTCATGATGTGCCAGTGATGTGTCAGTTTCATCAGGCACTAATGCTGGCCCATTCCATCACAAATGCAGGCTTGTGAATGGAATACTGACAACAAGCCAAATGAGCTTAGGTCTAGACAAGATGACAGTGTTTCTGGATCATGTTCATATTTGGCTTCTTGTTTATATGAGAGAGCTTTAACCTACATTTGTGGACAGCACGACAAGATAACAATTTCTGGAAATGTTTCTGATCCCATGTAATGACTTCCATGATAGAACTAAAATGGAAAATATTTATTAACCCTGCATATTGGTTTCCTGGGGTTGTGTGATTAACTATTTTTTTATTTGCAGCTTTTATGAAAACAACTGATATATCCTTTCTTCTCCGAGGGTTTCTTTTGTTGTTTATCATTTTGTTGTTTCATTTATTTATCTATTTATTCATTTTCTATACAGCTTATTCCAATTCAGGGTTGCAGAGAAGCTGGAGCCTAACGGAGCAATTAGCAGGCGAGAGGCAGGGTACACCCTGGACAGGTTACCAGTATTTTTCCAACAAAAATTTAAATTGAGTGTCAAAGTTTACCTGGCCTTTCTCAAATTTGTTTAGGTTGTTGGATCTCCTGAGATGTCGTTCCCCTGTGTCTCCAATCTCTCCGTAGATGTTGATGTACACGTTGGCATCGGTCCCTGCCCCCCACATGGTCCCAGTGAACACATGGACTTCATAAGAGTTTACTATCGGGAAATCACAGAAAATCATCAGTGACATTGTAATAACACATTTGATGCCTTTTGCCCGATTTCACATCACTACAGAATGTCATCATTAAAACATCGCCTGGCCGCCTCAACGTATGAGTGGGTTAACACTGTACATTCATGCTCTACTTACTTTCCAGTTCTTCATAGTCCTCAGTGAGCAACTCCACCACAATCTCCCTATCCTCCTCATCTCTGGCCAGCCAGCGGTTACAAGGGAAAGTAAATGTCTCCACCACTTGCTGCATCTCCTCGATTATCTCCACCTCCTCCTCTTCTTCTTTCTTCTTCTTTTTCTTATCCTTCTTCTTGTCTTTTTTAGACGTCTCCTCTTTCTTCACCTCAACCTGCACCATAGCCATCGTCAGCCTCTTGATGTCCACTGTCTCCAAATACCAGCCGTCTCCGATACCCTTCCCATCGTGGTAGATACGGATCTTATAGAGCTTGCCAACATCCAGAGCTTCAATCTGCGTTGTATTTAGGGGACAGGATTCAAAGTAGGAACTTCACTTTTCAAAAGATGCTGACATAGCACCTGGGCTGATACAGACCTTGAATATCTCAGTGGTGCCGCGTTCAAAATTGTTGGAGCGACTTTTCAAGGAGAGGACTTCAGTCTTTCCTTCCTCTCCATAGATCTGACAGAAGACATTAGCGTTGGTTCCCGCTGCACGCACATCACCTGTGACCACTGTGACTTCATAGTTGATTACTGTTACAGACAATTATGACAAGAACAGAGAAGAGAAACATATTTCAACTCATAATCACTTTTTAGATTGATGAATTCAAATGGTAGTTTTTAAAATAGTCATCATTTACATTTTTCAATGTCTAAGGTTTCGCTGGGATAGATTTCCACCTCCACTTTTCCATCAGCCTCATCTTTGCAGAGCCAGCGATGGCTGGGGAACATATACTGCTTCCCATGAACAGGAACAGAGATCTGCACACTGTCCAGAAACCATCCAGCCCGCAAGCCCTCATTGGTGTGACCAATGAGTAGACGGTTGATCTACAAGCACAGAGACACTGATGAAATACAGTCAGGAAACACAAACAGGTGTCAGAGCATGTGTTCTCTGTGACAGTATATGCATCTTTAAGGAACTTGCCAGTCCGACGTCACAAGTTTCAAGGATGAAGATGTCAGTGCGCCCTGTCTCGAAGTAGTTCCTGAGGTCATTGTCGGAGACAGCCAGTATCACCTTGTCAGTATCACCCTTCTCCCCATACAGCTTGACAAACACTTTGGAGTCTGAGCTGGCCCCATTTATACTACCAGTCTTGATCGCTATGTGGTAATTGACATCTGAGGATGATTAGTTATCTTAATGTTATTGACTTATCTAACTTATGAATGCTGGCAACTTCTTGATTTAAAATGTTCTCTGTACTTACTAAACAGACGCAGGCCATCTCCATCTGGAACTAACTCACGGACAATCTGTCCATCATCTTCGTTACGGTCCAACCACCTGGAGAAAAACAGAGGAATTTGACAGCTCTCGTTCTTTAGCAGTAACATCCACCTTCCCACTACATAAATATCCAGGAAACCTGAAATAGCTGATAAGATTAACTTCACAACTGAATAATGGACAAGGATTGGGACCAATAATGGTGTCATGAGGACAACATTGACTGAGCCTTTCATGTTTAAGAAATTTAACCAAAAGCAAAGAAAAAGTTAGATGCTTTATATTTACATTGTCAGTACACTGGAAAAGATCAGATGTGACTAACATAAAGGAATGACAAAGGAAAAACAAAAAAGGGAAAGATAGTAAACGCAATGGAAGCTAATGAGGCTTCCCCGATTAACAAGACAGACAGGAAGAGTCTTTTTCCAGAAGTAACACTGTACTCCAGCCTTGCGGTTTGACTCCAGTTACAGCAGGAGAGAGCTGAGTGGCCACATGTATTTAGTGTCCATTTGTAAAGGCAAACCATCCATCAGTTGCTCCATCAGTTACCTAACTGATTAAACCCATGCCAGCAGAGAGTTAGTGAGCCCAGTTGGCCAGTTTAACTGACTTAGGAGGGTTTTAGTGGTGTTGGGATAATTTTGTCCATCTGGTCTGTGCCTGGATGGTTTCAGACCAGAGAATAAAGAGGGAAAATAAACTTCTTTTTTTTGCACTCCTTTAAAAGAATAGTTTAAAAAAGAAAGTTATTTCTTTCTGTGACTGCAAACATGGAGAGAAAACAAGGTTATCCTGACATCTGGACTAATTGTGAAGCTAAAGTCTATGGGTTGTTAACTTACGTTGCCATTAACAGTGGAAACAGCATGAAACAGTTCATCAGGATCTTGTTAAAATACAAATTGAAGTCAACAAACAACGAATAGCTTTCCTTTCATTGGCTAGAAAAGTATGAATCTTGTTGCAAATCAGAAGAGGTGGTTGTATTCACTACATTAGCAGATATTTACATGCACATTTCTTTAATGTCTTTAATTAGAAATAAGTAATAGAAAATGTGTCTTGAACTTTAGTTTGGTTGATGCCTCGTGGTAATGAGGCAAATGTCGATATTGTTTTTGATAATTACAGTTGATACATTTTGGCTGTATGTGTGCCAGAAGTATTTTCTGGCTCTCTCTTTGTCCTGGTAAGTTTTTGTAAAGTCTTGGCCACGTTTGAGATGTTTGTATAAGAACAGCTCAGTCATCTTTGGACAATCTTTAGGGACTGAAAGCAGTGTATTACAGATACAGAAGAAAACAGAAATATGCTGAAAAAATGGCATTGGAGAGCACTGGAACCTCCTAAGTAATGATCCAAACCATACAGCAAGAGTCATTTTAAAAAAGGTAAACTGGAATAAATATAAATATTTTCGACAGACCAAGCAGACTTCAAACCTGAACGGCTTTATAAATCAATGGAAGGAACTAAACTGAACCATAAGATTTTTTCAATCATTGCATTCATAACCTGACAAGAAAGTAAAAACGCACAAATTTCAAACAAAATACCATTGTGTAGACTAGAACAATCTATTTCCTTACCTGAAACAGGGAAATTCAATGGCCAAAGACTCTGGTTGGCCCTCCTCCCTGACCATCACCTTATCAAGAAACCAACCACACCCTCCACCGCGGCCATCATGACCTACACGCACTCTGCGCACCTGACCCACTGTGACCGACTCAATGAGAAACTCATCATGCTGAGGGAGGAGAGAGGGACAACTGAGTAAAGATTGTTGCTGTGCATTTAACAAACTATACTTGTATATTTGAATAATGACTTACTTACATTTCCCTTTTCAAACTTGTTTACATTGTTTTTGCTCATAAACATGAGGCGCTCTCCTGTGTCACCCAAGTCACCGATTACATTGAGGAAGACGCTGGCATCGGTGCCACTGCCACTGACGTTGCCAGTACAGATTGTTACACGATATTTTATCACTAAATACAAGAAAAAGAGAAGGATCCATGTTACCTTTAGGAGCTACATTTAGTCAGTAGCCTACATCTAACTTGATGATTGGGGAAGTACTTGACATAACTGACTGTCAACATTGACTTTAAATAACTGCTCTGCAAATGAGTAAGTGTCTCAAATGTCTTTCTTACAAGGAATTGGCTCATCAATGAGTTCTCCTGTAGCTGGAAGTTCTCTTACAATCTCATTGTCATCTTCGTTGATGTCCAGCCAGCGGCCACATTCAAAAGAATATTTGTCCATGGTTAGCGGCTTGAGCAGAGTTACCTACAAAAAGTCACAGCTTCATGCTGATTATCGTCGGCACCAGTTTTTTCTTTTCAGAAAAACGAAGACTGTAGCAATAACTTTACATCCATTTCTCAAAAACAGTTTATAGAGCCTCTGAACCTCGAGTTTTACCTTAAATGCTAACATCTACATGACAATGCTATTGAACTATTTGTTGATATTTATCATGTTTGTCATTAATATTTCCTGAGAATATAATAATAATGCACCGATATCTGTTAGTAAGTAGTTTATACAAAGCACAGGGAAGGCTGGCATGATTGTTATCAATGCTAGCAGTTGGCCAAAAGTCTGTGTTTTGATTGTGTTTAGATTGGAAGGTGAAAAGTTAACACAATCCATTTCATAGATGTTAACAGGTTTTACTGATATTGGCAAATGCTAATGGGACTAAACAGACACTGAAATTTCCAAAGGCCATTGCATTTATCCTACTGGCATCTTTAATTTTGTGCTAAATTCAAAGCAAACCCTCCAATAGCCATTGACATGTTTCGGTCTGGATCAAAATAGCTTATTAATCCTCCACCTTGACATCTAGTGAGAGAATAGGAATTTTGTCTCTTGAGCTATTTGTATCGCAGGATGCTTTACCCAAAGTCTAAAGTGTTAGATTAGACATTAAATGGGTATTTAACAAGTTGCTTGAAGGAGACAGTGCCAACACAGCCAGACGCAGCAGAGTCTTACCTTTGCTAAATGCCAGCCAGCAAATGGATGTCTCTTCTCGTGCCAGATCCGCACTTTCCGCAGCTTTCCTATGTCTGGCATTTCAATCTACAGTGATCCAAAAGGTAATAAAAGATCAAAGATCTTTTAATAGTTAAGCGTAAATTAATGTCACAAATAATTGATGAAAGAATATGTCCTGTGGCTGATTCAAATCTTACCACAAATTTATCAATTTGCCCCTGTTCAAAACTGTCTGAGTTGTTTTCCAGTTTGATCTCATCAGACTTGCCCACCTCTCCATAGATCTGCAAAAATACCTGGGCATCTGTGCCTGCCCCTTTTATATCTGAGGTCCAAATCCACAGGGACCATGGGTACTCTAGAGAGGACAAATAAAGAAGGTAGGGTACCAAAGCGGGTGAAATGTTGCATAAAATGTGATCTGGATTATTTTTCTATGCATAATGTAATTGTGAATTGCTGGTTTTTGTTGATGATTTTTGACTGAGTAGTACAAGGCTAAGTTGAATATACAAAAAAAAAAGGTCCTCACTTTTCTGTTTTTTCTGCCTTAAAGAAACCATTTCATACAGCTCCCTCTCAATCAGTCCATCCCCCTCATCCTCATCCAACCACATCCCACATGGAAATGTCTGCTCTATGCCCGTGAATGGACAGTATATTACCACCTGGAAGAGAATTGGGTGCTCGATGACTGAATGTGGTTTTTAGAATCACTCTGTAACTAATAACTCAACTCAACTTTGGAATAAGGATTGAGTTGTACCTTTTCACAGTACCACCCAGCACCTACAGCCCCATTGTCATGCCCAATGGTGACCCTGCTGAGAGGGCTGATAAGTTCACAAATCTCCACATTGAAAATGTCTATGAGCCCACGCTCAAAAGCACCGCCTTCAAGAAAAACTTTGCCACTGTTTTTCAAGCCCTTGGAGCCATGCATGACGATGTGGATCTTTGAGTTGGTCCCCGCACCTCGTATATCTCCAGTCATCACCTGTACATTGTAAACAATACCTACGTAGTTACAGAAAAAAAGATTAAAAAGACATTAAGAGTTTATCACAGAGTTGTCGTAATTATTTTCATGTATAGTAGCATGAAAGAGCAGCAAAATGTGTGTTTTAAATAGAAATGAATAGATCACCATAATGACTTATTTTCTCACCCATTGGCTGCATGGATCCAACCAAGATATCTCTCTGTATTTTGCCATCATCCTCATCCATGGCCATCCAGCGATTGACTGGAAACTCATATATTTCTTTATTCCCCATGTCATCAATCACCACCTGTAAGGAAAGAGGCATCATATATATATATATGTATATATACAGTATATAAATTTAAAGACTCTTGTATGTATGCATGTGTTGGCTGTACATGCCTTATCTAGAAACCATCCAGCTGATGAGCCTCTGTTATTGTGGCCAATAGTGATTTTCCTCAGCCTCCCCAGGTTAGGAGCCTCTATTGTAAACTTGTCCTCTGATCCACGTTCAAAGTTGTCTTTGTCACTGTCCAGTCTTCTCTCTCCTTTCATAACAAACATATCATTTCTAAATGAGGACATAGCTGCAGTATTTAAATATCCCATGGGGCTTAATTATTTAAGCATAGCTTAGGTATGCTGATTTACTTTTTTGGGGAGTACACACTTCTCTACTTTTCTAAATTATATAACATATTATTGTGTACATCATCAAAATGATTAATAATGAGGGAAAAAAATTACAACCACACTACCTGTGTCACCATTCTCTCCAAAGATATTCAGAAAGACATCCGCATCAGTGCCACTTCCCTTCATATCAGGAGTGAACACACTCACAATATATTTATTCACTGCAAGACATGGGATATAACACATTAAATCAAGAACTGAATGATGCATGAATAAGACCATAAAATAAGGAAAATGCTGGGCATCATTAATAATAAAGATAGGCAATCAATATCAATTGGAATTTTCTATTTTCATTTTGAAGGTCTCTTGCAAATTGACTCTGTGATGGCTTCCAGGTTAAATATTTATTGCACTGGATGTCTGTTTGTGAAAGAGCTTTATTGCTCCAACCACTCCCTCAAAGCACAATGCCTTCACAATGCTCTTCCTAATTGACTGCAGGTGCTAAGATGTAAGATCACATTGCACCAGAGGATACAGAGACTGGTTTTACTTGAGGATTACACTCTGAAGGTATTCAATTACAACCTGAAATAGTAGGATGCAGACGGCAGACTATCAAACATTGTGGTGCTCGGCCCAGGCACATAGTATCCCCCATTATCTGTTTTTTTTTTGTTTAGTTTTTTTATTTTAAAAGAAGATTTACATCTGTTTATTGTCTGTGAATATGTTTCAAAAGATATGATGCTTTTGGATTTATCAATTCAGTTGTCAAGATGTTTGTTAAAATGACTTTTAGACATAATCTAATACTTTCAATTCCACTGGTTAATCTAAAATCTGGTGGATTCATTCTGAAGTTTAATCAGTTGTGATATTTTAGCTGTTCTGAACTTTTGTCTGTGCTTTGGATTAAGCCTTTGTGGCTGAGTGACCTACATTTTGGGACATCCATGGGGTTCATGCTGCCCAGCAGGTCCCTGACAAACAGGTTGTCCCCCTCCTCCCGACTCAGCCAGTTGTTACAGGCAAAATAAAAGCGCAGATGGGGCCGGTTCATGTCAGTCACCACCACCCTGTCCAAGAACCAGCTGGCGTTCATCCCTGTGTTGTCGTGCTCAATCCTGGGGTAATCAACAGAGTGAGAGCATAACACGAATTCACCCCGCAGTAGATCTTAAATGAGCTTTTCACATCAGTTAACCTTTGTTTTTGTTTGTCTGTTTCTTGTATGCAATTTTCATGATAAGTGCTAAACAATAGGAATTGTGTTAAAGGTCTGCAGCTCATGCGTGTCAGAAATGTCACTGTTACTCCATGTGATGGGCTACAAAAAGAGTATGAGTAATGCAATCAGTTTAAAAGAAGATGCCATGTTGAATGTGGACTGATACTTTGCTACAGGCTCCGGACTTCAGGCTAAATTGAAGTCTGCACTCTAAAGTGTCACAAATGATCAGCTTCGAGATTAATGGTCTGCACTGCACTTGGGGAGTGAAAAGGCTTTTTATGTCTGATATTACATGCATAACATTTCGATATCTACAACAACTGTGTCATGAGCTCCTGACTTGCACTGATTGACTCCCTGATCAGCTACACCTGTTTGTCATTAACCTGCCAGCTGCCCTGAATTCCCCTGT